>JAUPFT010000019.1:4204663-4804663 GCA_036936625.1 Parnassius smintheus behrii
CACACACACACACACACACACACACACACACACACACACACACACACACACACACACACACACACACACACACACACACACACACACACACACACACACACACACACACACACACACACACACACACACACACACACACACACACACACACACACACACACACACACACACACACACACACACACACACACACACACACACACACACACACACACACACACACACACACACACACACACACACACACACACACACACACACACACACACACACACACACACACACACACACACACACACACACACACACACACACACACACACACACACACACACACACACACACACACACACACACACACACACACACACACACACACACACACACACACACACACACACACACACACACACACACACACACACACACACACACACACACACACACACACACACACACACACACACACACACACACACACACACACACACACACACACACACACACACACACACACACACACACACACACACACACACACACACACACACACACACACACACACACACACACACACACACACACACACACACACACACACACACACACACACACACACACACACACACACACACACACACACACACACACACACACACACACACACACACACACACACACACACACACACACACACACACACACACACACACACACACACACACACACACACACACACACACACACACACACACACACACACACACACACACACACACACACACACACACACACACACACACACACACACACACACACACACACACACACACACACACACACACACACACACACACACACACACACACACACACACACACACACACACACACACACACACACACACACACACACACACACACACACACACACACACACACACACACACACACACACACACACACACACACACACACACACACACACACACACACACACACACACACACACACACACACACACACACACACACACACACACACACACACACACACACACACACACACACACACACACACACACACACACACACACACACACACACACACACACACACACACACACACACACACACACACACACACACACACACACACACACACACACACACACACACACACACACACACACACACACTTGGTGTAGGGTTTAGTGCTGGCAGTGATAGTTTATGCAATTGTGTGAGGAATGAAGGTGCTATTTAAACGAGACCAGACACATCATTTTGTTTTACATGCGGATCTTGCCTTTACCATCCACCATCCTACCGTTACAGTCTATAATAGTCTATTCTTGAGCATTGGTCTACCCATAGGTTGCTTTATATTTCATCTTTTTTCTATAGTTATCACGCTTGGCATGTGGCATTTCAACCGCGGTTTGCCATTATTTTGGGTTGTTATGCAGGCCATCCCCTGTTTAAGTTTCCCTCTGTCACGTTACCTACGGGAAGATATGGGGTAGTGGGTATCCTTACATCGCCATTACACTGATCTTAACTAATTATTTCATACATCTATAACATGATACATTTCCGCAAATTAACACCCGATTATATTGACGATCCTTGAAGGATTTTTCTAGTACAGCTTGTTGGTAAATATTCATTAGTTGCGATGATATTTAGACAACCATCAATATTTCTTCGTACAAAAAATTATCTGTGAAGTTAAGACTGTGTGCGGTATACCCACCTTAACCAATAACGCAGAGACTCCTAGGTAGTTTTCTTGATAACACTACCAAAGTCCTTGAAAACCCTTGCCAGCATACGATTATATGTAAGAATTTTAATCTGATTGAAATATCGTGCACAGTATCAGAAGAAGTTTCTTATTTACACTCTTTTACCTTTGAAACCTGCCACTTAAAATCGAACTTAATTAATTTTGTGACACAAATAAAACAACATTGTACGAATAGTACGCTGATGATTTATGGATCTGAGACACGGTAAGGACCGTGATCCATCCATCTCTGAGCTTCTTCAATTGGCCAGCAGAAAAGGTTCTGCTGGCCGTTAGAAAAAGCTCAAGGATGTTGATCGAGCTATGGAAAGCGCAATGGTTTCTCTGCTTGGTAGGCTCAAAAATGATAAAAATCGAAGTAGAACCAGAGTAATCGACATAGCCTAACCGATTAGTAAACTCAAGTGACAATGAGCGGAATTAAGCTCGAAGAATCGACAATCGATGGTGAAGAAAGGTTCTCGAGTAGCAGCCTCGTACCGGTAGGTGAAGTGTAGGGCAGCCCCCAACTAGATAGAGTAACGACTTGGTAAGGCATGCAGGAAGTCGATGGATGAAGGTGGCTCAGGACCATGTTTGTGACATTCTTGGCCTATGTTCAGCATTGAACTTGTGTAGAGCTGTAATGATGATGATGATGGTGAAATATAATCAGCCGAATTGAAATTATGCTGAAAATATCCTTTAGCTGTTTGAAACTTGACCTACTGTATGCGACAGTTTGCATACAGTTTGTTGATATTATGCAACGGAAGGTTGTTATCGATATTTCAGTGACGCTATTTCTGTATTTGTTGGAAACCGAACCGCATGAGCGGGTCATTCGTTTTTATTTGTATTTTATGTATCTTTTATGTTCAGATATGGAGGGAGTTTACCCTTTGGAAATTCTCCATGGTAATAAAATTATATTTAAAGTTGATGCAATGGCGGCAATTATTGATATTGTCATATGTGTTACCATAAACGAAAATCGAGGCCTTTTAATTCTATAAAGCATTGACATTATAAATACACAATATTAAGAAGAATATTTTTTTATTAAATAAAGTACGAGTACGTACGAGTATAGTAATAAATTAATATTCAATTTTCTCCATAGTGGCTAGTTTCTTCCCGATTGACTTGTTTACTCGTTGATAACTCAAAAGCGAATGACCCGATTAGGCTGAAATTTGGTATATATACTAACAATCTAGTATGTATACCAAATTTTACTACTACTAATAAAAGTCACTCAACTCGCGCCTACCTGCATGAGTAAACTTACCCTCTCCAACCCCACCATTCCAAAAACTTTTTGACCGCCGCTCGTAACTGTCTACTTGTAATCCTTACCGAAAAAAAAGATATTTCAAATATTAACCATGATGATATCTTGTCAGCTATACTCTACTAATAATTCCCCGTAATATTAAGCTATAATTAAAACCTTATACTTTTTTAACAAGTATGACAAATTATGTATAATGTGATAAATTAGGTATAAAAGTATGGCACATATACACTTACGGGTCGGGTCTCTATACTCACCATCCGAAATATAACAGCATCATAATGCTATTTTACGCTGGTATTCTATTAGAGTATTTCCCTAAACGACTTCTTACGTGGTAGAGCCATGCTGCAGTTATATTAGTAGTATAGTTGTAGCACGAATGGGTTGGCTCGACCGGGGAAGGACCACGCTCTTACAGAACACCAGCGTCAAATAGTAGCTTAATGCTGCTGTGTTTCGTATGGTGAGTGGAAACGATGCATTTCATCTAAGTCCTCACGGATGACAACGCATTTGCATTTTGATTCGTAATCGAGGATAAATGTAGATGTCTATGGACCACAGCAACCACTTACCATCAGGTGGACTGTGTGCTCGTTTATCATCCTGAACTATAAAAAAAATGAGCCAGCCCATTTACGTTGCAGCGTGGCTCTACCACGTAGAACTTGGACTTTGGTGAGAAAAGCTCCTTGCCACCACCGGTGCCATTAGTCACCAGTCGCTGATAATATTCCATGATTGGATCGTATATACATCTATGTAGTCCACCTTTAGACTTATTTTTGCTGTAGTATAAGTTGAATAGAAAGGCACGGCAAAATATTTTGCCGTGCCTTTCTATTCGACTTATACTTGAGGCGTTCACATTTTGTAATTCTTTTTAATATTATTGTTTTTGAAAGGGCATTTTTAAGTGCTTAAAAGATTTCGAATCAGTGACGATATTATTTCTATGTAATATCGTCACTGATTCGAAAGTATGTATATAGTATGTGCGTTGAAGAATTTAATCCAATTCCATTGGAAGTTATAAAATGTAAAGTTTTGCACGGAACGTTGGCACGCTGGGGAGTACACACGGCACTGAATAATATATGTCGATAAAACGCGGAAAGCTTCTGTGGAAATAGGAACGTAGCGGGTCTGTGTAAGCCCCTTGCATTAATTAGCTAAGAGGCTATTCCCAAAGTGTACTGAGGTGGACTCGTTTTGCTCGGGAATTAGCCCGGGATTGCGGATAGGGCATTGTTTCGAACACTTTCTGACAGCGATTGAATCTATCCTTTATCTCTATTACGTTTGAAACGCTTCGTGCATATATGTATAAGAGATGATATAAAAATAAGTAACGTAACGAATAGCTTAGGCATTAATAATATAATACAACTTTATAAATTCCTGCATAAAATAAATGGGGAAGTTACTGTTTTCACCTCGGTTTTTGAAAATCGATTTCTCATCAGATCTCGACGTTTTGAGGTTCTAGGAAGCTATTCTGGCTATTTTTGCGGTGATGTCCTTATGTCGGCGTGTATACATATATATATATATATATATATATATATATATATATATATATATATATATATATATATATATATATATATATATATGTGTGTGTGTGTATGTGTGAGACCTAGGAGGTTGTCGGTTGCTTATTTTTGCTGGGCACAGGCCTCCTCTAATTTCTGAGAGGGTTTTAAGGCAAGGAAATGTCCGCCACGCTGCCTCAATGCGTGTTGACGAACTTCACATTTTTTCGAAATATATATTTTTTAATTTCTCAGACATGCGCTACCAGCATGCGCGACGCGGCCCGCGCCTTGCCGCCACTTGCGTTTGCCGCGCTTTGTCTCGTCACAGAGTGGCGAAATCACAGTAATATAGGTATTTTATAAACAGCACCTGTCTAATATTATGAAATATGTAGATAAAACTTAAAACTTACCTTGACAAATGTATACCCTTTTGTTTGTAATATTTTTTTAGACCTCTCTTCAATCGTTTCTGCTTATTCCCCATGTTTTACAAACTGAACTTAAACATTAATAAAACTGTACATTTAATATAACTATAAAATACTACTATTAAACAAGAATCAGAAAAAACCTACTCCACTATTAACAAAATTAAATTTTTGCAGTAATATTTTACGATTTTATTTCGTAGTGCTGAGCTCTCGCAACGCGACGTACGTCCACCTAGCAACACGATGCGTCCCGCACTGAATTCGTGGACGAATGCGGGGTTGATATAGACGCAGTATTTAATCGGGACGCATTTTTAATTTATTATCATAAAAATAATACATATTTCTAAAAAGTAACCAAACCAAATTATTTTATTTTGTATTGCAAAGCAGTAGATATTTTTTTATATTCCTTTGATAAACAATGAAGGAGTAAAGTGGTTTCATCTCAACGATTTGGAGGTGATTTGGGTATTTTTTTATTTATTATGTGACACTGATAGAAAAATTATGGCTAAACCAAATTACGTATCAGATCATGTAGATTACTAGCTATTTTTTATATGTAATTTCTCTGTAAGTGTCGACGAAAAGTTGGTTCATCTGCACGCTTTTTTCAAGCTTTTTGCGAGAGAGCAGCCTTAATAATAAATGCACTTTGTTCATTCATATTCAAAATTTCAAAACTCTTCGACAAAGACAACAAAAACTGAGGAAAAGAAACGACGTTAGACCATCGTTAGACAATACACGGCCTTCAAGCCACACCTCCGTGCCCGTCGGAGAGCGTGAGGTTTTTTTCGTTACGAAATTTCTGGATTTTCCCGCACTCAAGGCCCGCGATAGAAGCTATGCAATTGCTTAAAAACGTGTTTTTTATAATTATGACGTTTTTAATATAATAATACAATATATAATAAAACAAGTCGAATTTGGAGCGCTTTGATATTGAAATTAGCGGGAAGCTCCAGGGTAGCTTGCTGGGCCAACCAATTTTTTTTTATAGAATACGAGTGAGAAACGGGCACACAATCTATCTGATGGTAAGTGGAAGCTGAAACCCATAGACATCTCATCATCATGAACTTTATCATCTTGGGCTGCATTATTACTAACCATCAGGTGAGATTAAAGTAAATCACTGGCTTTTAACAGAAGAAATTGCTAGTCTAATATCGAAAGGGCAAGCACTTTTAAGCGACGATGGCTCTTTATTATAAACACGAGATTGGTATTTGATATTTATCTCTTTGGGCATACCTTCAATATTTAAGGAAATCTAGAGTTATTTAAGATGTTTCTTGTTCACTGGGTAATAGGATATATTTACGGGGTGATGGGGCTCGTTTACGGTTTAAGTGTCCGTCTTGGTAGTAATTTTACGTGGTATGAATGCTTCGGCTCAACCGGGGCAGCATCACGCTCTCACAATAATAATTTTAATATAAAATATATAAACTTTAATACTGCTGTGTTTCGTGTGGTGAGTGTAGAGAGTGTGCTCGTTCGTCACCTAATGCAAAAAAATCATCCCCTTTCCAACCTTTAAGAAACAATACATCAACTGTTATTCTGTTTGGGCATTCCATCTCAGTCCTAAGTTGATTGAATGAACTGCTTTTGATTAAGTTAATTTTTGTTGGAAAGGTGTCATGATCGAGAGTATTCGTGAAAGATAAGAAAATCTGATCAGTTGTTTGAAAACTATCAGGTCTTTTTGTTTCGAGGTTGTTTTAATTTTTTTTATTCGAGTTTTTCATCTTGATCGGCTGTATCCATAGAGTGTAGTAGGATATTGTAGTTTAATGAACTGAGTAAAAGAAAAAAAATAGTTAAAATTTTGTAATATGCGGAGTAAAAGATCGTATCGAATGTGTACATAATACAACCCCTCTAAAAACTACGAGGCCTTTCCACGGTTGTTGTCGCACTGGGCCTACCTTTAAGTGGCTACCCGTGATTCACGCAATCCACTCAGCATACCTGATGCTTATTATGTGGTCTTCTCTACAGTGTGGTTACAGCCTAATGGATTAAGTAACTTTTGATTATTTTCAACCGTTCAAATATTCATCGAGTTTATTTTGCTCTGTGAGAGTTATCTGAATAATACAGAATTATTATATTTGAAGTTTTTCTTGTTATTATAACAATAATAATTATTATTTTTATCGTTTTTATCAGCTATATTTTATTATTTTTTAGAAAAGGGGTCAAACGAGCGTGACGCTTACCTGATAGTAAGTGATTACCGCCCCCCATGGGCAACTGCAACACCAGCGGGGCAACTATGTCAAAATAAATTCTATGAGGCAATCTGTGGGGAGCGCTTTGTTTAGCGGTGGAGTTTTGGATGGATGTATCGAATAAAGGAATATTACATATTCAAGAACTGAGATGTCTTAATAGTGGCATCATAAACTTCATCCCTTATTTTCACCCCACATGACCCGTTGAAAATGTAACGATCCCCCCCTCTATATAAAAATATGTATGATATTGAATATTATATTAAGTATAATTAATTCCCCTTTATAATAAACTTATATATATGAGACCAGGATTAATAAAATATGTTTTGATCTTTCTAAATGATCTTTCAAAAGGTTTATTAATAGGCCGTTTTTAATATTTTGGCGTGATCGTCTTAGTTAGGACCCTTATTTACGTTGTGTTTGTTTAGTAACTTAGTTCTTTTAGGTGTCTTTTGGAAGAATGAATATTCATTAGGGCAATTGAAAGCTGTTGGTAGTGCCTTATAAGCTAAGTGAACCCCGTTCACGAAGACAGGGCTCGAAAAAGTTAAGAACATAAAACGTCTTTATTCCACTTGTATCAGGTTGACATTATTAATTTATTATTATTTATCCCTTCCCGCTTGGAAAAGGCTCACAATATATTTATACAAAAATACCCGATACAAGGGCTTCGCTCTCCTACATTTACTTAAAAAAAATGTAGGGGAGGTACACGGCCCCACACACGCCGTGCACGGTGAGCGCCAACCATTTTGATGCACCCCCCCCCCCCGAAGGGAACGCTAATTTGGGAACTGGACCGTAGTCCACAGCAAAATAACTGGCGAACCAGTAAAAGAGGCTTGGCCCCTTGTTAGTGCGTAAGCACAAACATCGACCGAAGTCGCGCCTGTCAATGCGTGTAAACGCCATACAGAATACGAACGAATCCAGCCACAGTGAATGTACGTCACACGGTTTAGGCAAATAGGCACACTGGCTGTAAACCCCCCGTGAGCGCCACCACCTGCCAGACCGCCGCTCCTGCAGACGTGATGTAAGTGTATGGCATCACCACCAATTGCATGATCAGCACGGCTACTAGCCGCAGAGCGTGTCATGAGTCTACCGCTCACCTCAAGGCAATGGGGTCCCACGTTGTGCGGCTTTCGGCCGCAGCCTTGAGAGTCTCCTCAGATCCTCCCGCCAGCTACCACCCGCATGAGGTCGACACATATGCTCCACCAACCAATACAACGGCAGATATAGCCAAAAGGCAGTTATAAGATAAGAGTAATAATTCGCCATCAGAAAGGGTTTGTGTCACTGACGTTGAGTAAATGCATTTTCGATCATGTTTATCTCACCCACCAACAAGTTGCCTTCAATCATTCAAAGGTGGGAAAGTTACAGAGATATAATATTATGTTGTTATATAAAACATCGTGGAGGGCAGACAGTCTGCAGCCCCGCAATGAAGGGACCCGACTTGGGCAAAGCTACTTAGGTGTGAGTCAAACCAAGACGCAGAGAGCGCCATTGAGAATAGCGTCCCACCAAACAACCATCGCAGAGACGCAATGCTGCAGAACGCAACAAGCATCAATACGACTATCGTCGGGCTTACACCATTCCAAGGTCCCCCATACATCCCAGCAGACATCACCACCCGTATACCTCCATCGACCAGAACCACAAGAGAGCGTCGAATCAGGCGCAGCACACCCGTAGATCCATCACAAGACGCAATACCGCCAGTAGCAGTAAGCATCAATGCAACTATCATACGGATGGCGCCCCCTCACAACACACCCAACATGATCCCTATCGACTTTGGTAACAAAGTTGGTATTGTTGTTATATAAAAAATATCACCAACGTATCATAGTAGCACGCTACTAAGACGCCAATGAACAAAACTCCACGTATCATAGCGCTAATGCACTAAGACATGAAGCTGAGTATGCCTATTACACTTAAAAGTGCTACCAAACACACTCATCATCCCCATCCGAAAGATAGACGACGCATCGCTATGCGCTACGACGCCGCCCACAAACGGTATGGGTGTGCGATGTCCACGGGAAAGCCGTATTGCTACAACAAACCCGCTTACCACCGACACTAAGATGTTAATTGTATACCTCCATCGACCAGAACAACAGGAATGCGTCGAATCAGGCGCAGCACACCCGCAGATCCATCACAAGACGCAATACCGCAAGTAGCAGTAAGCATCAATGCAACTATCATACGGGCGGCGCACCCTCACAACACACCCACATGACTCCTATCGACTTTGGCAACAAAATTAGTATTGTTGTTATATAAAAAATATCACCAACGTATCATAGTAGCACGCTACTAAGACGTCAATGAACAAAACTCCACGTATCATAGCGCTAATGCACTAAGACATGAAGTTGAGTATGCCTGTTACACTTAAAAGTGCTACCAAACACACTCATCATCCCAATCCGAAATATAGACGACGCATCGCTATGCGCTACTACGCCGCCCACAAACGGTATGGGTGTGCGATGTCCACGGGAAAGCCGTATTGCTACAACAAACCCGCTTACCACCGGCACTAAGATGATATGTCTAGGACACATCGGTTAGCGAGTCCAAGTTTACCTCGGACCAATTGCTCGTGAAGCAGCACACACGATATATTCCACCATAATATTCCTTTTCAAGTCCCTAATAAGGACTAGTCATTTTGCTACAGTACTAGGAGCAGTCAGTCACCCGACCACCCCATACAATGCTTATACATCAAGGAGACCTCCTATAATATTGCTTTTGTATCATAGACCTTACTTTCATAAGTCATGTATATATAGGATTCGAACCCATGTCCCTACTATTGTAATGCATATTAATCATAGAGACCTTCTATAGTATTGCTTTTGAATCATAGACCTTACTTTCATAAATCATTCATATATAGGATTCGAACCCACGACCCTACTATTGTAATGCATATTAATCAGAGAGACCTTCTATAGTATTGCTTTTGAATCATAGACCTTACTTTCATAAGTCATTCATATATAGGGTTCGAACCCACGACCCTACTATTGTAATGCATATTCATCATGGAGACCTTCTATAGTATTGCTTTTGAATCATAGACCTTACTTTCATAAGTCATTCATATATAGGGTTCGAACCCACGACCCTACTATTGTAATGCATATTCATCATGGAGAACTTCTATAGTATTGCTTTTGTATCATTGAGTTTAATATCATAAGTCCCTAATATAGGACTAGTCATTGTGCTACAGTACTTCAGGCAGTCGGGCTCCCGACCACCCCATATATATGTACAACTGCAGGAATGTATCTCCGGCAGCTCATCCATACAAGACATCTATACATGAACACCTTCAATAACTTAGGAAAATTTTCTTTTATACGTGAACTCCATCAATAACTTAGGAAAATTTTCTTTTATACACGAACACCCACCCATGACTTAAACAATTTTTAACAAATTTTCTAATTATCTTATAAACGTTATTTAACTTAATTTCATAATATTTTTTGGCTTGTATTTCTATTATTTACCTTATTTTAAATATTTTTTCAAGTTTTTAAATAAATTTATTTATTACGAAAAAAAACAATAATTTTGCCTTTAATTTACTACGTTATTGGGATAATGTCTGAAATATATTAACTTTATGTTTATTAATTTGACTTAATTGCTTAATATTTATCTTTTAAGACTATTTTTGACGCCCCTTTATATTGAATTTAATTATTAATAATAATATTGGGCCGTCACAAAAATATATAAAGATCCATATCACTTATTGATACTACTCTGGTATTAAATGCAATAAGAAGCATTCTACAGCAATATTGCAGAAATATCCGCGATATTTTGCAGTAATAGGCAGTTAATTCGTGCAGAACGACCGCGACACCGTCGTTTGGCTGTCCTGTACATGAGGCCACGTGTTGCTCCCGTGTTGTGACCATGCTTTGGTAACATCTGGGTAAGATTTTATTACATCTGTAACGTAGGTAGCATATCTGTGTATGACATAGATATTCACTAATAACGAAATTAAAAATATTAAAAAAATCTACGCTCTTACATTACGATTACTCATATATTTTTATGCAGTTTGTAGTATTCGCATATACAACACATCGAATAAAACTAACTTTATGGATTTTTACACGACCGTCGCTCTGTGTATTCGGGAGTTTGCGTCCGTTCAGGTTCGTCACCGCTATTTTGTCAGATTTGCTACCACGTCCAAATACGTCCATGTCCTCGCACGGATTCCTACCAATAATGGTTTGTGAAACATTCTAATTTCATTATGGAAGATGACTGGGTGCTTGGGGTCCTATAACTTATAAAAATAATTCTAAGCATACTAATTTAGTTCTAAATATTTCTAGTTAAAGTCCGTACATAATGATTTCTTATATTTTCGCGAACACTGCACATTATATGAAATTAATTTTACGGATTTTATCGCATTTAATTTTGAATTTTTAATTCTGACGTTTCGGGTGCTTTACAGCACCCATGGTCACGGGAGGGATTGAGGTGTTTGACATTTCGATGTCATAGTTAGACCGGCTATCTACAGTTTTTGAATATAAATTTTTGGTCCGATCTACGCAGAGCAGCTTACAATATCTTGAAGTCTTGCAGTGGTATGCTTGGGTTTGAATTTAATTTTGTTAATTATAGGATCCCAAGCAGATGGCAAATCTTCATTTTCTCTATTGAAATTAGGATGTTTTTTTTTAAATTTCAACAGCTTCGCGAATCATCCTTGGTAGGAATCGGTGTTTTTTGCGAGTATTTGTGGTCTATCAAATCTAATGTAATGCCGGGGACGATTTTGAACATGTTCACAGACTGCAGGCCTCCCGGAGCGTCGGTGCTTTAGGGCAGCTATAAGTTCTTTTACTTGGGTTTTTATATATTTTTTTTGTTTTTCCCATATTTAAACTCACTACAAAATCATCTGTAATAAAACACATACACTTCTACATCCTATAATTAATAAAATTAAATCCAAACCCAAGCATACCATTGCAAGACTTTAAGATACTGTTAGCTCATTTTGCGTAGATCGAACCAAAAATTAATAATTAAAATTTGAAGGTGGCCTTTGTTAACGATGAAATCAGGACGTTAAGCCCCGTGGCCATGGGGGCTGTAAAATACTGGTAAGTACTGGTACTGTTAAATTAAGTGCGATAAAATCCGTAAAATTCATTTCATCTAAGTCCATATATTCAGTAAATCGGTTGAAAAAATATTTAAAAATATTGAAGGTAGTTTAGCTTAACATCAGGACGTTAAACAACTTAGTATTTTCGGGACATATAGTCATAGACATGATAGTTCTGTTGTGTTTAACGCATGTGCGTTGTATGGCAACAGAACTATCACGAAATAAAAATAACCATAATCAAATGAAAATTTAACACATAAAATCCATAAAATTATTATGTAGACACACGGTAGAGAGCCTTTCACGACTGATAGACCTTGGCACTAGTTCTTATAATAATTCTCTCATTGGCTAAGCAGACAACCCTGAACGTTTTTGTCCTCTGAATTAGTCCCCCTTATCACATTTATGTTTGGTAGGATTATATATCTTCCGATCACTAGTATATGATATTTTTATTTGGTATTTTCGAACGATCTACCATCATATAACTTGGTCGTAAGTGTTGTTGTTATTTGTAATGTTATTATTATTTCTTACACTCGAGACATTTTTCCTTACGATTTTTTCCTTTACCACCGAGCCGGTAAATCAGCAAAGAAATTTGCAATAAACTTGAGTAGAGATGGCACCAGTAATCGATCTTAGAGTAAATTAAGAAAAAAAAAAAAGATTTATTAATGGTTATTTTATCGCTGTATTTAAAAATTCAGTGCGTCCTTAGCCCTATCTGGTTTAAAGTAATTTACTCGATAGACGGGGAAAAAGAGGTGGGCCTTCATTAAATTCCTACTAGATGTCTCTAGGGATGGGGACAGGAAAGTGAAGTAGTATTGGAAAGAGGCGTTTGAGACAGGGAATGGAAAATGTTCTCAGCATTATAAATAGATTTTGAAATTCAAATTTAGTTTTTTTTTTGACGTACTGATCTTACGTTTGCTTTTAAGTTTAAATTGGACTAAATTTTTGTTAAAAAGACCATACTTGGCGATAAAAGTTTTTTTTTAAAGAATAAGGACGACAAACGAACAAAATGTCCACCTGATGTTATTTGGATGTCGTGGCTCATAGACATCTATTTCTAAAATTAGAATCAAAATGCATTGTCACCCCTGAGGTTTAAGATGGAATGCCTCGCTTCCAGAATAAAGAGTCACCGGTTCTCTCCACTCACCATACCAAGCACAGTAGCAGTAAGCTGAAATTTTAAGCTGGTATTCTCTGAGAGCGTGGTCCTGCCCTGGACCGACCCATTCGTGCTACAACCATAATAAAGCTACAGCCTGCCTCTATCATTTATGAAAATAGTAAAGTCCGTGTACTTCAGAGGTTAGGTGGTCGCTCTAATTTAACCGGTACCAGTAAAGTATTACTATTACTTATATTAAAAAAAGAATATTTTTATTGATTTATTCTACTTTATTTTTTGAATTTTATGTTTTTATCGTTTCGACGTACTGCAAAGTACCCATGGTCATATGGAGCCTGTGGTGTTTAAAGTTCTAATCTCACATTTCATCAAAGCTACTTTCAACTTATCTAAAAAAATCAACTAAACACAATCAAATCCGCAAAAAGCTAGTTTGATTTGACAAACAATGCTATGAATATTACTAGTACTCCCGTACCCATTCCAAATAGGCTTTAAATGTGTATGTGAGGAGTGTTGTACGACAATAATCGAATGTAGATTCGAACCCGCGACCTGGCGAGTTTGCCGTCCGCACCGCCGTCCGTAATCGTTAGGCTAATGTCGCTAAAAAGAATTTATCGATGTTTCTAAATGGTGATTTATTACGGGTTAGGTGAGCAAGCAAAAGAGGCATCAAGAGGAAAACCGTATGTTTAAGAAAGTGAAAATATTTCGAGGATATTAGACGTACAATTATACGCTCTGAAGCTACGCGGTGGATGGCTTCCTGCTCATTTCCTTTGGAATACCACTCTCGTGGTTACACTTAGCTGTACATATAAGGGCTTTTGATTTACTTTGAACTAATAGCTTACAAATTCAGCATATGGTTTTTTTACTAAAATAAAGTGTTGTCAAAGCACATGGATGGTAAGGGGATGCTGTGAATGTAAAACATCTGCATCTATATGTTCATTCCATTTTAGTGTACACTAATGTAAATATATGCGCACTTTATTTGTTAATCATGGATAGATGGTATCATAGCATCTACTTACCTAGACTGCATTTTGTCATCGTTACTTGCAAAAAGAAAGTATTTCCCAAACGTAATGGTTGATGCGCTAAAAGTTTATTGTACTTTAAAATTAGGCTGTTAAGGGTGTTAAGCGTTGTTATTCAAGATTAGGATGTTGTTAAACTTCCAAAATAGGATGAATAAAAGTATTTATTCATCCGATGTAATACTAAGTTAGTATTTAATTCCTACAATAATATAATGTTTAAATTTTCTTAGGTAACATAAGGATTTTTCTGTTGTAAGAACCGGCCATATATAATTCCTTCATTCATTAGAGCCTGCCTAGAGCCCACAGATGGGCAAAGGTTTTCTCCGTAGATTGCCTCATGGCAACTACGGACTTACTGACTTTTATTATTTTAAGCTATTATCAGGAAATGTCCATCGATAAACTTTCTGCTTCAATTCCCACTGTCACCTCTTACGACATCCAAGAGAAGATATAGGACAGTGGATTTTCTTATGCTTACACTACACGGCACTACAAAATAGGTATTCTAAAAATTATCTCGTTTTTGAAGAGTTTTTGGATATTTACTACTCTTCAACAAGAGGATGAACTTGGAGAGAATTAAATTCTCAATGCTGGGAGTAAGGAATATTATATGTTAAATAAGTCCGCGGCTTTGGGGTGTCCCAAGAGACATTCCGGATGCACCTACTTCCGCTGGCATTACTTAAACATATTTGCCTTCGTATTTTTGATAAAGTTAAAGTTATACATATTTTTCCATTACTAATAATAATATAATCTTAATATCAGACTATACGTCCATAGTTTATTCACATGTTTTTTTATAGGATAGAGTGACAAACGAGCACACAGTCCACCTAATGGTAAGTCGTTGCTGTGGCCCATAGGCACCTACATCTATCCTCTATTACGAATCAAAATGCGAGATGCGTTGTCACTCGTGGGAACTAAGATGGAATGCTTCTTTTCCAGTAAAAAGGTTCTCCAGTTCTCTACACTCACCATACGAAACAAAGCAGCATTAAGCTACTATTTTACGTGTGGTATTCTGTGAGAGCGTGGTCCTTACCCGGTCGAGCCGACCGATTCGTGCTATAACTATACTACCAATATAACGGCAGCATGGCTCTACCACGTATAAAAATGTACATAATATGTTATGTAAATGCTCCAATTTAAAAAAATATTTTTATAAAATAAAGGTGACCACCGTGCACGCAGTCCACCTGATGGTAAGACGATGCTGTGGCCCATAGACATCTACATCCATCCTTGAAAAATGCTGTCTATTATGGAACACCTCGTTACCAAAAAAGGTTCTCCGTTTCTCTACACTCACCATAAAAACACTACACCATTAAGCTGCTTTTTACGCTGGTATTCTGTGAGAGCATGTTTTTAACCCATCAAGCTGACCCATTCTAGCAACCGTAATATAGCAGTAGTGTACTACGTTGAAAGACATTTCTCGAGAAATATATTTTTCTTGTGTTAATATTACTCGCTCACAGATGATATACTCACAGAATACCAGCGTAAAATAGTATGAGAGTAATGCTGCTGTGTTTCGTATTGTGAGTGTAGAGAACCGGAGACCCGTTTTACTGGATTCGAGGCATTCCATCTTAGTCCTTAGTAATAATAACAATGCATCTGCATTATGATTCTTAGCCTAGGTTAAATGTAGATGTCTATGAGCCACATCATTCACTTGTCACCAGGTGGACTGTGTGCTCGTTTGTCACCCTCTTATCCTATAAAAAAATATCCGACGAATAAAAAAAATACTTCGATTGTTCGATAGACACTTTATTAGGATAACAAATGTCCCAGTAATTAAGAATATGTGGTAATCAAAGTCGTTACTGACCCTACAAGGTTGGGTGCAGGTCAGTGAGTGCGTGTATGGATACCGCGCGAGACTGTTAGGACAATTTAGTGGTCCTTGTTTGGTTCGGTCTAATGGAGGCTCGGTAACCGCAGATAGCGTATCTAAAGTCCCTTCTTGTAATTGAAGACATGTCGCGCTACGTTGCGTAGAGTAGGTCGACAACGCAGTCTATTCTCATTAGATCGTGAAAGGCAGACGTCAAGTTTTTAGCATGAATAAATATGTAAATCTTTATCTAGGTTACGACTTACTTCATTTAAAAAAAAGTTAGCAGCAAAACGAGTATTTTTGAAATAAAATTCCAACATCAACAGAGGTTCATTTCAAACTTTACTATCTGCTTGCTCTATTATGCCCTGGCTGACGCAACGGATATGGCTTAGGTGCATATGGACTTACATTCTCAACCTATCTTTACAAAATAAAGTCTATACAGATAAGATTCTTAAGGATATTAGTTGATCCTAAAACGAAAAAAGCACTATATAAATATTGGGAAATGTTATTTAAAATTTGCAAAATTATTCCCAAAGACAAGAAAGTATAATCCATCATCATATTAGAACAGCATCGTATGGTAACATTTAGGTACCTAAGACATATATTATGCCGAAGCGCCAAATTACACAAAGACGGAAATAAAATATACATAGGGTTAAGAATTACTTTGGAAGGTGTACAAGACAATGGATTACTCAGATCTTGTCTAAAGAGGGGGATAAATATGACGAAAGCGTAACTAAGTCGCAGCTCAAAACCATCTTGAGGAAACTATCTTTTTTTAATCTTTAAAACGTTACCCCTACACTAAGATTTTATCTTGTATCGTAGGGACAGTTTACAAACATAAATTGCACAAGGACAAACATCCAGACCCGGAACAACTATTTGTAGGCCATACCAATACTTATTCCGTGCGGGATTCGAACCCGCGACCACCAGCGCAGCCACTCATTGCTAAGCCACTGCGTCACGGAGTCGTCTGTCGTTGTGTCCATAGTGGTGAATGTTTCTTTAATTATTTACGTGTTAATTTAAGCATTTATAAGTACCAAATATTGTTATTAAGGAGTGTAAAACGATAAACTGTTGCGTTGCGAACAAAGTGGCTTATAGTTTGGCAAAATTTAAAATGTAAATAATGTCCACTATTTCTAAGAATATATAAAAAATCTTTTGTGTGTACGTTATAAAAAGCTTATGTATTTTAAAACAGGTAGTACACATGTACTACCGCAGAAATTTCTCTGTTTCTAAGATCTTTAAAATATTAAAACGGGTATGGTATCCTTACGTAAACAAATCTGTAATAACATAACAATGTGAGAATTATTAATTCCATTTAAACAAACAAAACATAACCGAATCAGATGTTCTCCGACATTCAAAATTCTTAACCACATCATAAAGTTATTACAGAAGCATACGCACATCACCACTGACACGACAAAGCCGCAACCCACTTTAGAACTTATCAAACATTTGAAAAGTTCATAACAAAACAGTAATCCGCAGCCGACGTATCCGCGGAGAGAAAATCCGGCTTAAAAGTTACAATTTTCCGCGCCGCGTTTAATCACCTCGGAGTGGCGTTCTCCTAATTTCCACTTGGAGGGGAATAATTTATCCTCTTTAGCGGTGGGCATTGAATCAACGAACGGCTTTTCTAAACAGTTTTTTTTTTATATCAGAAACTAATAAGCTGTTTTCTATTGCTTAAAAAACAGGTTGCAAAAAATTGTGCTATTGAAAAGCGAACTGATTTCGGAAAGAACTTATGTAATATAATATGTATTAACAAACGAATTATCAGTTAATAATAATGATATATATTTATTTATACATCACAATACAGCGAATTAAATGAAACATGTAACATGAACCTTAATTATATTTTAAAACTATTTAAATAGTTTCACGTTTGTAATGTTAAAGAAAACGACAATTCAAACTGTAAAACCTGTTAAAAACATTTTTAACTGTTATTTATTGAATAAAAGCTGTTATGTCACTACGAAAACTGTGAGTGACCCACCACTGATCCTCTTTGTCGTAATTCCTAATGGAATATTCAGTCGAGGCCGTCTTTAGCCGTGTTATCTGACGCCACTCAACGTATTCTTGATTTCGTAATGAGGAAGTTTGTGACGGATCTGTTTTCAATATTCCATTGTTGTTCTTATTGTTAAATTGTATGATCTCGCATTTTCAACTTTATACTTGTAATTTTGTTAAACTTAGGTCACAAATGAACTTAAACGTGTGGTGTTATGGTCGCCACACACAGTCAGTTCAACCGATCAGTTCAAACTAAAACCGTTGATATTTTGAAAATATTGAATTTTCGATATATAAATAAATAAAATCATACATAAAACTCCGATATCGATATATTTATAATTATCGATTTATCGAAAATTCAATATTTTAAAAATATCAGCAGTTTTAGTCTGAACTGATCAGTTGGAATGATCAGTTGAACTGACCATATGTCGTCCTTCAGAATATCCAGTACCCCGTATCGTCCCGTGGATGAACCAAGACATGGGCAGCAGCATTTTCTTAATGACTACTAAAATATAAATTTAACGTTGTTTTAATGAGGTGCTTTCACATGAAATATCGATATCGATGATTTGTTTACACAAATTTTATCACAAATTTCCAATAAGATTTATTCACGATTTAAATCTCCCGAATTTCACCTTCAACATTTGCATTAAATAAAGTTATTTCCTATCGAATATTCAACAGTACACCGTCTTAGCTCCCCACAGCCCGTCAATAAGCCTCTCCCCCCTCTCTAGGTTCGTCTGAACCGCGGCTGATTGAAATTCCATTATCATCGGCCCTCTCGGTTATAGTAAATCTTTATAACCGAGGTTTTTCCTTCCCGCTGACTCCGGGGCCCGCCTTTGTACCGGGTTTACCGACGCCTTTATGATACGAATGTGCGTTGAATAGGTCGGATGTGAAGTCGTAGTTTGGGGGTAGCTTTTGAAAAATGTCGTGTGTGCGAACTGTTTAGTAGTACTGATGTGTGAATATTTAATACTGTCCATGTTATAACACCACACATGACGTTTGTATTGTTCATGACTATTAATAACCTCTCCGTAAGACACCGCAATCTGATTACACTACTTCCACAAGCCTTTTAAGCTTATCAGGAGTGGTTAAATGGAATACTAGCAATGTTAATAGCATTATTAGTATGTTTTTAAAGTGAAAAAATGCTCGAGGAACCGATTACGGTTGTAGAGTGTCAGGCTCGTACCGGTAAGCGAAGTTTAGGGCAGCCCCTCACTAGATGAGGTGAAAACCTAGGAAGAGACGCGGGAAATCGACGCATGCAGATGGCTCACGACAGTGCTGTTTAGCGTTCCTTAGGTGAGGCCTATGTTTACCAATGGACTTGTGATGGGTTGTGTCATGATGATGATGATAATGTGATAATGTGATTTTACACGTGGTAGAGCCATGCTGCAGTTATATTAGTACTATAGTTGTAGCACGAATGGGTAGGCTCGACCGGGGAAAGACCACGCTCTCACAGAATACCAGCGTAAAATAGTAGCTTAGCACTGCTGTGTTTCGTATTGTGAATATAGAGAACCGGAGACCCTTTTACTGGAAACGAGTCATTCCCTCTTAGTCCTCACGGCTGACAACGCATCTGCATTTTGATTTGTAATCGAGGATAGATGTAGATTTCTATGGGCCGCAGCAACCACTTACCGTCAGGTGGGCTGTGTACTAGTTTGTTACCCTATCATATAAAATAAAAATAATAAAAATATGACGTATTAAATCAATAGAGGATTCTTTCCATTTTTTTTTCAATATATTTCAAAGCAAATAATTAAAAACACCATTTATTTATCTACTAAAACGCTTAAGTAAAGTAAATTTATTAATTTTTACGTAATTTTAAATAATTTGACCACCGCGTTATGAATTTTTTACTTTTTATAGGAGAAGGGTGACAAACGAGCACTTAGTCCACCTGATGGTAAATGGTTGCTGTGGTCCATAGATATCTACATCTATCCTCGTTAGCAAACCAAAATGCAGATGCGTTGTCACCTCTCAGAACTGAGATGGAATGCCTCTTCACCATTAAAAAGTGTCTCCGGCTTTCTACACTCACCATACGAAATACAGCGTCAGTATTCTGCTATTTCACTCTGGAATTCGAGTCGAGACATTCATGTCATAATATAGCTGCGACATGGTGCTATAAAGTTTAGCTTATTAACCTAATATATTTAGCTTAAATCTCAGTATAGAATTTCAATCTCAAATTAAATCTCAAAATGGAATAAAATAGAATAGAGTGAAATACTTTTTATTCAAGAATTTTCCTTGAAGTAGGATTACATGTAATTTTTACTTTATGGTTATTTTTTACTTTCACCACTGGTTCGGAAAAAAACCCTCTGTCCTGGGAAGAAACAGCAAGAAACCCAGCGGGGCATTTCTTTTAAATAAAATCTATTCAGAATTTATATATGTTACAGTCAATGCTCTTAACCGGTCAAAACCACTTTCGACAGCAAAAATCAGACGAAAGTAGTTTTGTCTAAGGTCGACCACTTTAAACTGCAAAACTATTGGGTAATAGTGATTTTGACCAAATTTTATCGGTTAAAAGTGTTTCTCACTAAGAATGTTAGTAAAAACTACTTTTGACTTATACTTTATTATATTAAAAAAGTCAATTCTAAAATTATATTTAATATCACTATGATGATGTATGCGGCTTTAGGGTGGATCAAGGGCCACCCCAGCCATACCTTAACCTACTGTCACATATATTGCGAGTTTTCAGGCAGAACCATGTTTGACTAAAACATTAGGCCTCGCCTCGCCTAAAATAATTTTTGCCTGATTTTCGCAGTCAAACGTGTTTTTGGCTATGACATATACAATAAGTATGAACACATTTAGAGCTGCTTCTATATGGTAACGATTACCTTATTTCCAGGGATTATTATCGGTCATGTACTTTTTAGTTACAATTTCAAACTTTTTTATAGATAGGTCTTCATATTTTCTGGGATTTTATCCTAAAAGCGTATACATTGCCCCGAATAACCGACTCTTTGGAGTCCAGTAACTGGTATAACTAATTTGTGTTTATTCCTAGTGTTTAAAGAAGGCACATCTCTATTTTTAATAAAACTTTTCGTAAGTAAATTTCCAAAATTTAATGTTTAATTTAATGTTAATTTAATGTATGTTATATAATGCAAGGGTCTCAAAACTTACTGTTATTTGCATTACTTTAAAAAATTCTCATGTCCACAAATTTTATACAGTCATGACAATATTTCAGATTTGTTGTGTTGCGTAATGATACTCGTAATCTGGTAAAAATGTAAATAATGACACTCAAAATATCTGGTATCTTATGCCGGTTACCGGACTGTAGTCATGAAATTATTGTATCCTCCATGGTTTTTTAATACTTCTGCAACAGTGGTAAATAAAAAAGTGACGTTCAATAAGTATTACGTAACAATCTATATTGAATAAAAATCATCAGATGTCTGGTGAGTGAAAACGAATTATAAAATACCACTAAACTCGTTAGGTACATCCATTACAGCCCATGAAAGTCCACTGCCGGAAAGGCCTCCCCATAGATTTCCTTATAAGGGGGAATTTTTATTTATTTACTTTATAGTAGGGGGGGGGGGCAAACGAGCATGTGGCTCACCTGATGGTAAGTGACTACCGCCTACCCACGAACAACCGCAACAGCAGAGGAATTGCAGGTGCGTTGCCGACCTTTTAGAAAGAAGTAAGCTCTTTTCTTGAAGGTCCCTAAGTTATATCGGTCCAGAAAGATTGCCGGTGGTAAACAATTCCACAGAGAAATTGAACGAGGAAGAAAACTCCTAGTAAAACGCACAGTGGTGGACCGCCTAACATGTAGATGGTGAGAATGGTATCGTGAATTTTGACGCGATGTGCGTTCGTGAAGTACGGCAGCTGGAAATAATCCGAACAATTCTCAGAACGCTCCCCGTGGTAGATGCGATAGGAAACGCACAAAGATGCAACATCCCTACGCAGCTCCAGTGAATCGAGCCGATCGGAAAGCACTTGGTCATCGACAATTCGAGCCGCTCTGCGCTGGTTGCGGTCAAGTGGAAGGAGCTGGCACTGGGGTGCCTCGGCCCAGAGATGAGAACAGTAAAGTTGCAAGCAATGTGCCGGCATGAAATACTGTCTCGCTCTGCTGAGCACGCCAATCTTTTTAGAGGCCAATTTGGCCTTCCCCTCCAAGTGACCATGAAACGATTGCCCCATAGTTACCACTAGGTAGTAGATGCTTGTTGAAGATGTTTTAGTTTCTCTCTGTCGCCTCTGATGAAACTTATGTAGTAGATGTTCTTACGCCTTCATTTCGCTGTGACTATATTCATACATTTTATTTGAACAGGTCAGTCTAACGAAAGCGTGTTAAAACGTAACGAAAGCTACATGTAGAACGAGTGCAGTAATAAAAGAGACGGCAGCGAGCGCTATTTTTTTTTAGAGTTGTCAAGATTGGGATTATGAAATAAAACCAATTTTACGGACTTTATCGCGTTTAATTACTTAAATTTGTTTTTTCTTATTTTAATTCCGACGTTTCAGGTGCTTTTAAGCACTCATGGTCACGGAGGGATTTACGCGAGTATTTAGCGGTATATTTGTTACGTAAGTATTTCGTGTAAATATAATAAATTATTCTAAGATAAGGACTTTTGAAGCAAATGTTCCATTTCGACAGAGTTGTTAATGTAAATTTTCAAACCACTTAGAAAAAAGGAGGTTTACATTTCGATTGTAGGTTTTTTTGTATGCATGTTACGTCATATCTTCTGTGAATCGATTTATTCAGTTGTATATATATATAAACTTTGTCGCAAACACAAATTCTGTCGCAACCCTAACTTCGTAACTCATTATTCTTTTTTGAAAAATCTCGTTCAAACTGAAAATGAGGACAATATCTTAAGTTTAAAAAGGCGGGAAGAAGTTCTAACGAAACTCGTTGTGATATAAAAGATTGTAAGCGGGCGGCATCAAGACAAGGTAGTATCCATCAACAAACGAGGCTCTTGTGTGTATCGTGTTAGAAGATTGATCTATTCACTGGGAATTACACGCTTGTTTCACTTTTACCTTTAAAATATGGACTTATATGCATGTATAACGTTTAAGTACAGGATGAAGGGGAATTAGCCATAAGCTGCTATTTTACGCCGTTATTCTGTGAAAGCGTTGTTGTAATGCTTGTACTTGTTTTTGTTGTAATTGTACATTACATCGAATGGGCGAATCAACAACAATAAATTAAAAATAAATAAATAAAAGAAAACACAGACTTCAAAGAACTGGAAAAAATCATATTCTGAAGTCAGTGCTAAGACACTACTTAGAACCAAAACCGATTTCAGAATGTATGAATATCTAATGAATTCCTTTTAGTTCCTTGAATTTTTTTTGGTATTACAATAAGTTTAGTTTAGTTTTTTAAAGATTAATTATTGACCCATTTTAATGAACTTAAACAACTAGGATGCCATCTAAATCTCGAGTTACATTAAAAATTTAATCCCCTATTTTACCAAAACTACGGGTGGGATTTTCCTTCCGATACAAATGGGTCCTTTTATGAAATAAAACTTATCTCTATATATAAAAATCAATTGGTGTCCGTTAGTATCGCTAATACTCGAGAACGGCTCTTTTTTGTGTGGATTTGAGCCGGTCTCTGGATGATTTGGATCCAAAAATCCCTCGTGCGTAGCTAGGAAGAATTGCTAGTTTAAAAATATAACCATAAGAAATGCCAAGGAATATCTGGGCGGTTACCATTATTGGTACCAGTAGGACCACGAAAAGTCTTTGGAGTAATCAAGGAAAGGCCTTAACCAACACTGTCACATCAGTGTTGCCTTGCAGACGAACTTCGGTGGTCTTCTAATTTTCATATATTACAAGTATAGTGTTGCAACGCTGAAATTGTGCTGCTGTTTCCCATATGCAACCGGTTTAAACCACCCTTAAAGTAGAGCTTATCTTTCTGGCTACATTATACTTTCAAATATTTTGTAAAAATTCTTATAAAATTTTAGAAATGAATCCACGTATCAGTTAATTCCCTTTTTCATTCTAAATTATACAAAAAAGGAATCACGAATAAAATTTTCTTAATAATTTCCTTATTATAGCACTAAATTATCCCTCGAAGGCAATATGACGGTATTCTAAACCATTTTCGAGTCATCCAGCGTGATCGTAAATCAAAGGTAGGGGACTCTGAACAATAGTTGAACCGTATATCTGACCTCTAGCCTTACCCTTCGTAACATTCATCAATTAATTCTCTTCGCCCTTCTTTTGTTTCTTCCTTGTTTTCACTGCAATACATTCATTCATTATATATGGCATATTAAACGTCCAATGCCGAACATATGCCTCCACCATTGATTTCCACGTGGGGGATATTAGCAAAAGGTGCCACGCTTGGCAGACAGGTTGGCAACCGCAGCTTTATATTATTTTGTTTTGGTGCCAGGAAGATGCTGCTGCCCATATCCTGTTTCAGTTTCCTTCTGTCGCATGTTACGACACCCACGGGATGATATGGGGGTAGTGGGATCTACACCGCAACTACACGAAAAAAAATTATTTACGTTATACATATTTAGTTTTAAATATTTGAGATAAATTTTTCACATGAAATTTTGTATTATTAAAGCTGTTAATTTCTCCTAAGTAGTTTTTTCGATTTCGCTTTCTGAATATAAATTTTTGATTTTCAGCCTCATTACCCCACATCGGTGATTTAAAAAGGTCTGAATAAAAATGTCCGGCTTTACCTCGCGGATTATTTTAGTTACAGAGTAATCAATCTCTATAGCACACGTTTTAATGTTATTATTTTTTATTCAGCTGTTACTAGGAAGACGTTGCTGCCTATCTTTGGTTTTTCGGATTATAGTTACAGCCTATATATGTTCCACTGCTGGGCATAGCCACCTCTCATTTACAAACAAGTATACAATGTAATATATGATAGAAGGAAACACACACAAGGACAAACATCTAGACTTGGAACATTTTCTTGTTGTCCATACAAATCCTTGTTCCGTGCGGGATTTGAACCCGCGGTTCTTAGCGCCGAAACTCATTGCTAAGTCACTTCGCCACGGAGTCGTCAAATATTAACATGTTTTTTTAACGGTGGTTAACAATTAATAAATAATAAAATGGAAAACATTATTAACGTTGATCACATGTACGATTCAACTATTGTTTAAAATCCGTCTACTATCGTGAACCAGGGGTGTTAAAAACATTTTAAGCTAACTAAGATTAGTTAACGGTAGTATTATTAATGTAAATATCGTTACTTGTATTATTTATAAAATAAAGTATGCTGTTAGATATTGATAGTTAATTATATTTTTATTCACTGCCTCTGGTTAAACATTACTCTAGGTTACTATTATACGGTTGCCTTTTTACCTGAGACGAATGTAATTTAGCGTGATTTCGAAGCAAAAATTATCTTACCTGAGCTATTTTCTACCTTAGAGTAGCGGGGGTTGGCAAATGTTAAAACCATTTAACAGAATAAAACGGCTTTGCTGCCCATGTTATTGTTTCTAAATAATTTGTTAATTTTATAAAGGCATAAAAATGGAATTAATGTTGTAGTAAATCGGCTTAAAATTACGTCATTAATAGGGCCTTGATTTTTTATTAATACATATTAGAATAATAGATTTTTTTTTCGTTTACGTTTTTTACTTGTCCGTAAAAACAACTACGAAATACACAAAATTTTCAGTTTTGTATTTATTTTACGATAACCGTGATAAACGAGTTCACAGTCCACCTGATGGTAAGTGGATGTTGTAGCTCAGGACATTTACATCTATCCTCGATTAAGAATAAGAATTTCAATGTATTGCCACCCCGAGGGCTAAAATGGAATGCCCCTTTTCAGTAAAAAGGGTCTCCGAATCTCTACACTCACCATACCATAAGTGGTACTCTTTGAGAGCGTGGTCCTTCCTCGGTCGAACCGATCTATTTGGGCTACAACCGTAATATAGCTGCAGCATGGCTATACCACGTAAAAATGTGGTGTTAATCACTTAATTGAAAAAATAATTACGTGATTCACACCGCAGTCAAAAATGCACATGATGTGAAACAATTAACACAGACAAGAAAATATTCAAGTAAATAATCAATTAATTACGTATAGTAATTTTCATATATATATATGAACATTAGGTAAATAATGATGTAAATGTTAAAGTATATAAATGTCCCAAAAATTATCAGAGTATCAAATTTCTCAGCGTTCGCTTTCCGGAGAATAGGTATCTAAGGAGTATCATATATGATTATAGTGTGTATATTTCCTTCTTAGATAAACATAGCACAATCTAGGTATATTTCAGGTATTCGTGTATTGAAAAGAAACTACAAAGAATGCCTTGAGACATTTTTATATCACTATGCGCAGCATTTTATATTCTAACAAGAAATGAAATAAGAATGTTGTTGTTTCTTTTAAAAATGAATTTTATCTTTAAAGTATAAAGTTGAAATTGAACTAAAATAATATTTTCTATTTTTATGATTAAGAAAGTAATAAAATTAAACATTAAATTTGTTCATCATTATCACCATAATACATCTTCACAAGAACACTTTTGTACATAGATCTATAGAAATACCATAAATCACGGTGGTAAACCAGGTCGTCACTTCATCTAGTGAGGAGCCGCCCTACACTACACTTATCAATAGGAAGCTGACACTCGGCAACCTTTCTCCCCCATCGGATGTTGGTTTTTCGAACTATATAGCCGGCTCATATGTCTGTTATTCTGGTTCTTAATAATTAATAATCGTATAATAATAATGATTATAATATTCTAAATTGGGTTATCAATGTCTCCTTGTGGGATAAGGTTCCAGGTTCAACGCAGATCATAACGTCATTTTCTTAATGATTTCTTATATTTACGCGAACACTGCACGTTGATTGAAACTACTTTTACGGATTTTATCGCGTTTAATTTATTTCCTTTGTAATTCCCGACGTTTCAGGTGCTTTCCAGCACCCATAGTCTGAGGGGACTGAGGTGACTGACGTCCAGATGTCGGTGTTATCCCGGAGTACCTTCAGCTTTTTTTACGATAGTACCATAAATAATAACTAAAAACTAAATGCACCCGAAACGTCGGGAATTAAAAATCAAATATATCAAACGCGATAAAATCGGTAAAAGTAGTTTTAATCAAAGTTAATTTTCAGTCACCACATTTCTGGGAAAACTTTGTACTCGTAATGCCTTTAGTTAGTCTTCTCTTCGTAATTTGTAAACATTTGTTTTGTCTCGCTATATTAACCCCACTATTCTCAGTGTGCTCAATATATATTTTTTATACTTTACTGTCTTTATCTGTATCGATAGGTTTACAAAGGGGCGGAATTATGGCCTGTAAGTGTTTTAAGCATTTATGCCTTTAGGCATTTGGTCCCTTAGGTCTTTGTGTCGTACAGTCGTATCATAAAAGTTGCAATTACTACATTTATAAAGTTAAATCTTTATCAATATTTGAACCCTTTTTTGTAACATTTTCTGTCCTGAAAATCAACCAATTTGAGTGTCTTACCAAGCATAGTGAACCAACTTAGGTGGTTCAACACATTATTTTTACCATTAACATTAATTTTATATACGGCAGATCCACGCTACAGCTATATTATGGTTGGATCATTTAAGAAAAATTGATCAGGTAGACTAGTAATAGACTATTATCGCTTCATAACGTATATTAATTTAATATTAATTAAGATATTGGCCAGAGATAAGGGTGTTAATTAAAAACGTTGTCCGACGAAGCTGATTATATTGAAAGGCAATAAACGTAAAACGCGTTGATTAACCGGCCTTTGTTTTTGATATTGCGCTGACATAATATAAAATATGTACATGATTTAATATATTAAATGCACAATTACACAACAATGGGAGAACCGAGATGCATGCAGTTGTTAGTTCTGGATCATGATTTGTGGTAGGAGGCCATTGTTCAGCAGTGGTCTTGTGATGGGCTACCATGTAGACGATGATATGGTACAGCCAGCATACTTGTCTTCTTAGTCACTGGTGCTGAATTCGAATCTTCATCGATTGGTTTTATATAACAAAACATAGATAAATGTAAGTGTGTTTGAATGCCTCGTTGGCTAGTGGTCGAAAAAGCGGCTGCGTATTATGAAGCCCCGGCTTCAAAAAAACCGGATCCGAATCAGGGTTATAACTTTTCTGTCAAGAATCTCTCAGTGGCAGCAGTAAGGAAGTTGACAGTGTTTCCGTTTCCGTGCCTCCAAAAGCAGGTAAAGTCATTGGTCCTGCACCTGATCTCTCTCCGGTCGTGTCGGATTACCGTCTCTTCGGACTATGAGAATGAGGGGGTAGAAAGTGCACCTGTGCTTGCGCATAAATTTGGGTTCTATAATATATAAGGTATATAAAAGGTAATAAGAACCAAGAAATCTTTCAAAAACGCGTGCTTGAATATTGTATAGCAATGACTTCTAGTTTGAGATAACTGTATTTATGGGTACTATATGCGGTTTAAAGCTTGTTAGTTAACTTTCAAACTTCTCCGTATCGAGGTGTACCGGTATGCAGGAGTTTGCAGGTCTGTATCGTATATTTTACGGAAACTTTTGAGAGTTTGTTTTGGAATGAAATCTGTCTGAGCCCGCAAGGGAGCGGCGAAAGGTAACTCCGTTATACGAGATCGATGCCGAATCTTGATGTCTCCCTACCTTTAATACATCAGCCGCGACAAAATTATCCTTAAATTTTACGAAACAAAACTTCAAGGGATTCTGGTTCTTAGTTTATGTGACGCAGTGATTAAATCGGTTTCCGCTCGGGATTAATGTTACTTTGTAAAGGCGCACGTCGGAAAAGTAGTCTTTTGTTGGCAGGTGTGTAAAAAATGTGACGTTATTTCAGCGGGACGTTAGTGAAATGAGTTCAAAGGAATAGATTTTTCCTCTGTATTAAAATTTTCCGCGGGTCCTGATGCGATAGTTTCGTTCCGGCTTTTTGATGCTTTGTTTGAATTTCATATTGAAATACATTGTTGGATCCTATACTTAAGTAAATATGAAATTATTTACGTTTTATGATTATATGAGTAGGTACAACAGGTGCATGTTTACACATACCAAGTACATTTAAAGGAGTCATACCGCCATTTTTGGTTGTAACACGAATGGGTGGCTTTCACATAATACCAGCGTAAAATAGCAGCTTAATTCTGTTGTTTCGTATAGTGGGTGTAGATAACTGGATACCCTTTTTATTAGAAACGAGACATTCCATCTTAGTCCTCAGGGGTGACAATGAATCTACATTTTTGATTTTTAGTGAAGGATAGATGCAGATAGCTATAGACCACAGCATCCACTTACCATCAGGTGGACAGTGTGATTGTTTGTCACCCTTATTCTATAAAAAAATGTTCGAAAGAAAACATCGTGAAGTACATGTTGTATTTATTTCACTGGCTTGCACGTGCCGGACCTATACATATATATGTATCAACACATTCCTTCTAATTGCATGAATGAAAGCACCTTTAGGAATAAATATTACCTCAACGAGTGAAATAACTTACCCTACATTATACGCTATATTATGGCGTATTTTCTTTCATTCCATCTTTATTACTCAGACAGACGTTTAATGTGAGGATTCATCCCCTACGTTGTTCGGTAAGAAAATTCTCCTTTGAAGGAGACTGAATTGGCCAATAACAATCGATCACAAGGTATACGGTAGGTCGAATTTTGTCCCTATTACGTATTATTATGGGAGTGAAATTCATATTCAAAATATTTATGTTACATTTGGCGTTATATATATATATATATATATATATATATATATATATATATATATATATATATATATATATATATATATATATATATATATATATATATATAATATTTTTAGCGTCAAAAAAGGGTGTAACAGGTGAAAGGAATAGAAGCCTATGGCACTAATATTTTACAATATTTTTGCTTTTGCATTAACATATTATGAAATTGAACTATGAATTCCACCAAACCACTAATTTGAAATAAATTTTCGGTAATAAAAAAATAAAGACAAAATGTTTGAGTTAATTAAATAAATCAGTTAAAAGCTAAGTTAAAATAATATGCACCCAATTGGGTATATATATATAAATACTACTAATTAGTAGTATTTATGATATTGATATTCACCTGTTACAACCTTTTTTTTAGACGGTAATAAAAATCACTCAGTATATATATATAAGATATCATCATCATCATCATCATTACAGCCCTTCACAAGTCCACTGCTGAACATAGGCCTCCCCCAAGCAATGCCACAAAGCACGGTCCTAAGCCACCTGCATCCATCGACTTCCTGCATGTCTTACCAGGTCGTCATTCCATCTAGTGGGGGGTCGCCCTACACTACGCCTACCGGTACGAGGCTGCCACTCGAGAACCTTTCTTCTCCATCGGTTATCGGTTCTTCCAGCTATATGGCCGGCCCATTGCCACTTCAGCTTACTGATCCGTTGGACTATGTCGGTCACTCTGGTTTTACTGCGGATATCCTCATTTCTGAGTCTATCACGCAGAGAAACTCCGAGCATAGCCCTCTCCATAGCTCGCTGAGCGACCTTGAGCGTCCTCATACGGCCAGCAGTGAAGGACCACGTCTCTGATCCGTAAGTCATCACTAATATAAGATATATATTAAATAATTTGTTAGCAAGATTATATAGGACTGGACCTCTGTAATTGAAAAATCTTCGATCAAATAATAAGTTGGCAACCGGTATTGTGCATACATGATGCCGAAGTATTTTGTTTAATATAGGATTGGATTTATTATATTCCGTTTTTGAATGATTTAATAATATTGACTTAACTTACTGACGTGTGGGTGCACACAGAATTATTCGGTACGTGACCTCGTCAAATTTAATAAACCTAAATCAAGCGCATCGTATAACATTCGTACGGGGAATAGAAGCAACTCCGTTAAAGGGAGACCCGGTTATAAGTCACGTAATAGGAGCCGCGGTTCTGACGTACCCGATGGGAAAAAGTACAGTGCTCACCGCGCCAAATTAATTCCTTCTGTTCGTCCCTTTTGAGCATTAAGCATTCATGCTTTAGCAATTTCGTTATTTCTCCCGAACGCTCTACGCGTTTTGTTCTTCGTTTTCAATTCGAGAATTGGGAAATGCCATCTAATGCGCTATATCTCTTTGTTTCCTTGAGATCGTTTATTGAAATATGACCTTTATTACGGCAATTTTTCATGTCGATATTAGCACAACGGAACACGAAATTTTCATTAGCAGCCCGGAATCGGGTGTCGGTAATCAGGCGGTAGTTTACCACCGTGCTTCGGAAAGCACGTAAAGCTATTGATCCTGCACCTAAGCTCTCTCTGGTCATGATGATTACCGTTCTATCGACCTATGTATTATCTAAAGCTTACGTTAGTTGTAGTAGTAAGTTGAACCTTGTAGACGAATGTACGAATTTTTAACACCCTATGGGTTTTATTCAACTTAAAGGACAATAGAGCTTTCAGCTCCCCTAATGGTAGGTGTCTACTGCAGCCCATAGACACGTGCAACCTACCATAAATAAAGAAGGCAACAGATGCGTTGTCACCTCTGACGACAAAGAGATAAACAGCCAATTATACGCAATAATGCGTAATACGGCCAATTATGCGCAGTAACGGTCACCGCTAGACTTTCGTGCCGCGAGTTGTACAGCCTCACAGTCTGTTATTATACACTGATTATGTACATCCTTTTGATGTAGATAGTCAGTATATAAAGACAGTAGTGTATGCATTCCTATTTAGCCCAAGAAATTGTTAAGAGAGTGGGACCCAGACAGACTCCTAGGTAGAATTCCTACCAACTACTAAAAAGTCTAGTAAACTAATGTTTACTAATCTATGAGTAAGGGCTTACAAACAGTTTTCGTTTTAATACCATTCAAAGATAAAGTTATTTTTATTAAATATTTATTCAGTTAACATTTGCGATGTAAAGCGAACAAACTTTGTTTCACAACGGTTGAGTTACACTGACGAGCTTTGATTTGCGAAAACAACTAAAATGTATTCGCGCACTTTTCTCTGCATTAGCCTGGGAACCCTAAGCGCGTCTGACATGCACTTAACAGTTTTTTTTAACTTTGTTTTCAACAAGCAACGAGCCGCGCGTTTGTTGAGATAGATTTTGCAGTGTAATTAGAATTTTATTTTCTCCACTGCGCTCGGAATGTACTTTACATTTTAATCGTGAGAATTATTAGCATGGATTGTTTTAAAGTAATATGTCAAACACGCACGCGCATAAGTCACACATACTCGCAAGCTGTCATGTTAGTAACAAATAAGTATATTTTTTCTTTCTTTAGTAATAGTGAAGGAGGCGAGAGGGGTGTGTCAGGATCGTGCCAAATGGAAGTCTGTAGTCTCTGCCTACCCCCTGGGTTGTCACCCGTGAGTGGCGTGAGTGTTTATGTATTATGTATGTATATGTCTTTAGTAATGGACTCATACAATTGTACTTGTGTTGTAATCATACGTTGTAATAATCCATTAAATTTTCCATTAAAATAATTTGTTTCAGAACTTCCTCACAGTATGTTGATGCGGCAAATTGTCAAGTTTTAAGGAGATTTTGACGCAGCTTGAGTCAGCAGACAGATGTTGACGGTAGTTTCTTTTATACGAGTGGAATAAGGGTGACAAACGAGTACACAGTCACCTGATGGTAAGTGGATGCTGCGGCCCATAGACATTTACATCTATCCTCGATTAAGAATCAAAACGCAGATACGTTGTCACCCGTGAGGACTAAGATGGAATGCCTCGTTTCCAGTATAAAGGGTCTCCGGATATCTACACTCTACACTCACCGTACGAAACACAGCAGTATTAGACTGCTATTTTACGCTGATATTCAGATAGATATATCAAGGTGCCTAAGCAAACACCTTATCTTGAGATCCACATCACCATTGGAGCACTCGCTTAATCGTTTCCAGTAATAGTAGTTAACATGTGCAGCAAATTCGCACCACTTTTTCGTATCAAGATCTACTTCAAACCATTATTTATACAATAATACAGGACCCGAAATCCGCCGCCGGTCAAATTAAAGACTCCACAAGTACCTTTCAAGTTTATTTTTATGACGTGTAACGTTTTCAATGCCTGCGCAGTCTATTTTTCCGTTTCGTTCCCGGGCAGAGGCATTTTGAAACTTAGTAGATGAAAAACATGTGGGCGTTTGCAAAATGAAATTTTAATTACTCACGTTGAAAATTAAAGACTTTTATTTAATTAGGTTTATATGTAAAACGCCACCAGTGTACAGTATAGGTTCCCAAGGTGTGTGTCACGTTATTTTTTAAAAAAGGAGCATGAAAACTCCGAACGCAGTTTCCATATTATCTGTTTGTCTTTTTTCAATCGTAAACTTGTTTTGCTCAGACGCGGGAAACCCGATGCTATAAAGAGGGCTGTAAACTTGGCGGGGATTGCTTTATGTTTTAAATATTCTATGCGCTGTTTTGTAAATAATAATGCTTGTTTTTTATTTCTTGTCATAACTCAGACGCTGCAAATGTTCGGAATTACGTTTTGCTTTGTTGGAGGAATTATTCGGAGGTGTGGTGTGGGAGGGAGAGGTATAGGCAGAGGGGAAGGTGTTATGAGAGAGTTATTTTACCTGCTATAAATGTGATGTACGTACGTTGCAGATAGTATGCGTCCCATAGTTGAACACAAGCTTAATGATTTCTTATATTTACGCAAACACTACACATTGAAATAATACTAGTTTTTACGGAATTTATCGCGTATATTTAACTTTTTAAATACCCGACGTTTCGAACGCTTTACAGCACTCATGGTCACGGGTGGGACTGAGATGTTCAATGTCCATATTACCATAGATTAAAAAGAAAAAAAACAAAAGTTAAATTTTAATCTACGGTAACCGCGGTTAACTATGACATATGGACGTTCAACATCTCAGTCCCGCCCGTGACCATGAGTGCTGTAAAGCGTTCGAAACGTCGGGTATTTAAAAAGTTAAATATACGCGATAAATTCCGTAAAAACTAGTATTATTTCAATGGACACAAGCTTTCTCTACTCTTTAGTATCAGTCTCTTAGAAACTTTTTCTGAGTATTAAGTTTAGTTCATTGTTCAAAAAACACTTTTTTTTAAATAAGGGTGACAAACTAGCACACAGTCCACCTGATCGTAAGTGGATGCTGTGGCCCATAGACACTCACACTTAACCTCGATTAAGAATTAAAATGCAGATGCGTTGTCAATCCTGAGAACTAAAATGGAATTACTCGATTACAGTAAAACGGGTCTCTGGTTTTCTACACTTACCATATGAAACACAGCAGCATTAAGCTACAACTATAATATAGGCGGCAGCGTGGCTCTACCACGAATAAAATTTGTTAATTAATTCTTAAAGTAAAGTTACAGCCTATATACGTCCCACTGCTGAGCACAGGCCTCTCCTCATAGTTTATTCTTAGAGTTCACTTAATGTGCACACTAGGCCAGTGTAACTTATTTAAAGAAATAATTTTTACACATGTTTAGAACTTGCATAAATTTATTCATTACAGTCTTTCACAAGCCCACTCGTGAACATAGGCCTCCCTCAAGGTATGTCACAAAGCACGTTCCCGAGCCACCTGCATCCATCGACTTCTTGCATCTCTAACCAGGTCGTCACTGCATCCAGTAGGGGAATAAATTTAAGTCTCTGAACACAGTGTATTGTTAGTTTTTCTATGCCTTACATGCACAAAAATGTTGAGAAAGTGATGTTTTTTCCAATAAATGAACATCACATGGATAGGTTTAAAAGTAATATAGTAAGAAAGCTTCCATCACTTCCATAGAATACTATACCTGTGATCATAGAATACTATAATACACAATGTATTATAGTGTTCTATGATCACTTCCATATAAAAACAATACTCGGGAATTAAAAATAAGTAAAAGTAGTGAAATAAACGCGATAAAATCCGTAAATTTAGTTTTATTCAAAAACAATACTGATAATTTATATGGAACATTATTTAAACATAGAATAAGTTTTGAATTGAATAGAATTCTAATTTTTAAAACCATATGATGTATGTTATTACTCTAAATTTTAAACATAATTTTAAAATGAAAATATTCACTACGTCGATAATTTTTTTAAAAAAAGACTTTACTTTAAGCACTTTAAAAATCATGCATTCGAATTGAAAATCTTTTCTTTAAGTCGGCTTATAAAGAATAATAGTACTTCAATACGAGTTGTAACTTGAAGCATTATAACAATTCATAGTTATGTCATTTTCGCTTGTATTTATTTCCTACTTACAGTTTCGTGTTACACCCGTTCCCAATTGGACACGAGGGGTATAATTTCCATATTATTGTTCACATCCACGACCGTAATACTGAACTCATCTCTGCTGTACTGTAAACGAATTTCAACTGTTATCTACGGAATATCGCTGCGAATGCACTGCTGTGTCTTAGTGCTTTTGTTTAATTAGCATCGTGGAATACTGCGGCGAGTGACAATTCCCGCAGTGGAAGCCTGAGAATACAACGTCTTGTTTTCTGTACGGTAGATGAGTTTCATGTAATTTTAGAAATTACTCAAAGGTAGCTCTGAGGCTAAGTATATCATAATAATCTCTTGCAGACCATATTTCGGTCACGGCGGCCAATTTGAATCTAGACTAGACTGTCTGCGCAGTCACGTAAGGTATTGCCGCAACATTGCAAGCATGCTTCTTTTCAGCTAGCTGCTTTGCTCTCGAAACCAGTGAACCGCCCATTTTTCAGGTTCGAAGATTATATAAATCGAAACCCGGCACTTAAAGGTGGTCAGTGAATTTCAATGATACATTTCAGAAAGACAGAGCCAAGGTGAGGTGGCTTCTATTCGCAGAGAAAATGATGTAGTGCAGTCGCAGTTTTCTTTTACGATTTGTCGCAATCTTTTTGTTTCTAATGTAAAAGACACCACATTCACAATCAAGCATGTATACTATAGAAGATTTTCAAAGAAGGTGTTGAGTAACACACCTTCTTTGAAAATCTTCTTAATCTAGGATAAATGTAGATATCTATGGGCCACAGCATCTACTTATGATCGGGTGGACTGTGTGCTCGTTAGTCACACAATAAATAAAACAAACATATTTTTTAACGTATCGATAAGTTTTATAAGTACATCAACTTCGGTAAAGGTTACATGCAATCATTAATTTTACTTAGTGATAAGAGTCTTTTTGTTCATAAGAGTACGTCTTGGATGCTGTCATCTCTTATTCTTTTCTGTCAAGTAGGAGTACACAATCCGCTGCGTTCCGTTTTAGAGAGAGCCAGTATAATCACAGACTGTGAGACACTTGAAAAGGCACTTGACCTTCTTTTTAGACAGAATTGAGTCTGTAAAGATTCCGGCTAATGCACATTGACACACTTTTCAAATAATCGAAATATTTTGTAAAGGCTGTAGAACTGTTAGGCAACATCTTTGGAAGAAAAGCGTTAATTTAAATTGAGAATTGGATTAGCTACATCCCGATCTGTTTCATAGTTTTGTTTAACCTCAGGTGGAATGTTTGCTCGTTTGTAACCCTTATACTATAAAAAAATATATGGTTGTAGTACGAACGGGTCGGTTCGACCAGGGACCGGGGAAGGACCACGCTCTCACAGTATACCAGCTAAGATAGCAGCTTAAAGTTGCTTTCGTATGGTGAGTATAGAGAACCGAAGACTCTTTAACTGGAATCGGGGCATTTATCGTCGTTATCACCCCACGCATCTGCCTTTTTATCCTTAATCGAGGATGGGCGTAGATATCTGTAGGCCACATGCACTCACAGTCGGGTGAACCGAGTGCTCGTTTATCACCATTATTTTATAAAATGTTTTTATATAATATATCTTTCTTATACGCCTTATATCAGTGGGTATCTGTACATCTATAATTTAAAAAAAACTGTCAGTCGTAGGACTGCACGTCAGAAATGAAAACTCCCTAGCTTCACAAACCTGTAAACATTATTTTTGGGTGGTTGTGATATATTTTTTGGAATTATTTTTTATTAGAAATTAAGTTTGTCAACGTATAGTAATATATATATAGTATATAGTAATAAAATTTTGATTTCTTGCGCTGTTTTATATGAAAAAGAATGAATATTATTTACGTTATACACATTAACAAATTTATAAATACATTAAATTTTATTAAAAAAAAAATTGGATTTTCTACATTACTAACATCACATTTTGTGTAAATAATCACACTTTATGTACCCACCCCAAAAGTCTCCAACGTGCCTTAAGAAGTTTTTACTTCAAAAAAAGCTGTTTATGGGTTGCATCCACTTAGTTTTAGATGGACTGTGTGCTCTTTTATCAAGCTTACTTGTATAAAAATAAACATACAAAATAAAGATACACGATGCAGATACATCAAAGTCTTTTTAGACTGAAGTCCTTTGTGTCAACTTTCAGCCCGTCCTTTGCTTAGGGCGGACCTCTACAAAATTTTTATATATATGGAAATTTGCTTTAGCGCCGAGAAAATAATAAAAATATTTTCTACACCTCGTCGCTTGTTCGCAGGTAACGTTTAATTAAAAGGCATTTTAAGCTATGCTTACAAAATATGACTTCATATACATATTCGTGGAATATTTATCTTATGAAAAAGCTCGCAAAGGCGTTGTTAATTTAATTTTAAGGGGAAATATTAAAAATAATACCTAAAATGGATCCTCCGTTATGCCGAAAATATTGCAGCATTCATTTTGAAATAAATGTATGGTAAAGTTGAGGATTAATGTTAAGTACTATGTTAGACGAAAACACGATTCCGTACAATTTTCTCGATAGAAAAAAATCCAAAGTTACCTCCAAACTGAACAATAAACCGCTGCTATTCATAAAACACTTTAAATTAGATCATGAAACTTTGCATACTAATTGAACTAACTATAAAGCAGGGCTTATGTTTTTTTTAAATTACCATTGTTTTCACTGTAAAAAGAAATTACCTAAACTATCAGCGTCTTGAAGCTTGTTTTCAGTATCGCTTCGGCCTTTGAAGGGGGAAGATGTGACATTACGATCAGAATACACATTACGCAACGGGACGACGTAAAATGAAAATGGGAAATAACCGTTATAAAAATAAGAAGCGACTGGGTTGGCGTAAAGAAACAGGCATAAATATGATAAACCTAATAAAATAAGTATCTAACGACCTATCTATTTACAGTATTAGAAATTACAAACATGTCGGTACATAGCATACGGCGCGGGGAAGTGAGGGCGAAATTTGAATTTGAGCTGAGTTACTATACCCCCTTAATATATATATATATATATATATATATATATATATATATATATATATATATATATATATATATATATATATATATATATATATATATATATATATATATATATATATATATATATATATATTTATCCATCCCTTTTTCTGAACTAAAAATTAAATCCAATCCAGGATTTTTTTTCAGTTTCGTTTCGAAGTTTTAAGGATATAACCACTCGTAAATTGCAGCAGCACAACTAATTGAGAACCATACAAATATATTTCTCTGTTGGTATCGCACGCAAATGTTATACGGGTCACGCTGCTGCTAGATTACGACTGCAGCAGGAATGAGTCGGATCGACTGAGGATGGATTACGCTCGTACAGATATCAGCCTAAAATTACCGCATAATGATGTTGTATTTCTTATACTAAGTGTTCTCTATACAGACCCTTTTTACTGGCAAAAAGCCATTCCATCTTAGGTTTAAGAGGTAACAACGTATATGTATATTGATTTTTAAACGATAATAGACTACGTAGGGGCCACAATATCCACTTACCATCAGGTGGACTGCGTACTCTTTTTTATAGAAGTAAGGGTGAGACCCTTCTATTAAAATAGAAAATGCGCTAACTACGCTCCTAAGTTCATAATATCATTCAAGATAAATCCTCTGGATTAAAATTCGTTTTTCCCTGCAGAAAATTCGTAATCGGTTAATGCGGGGCACCTGAAAGCAAAAGTGCATAATCACTGTAATGAAAATATGCAAAAGAATGGTTAAGTGTATTTTTTTGTCTGAAAATGGTTCCGCTCATTTAATTTTTTTCTTTTTAAAATATTTTTGCCGTAGTGGCTCGAGAACTATTTTTGGCCTTTGTGTCATAGTGTTCATCGTTCATCAATCACAATATTAACCACTTCTATTGTTGACTTAGAGAGAATGCCTAAATGCATTTAGTCCACCCATTGTAAGCCTTTTGTGAAGAAAATAAAGTATAAATAATTAAATAAATAGGTGTGCATGCCATCAGAGTTTAACCCTTGCTACGAGAACTTTTACTACTTCCTGCTCTTTCCCATGTTATTTTGGGTTGGCACTGCATGTCTTTCTTCATCCATTCTCCTAAGTAGATTACCGTCAACCTCCACTCACTTCTTTCTTACGAATTATTTTTTATAGAATAGGGTGACAAACGAGCAGACAGTCCACCTGATGGTGAGTAGACGCTGTGGCCCATAGACATCTATATTTATCTTCGATTACGCATCAAAATGGAGATCAGTTCTCACCCGTGAGGACTAAGATGGAATCTGCTATTTTACGCTGGTATTCTGTGGGAGCGTGGTCCTTCCCTGGTCAAGCCGACCCATTCGTGCTACAACTACACTTTGAATATAACTGCAGTATGGCTCTACCACGTATAAACATTTTGTGTCATAGTGTCACAATATTAACCACTTCCAGGGTTGACTAGGAGAGAATGCCTAAAAGCATTCAGTCCACCCTTTGTAAGCCTTTTGATATAGGTGAAGAAAATAGAGTATAAATAAATAAATAAGTGCATGCTATCAGCGTTTTATACCTAGTACGGGGACTTTTTCTTCTTCCTGCTCTTATCCCAGGTTATAAGGGGCCGTCATTGCATGACTTCCTCTTCCATTCTCCTCTATTAGCCGTCATCACTTCACTCACTTCTTTCCCTACCCTTATATCCATCCATTTTCATAGCTTATAGAAAATAAAACAACAGAAATATACTTAAACGTTTATCGGTATCATGGTTTAAAAACTCTCACTGTTTCACTATTGCGTAATTTAAGTGCTTTAAAATAAATTCCGGTTACATTTTTTTTGTTTTTACTAAGACCGAGGTTGTTCTCCGAAACATTGTAACATTGACGTCCATTCATGCATCCATACAGCCTATAAAAGTCTACTTATGAACATAGGCCTCCCTTAAAGATTTCCTCCAAGGGGAATTTTGCCATAGTTGCTACGTTTGGCAGGCAGGTTGGCACCCGCAGTTTTTTATAATTTTGAGTTGTTATCAGGAAGTTGCTGCTGCGCATCTCCTGTTTCAGTGTCCCTCTGTCGCCTCTTAAGACACCCACGGGATAATATTATGTAATAGGTATTCTTACATTACCACTACACGATTAGTAATGACATATATAGTAATATTTAATCTATGTTGAATAAAAATTATTCTCTACTAGACCAATACCGGTAAAAATAAGCTCACGCCTGTAACCACCAAAACAAAATCTATTTTCAACTGTGAAATTGTATTATTTTCAAATATATACATCAAGCAATGTAATTCCTCAATTAAATGTCGTTAATAAATTTTCGAATTAATATTCGTCGATTAATATAATACGTAATTAAGTTATATATTTTTGTATTTAAATATAGCATATAATATAATTTCTTATATTTACGCGAACACTCCACATTGAATAAAAACTATTTGTATGGATTTTGTCACGTTTAATTAACTTATTCCTGACGTTCAGATCTATAAAAACCCACGTGAAAGAATATATAGCTTACGTCAAGCACCGACGCTTCGAGATCGTCCCCACCATTATATCAGAAATGATAAACCATAAATACGCGAGGCTATTGAGATCAAAAAACATCCTAATTTCAATAGAGAAGATGGATAGGTGCTGCCATCTGCTTGGGATCCTATAATTGACAAAATTAAACCCTAACCCAAGTACACTGTAAAGCTTCAAGATACTCAAGATACTGTAACACTCAATGTATATATATATATATAGTAATATATAATATATATAATTTTTCTAAAGTCTTTTATTTATGAAATTACCGTGAAATAAACCTAAAACTATTGCATACTATATATGTACCTCTAACATACATATATATTGGTTATGTACTAACATATCGTTTTGTTTAGTGGCAGCGGGCCCCTAAAAAGAGCAAAAGGGAAGATCAACATTGCTTAATATTCGCGCGGCGGGCAAAGTTTCGCGCGCCTCATTCATTATTTCCAACGAAGAATATTTAATGCTGTACAAACACCTAGCCGAAGTCAAAAGCTTTTGGGGTTAGTGTTTGAACTTATTAGGCGAACATCCGTTATTGTAATATTGTATTATTGAAGTGAAACTTATTTATCGACGATGTACTGGAGAAATTTTGTACGGTATTAAAAACAAAAATGGCACGTTTAATTGTAACCATTCGTCCAAAGTTCTGTAGTACAGCGAGTATATATAACATGTAACAAACTACCCTGTGGGTCTCGTTAAGTGCGTTATCAGAATCAGTATTCAAACGTATAGAAATAAAATTTTTTTTCAGAACTCGATCATTAAAAAAATCAAATTTAATAAAAAAATTAATTTGCAAATTACGTATATGTGGTTTTACCTCTACATTGTTTGCGGAATAAAGGTCGCTACATATGGGACGGAATCTGCACGTGCATGGGACGGAGACGGAACGTGGTTGTATGTCAACACGGACGGGAGTTTAATGCATACACACCGTGACAGTGACTCGAAAATAATGTCATAGTGTTGCGAAAGATGTATTTTTCATCTGAAGAATTGGTATTAATTGCTATTGCTTCAGATGAAAAAGAAGCTACAACAGTCAAGAGTAAAAGGAGATTTTCGGTACATCATACGTGGCAGGAAATAGGCCTATAAGGATCACCTTCTAATCATACCACACTCCTGGTACTCATACACTCTCCACAAAGAAAATTTCGATGACAAGACTCAATTTCATATGTATTTTCGTATTTCAACATAAAAATGGAAAATAAAATTTAAGCTAATTTTTTTTGTGATCAATATGTTGTGCAAGATTATACAAACATGGACATGATCATACACATTAAATTAGTTTTTTGTCGTACATTTCGCTCGGTACAACACGCGCATTACTGCGTAGACAACGGAGCGACTGTGCATACGCAGCGGAACCACGGACGGGACGTGGCACGCCCAGGGCGGGACGAGGTAAAACATCGTCACCGACGATATTTTTCCCGTCCCGTTCATGCCACATCCCCGTCCCGTCCGTGCATCCGTTATGTATGCATTATCACGTACATTTTCTATGAAATGATATTTCCAAAATTTCACGTCCCGCCCCGTCCGGGATAAAACACGATACATATGCAGCGATCTTAAGAGTATTTTCAAAGATCCCGCTTTACTGATGCTCATGTCAGTTAGAGGTAATGATCGTAAAACCACATACAACTTTCAAATAATAATTTATTCTAATTAAACAAAAATTTAAATGATCGAGTTTTTTTATATATACGTTTGAATAGTTATTATGATAATCCACATAACAGGGTATTTGTACATATTGGAATAGCTCCGAACTATCACATGGAGCGTTGGCCACTCCACGGGCTAAACACCTTGCCCGGCGGGAGATCTCCCTTTTTCTATCTACGGCCAAATAGGCAATGAATAGATCTAGTATGTAATATTACTTTACCGTTACAGCGTATTAAAATCTGCTGATAAACATAGGTCTCGCCCATAGATTGCCTGTGTAGATTCTGGATGTTTTGATTTGATGTTGATAGTTGCCAGGCTTGCCAAGCGTTTTTATTTTTCGTCGTTATTAGAAAGACTCTGCTGCCCGTCCCCTGATTTGTTTTACTCTGTCGCCTCTTACGACACCCACGGTATGATTATGGGGTAGTGAATTCATACACCGCCACTACATGATAACTTATTTTACCTCAGCTTATACTTAATACCCAAATTTGATCAAGTAGGTAACTCGTATAATTTCTCTTCTTTTACCGACATTCGTTTAAAATATTTGGTAACTACATATTTCATTGAATCGATTATTTAATACCGATGTATGGTGATTTAACCAAACCTAATCCACGGCCGGCAGTGTTTGCGGGGGGGGGGGGCACCACCCTCTCCCGTGACGTTTGGTAACAGCGCGTCAAGACCCCGCCACTTACAAATCTTACACCCTCATTTTTGCGTATTGAAAAGTGGATATGATGTGCGTGCGAATATTTAGTTTGAACAGATGTGCCTTTTTCCATGTTGTTCGGGATTATGTTTGTTTATCCGCGCGCGGCGTGATGTTACGTTGCTTCGAGATGGGATGCTAGGCGTGAGTGATTACTGATTACGAGTCTGTGTCAATTTTATTATCTGAAGGATCACTTTTTTAAAACACCTACCGCCTGGAGATTGATGACCGTTTGTTTTAGTTCCTTTTTTTATTATTTCGTGTTTGATTTTCGCTCTAATAATAATCGAATGGGTCACTGATTTTATGATATGACCTTTTGTGGAATAGGATACAATGATTTTTATTAAGTATAGATTACAAGAATGCTTATTGAAAGTAGGGCTAGTTTAGGCTTTATAAATAGTTCGCAAAAATACTATATCCTAAGAAAGATCAACGAGAAACACCTTGAAAAATTTACTTAAAAAACAGTTAATCATCATATTTACTGTGCTGTCAACTTATTTGGAGAAAAATGGTACTAAAGTCGCAATTTTATAAATGACATTTCACTGTCGGCTAATATTTACTGTGTGCTGTCAGGTGAGTGCTTGATTTCATTGTGAAAACTGCAAATATATATATTTGCAGTGTCCACGTTCGTGGATTTGTACTGTGACCACAACATTATTCTGGAATTAGTATAACTAATTTGATAATATTATAACATAATATACTAATTGGGGTGTCTGAGGGTGTGCGTTAATTACGTTACATATATATATATATATATATATATATATATATATATATATATATATATATATATGGACGAATGAGGTGGCTCGACCGGAGAAGGACCACGCTCTCACAGAATACCAGCGTTAAATAGCAGCTTAGCGTTGCTGTGTGGGCCACAGCAACCACTTACCAACAGGTGGACCGTGTGCTCGTTTGTCACCCAATCATATAAAAAAAGCTCTACACTAGTTACTCTGTCAACTGAACAGTTAAGTTGGTGGCACTATAATGTGCTGTCAACTGGCAAAAAGGCGTAGATAAATTAGCGCCATTTTGACTTTAGATTAGCTGATTGACTGTAAAGCTATCGTATCACAGATCCATCTATGAAAACAAAGCTGTAGTGTGGGAAAGTGTGGGTAATATACCATATTACCCACACATACGCAGAAATAGTATCCTTAGTCGTTAGTAACAAAATATATCATTGGTAGGACTGTCTAATTTGACTGAACTTAAGTAGTTTTATGTTTTATTCTGGTTGTAGAAATAATGGGTTGACTCTACCAGGAAAGGACCAGGGCAACGCTCTGTTATCACGTCGTATTCTGTAAGAGCGTGGTAGTATCTCGGTCGAGCCGATCCATTCATGTTACAACAACAATATAGCTACGGCTTTTCTTCACCACATAATCGAGGATACATATAAATGTCTATGGGCTACAGCACAGCACCCACTTACTATCCATTTTATAAAATAAAGGAGACATCTTATTTAAAAAAAAAACGTTATAAACATACATCTTTCTCATACGCCTCATATCAACGAGTAATATCACAACTTGAAGAGTCTCGAATGGCAATCGATAGTGCACCTGCAGTTCTAATAAAAGTCTTCCAATGTTTGCTTTATTTTTCCTTCAAAAATAAAATACATTGTACCGCGACGGGGCTGGTATTGGATGGCGACGATCTGCGAATGCAGCGCCTTTTATATGAAACGTAAAATCGTTTTATTAGTGTTACGTCCTTATCAATATTGCCCGTGTGCTGATGGAAATTTCTGCGAGCGAATTTCCTTGTGAAGTGTCTTCCGAACAGCTGACGGAACCTCTTACGACGAGTGTTAAAATCGTTTTATTAGTGTGGCGTCCTTTTGGGGGAATTAAGGTGCGGGAACTAGAATTTATTTTTAAAAATTTTCGCTCTTCTCTTTCTGTTTCATATGTCGAAAAGAGCATGGTGTTATTTGATAGACGACGCACACGCACGCACACACACATACACACACACACACACACACACACACACACACACACGCACGCACGCACGCACGCACGCACGCACGCACGCTCGCATGCACGCACGCACTTACGCACGCACGCACGCACACACGCACGCACGTGCATATCATCATCATTTATATACAATTCCTGTTAATCGATGTGAAGTGGCATCGGAAGAAAATCAGTAAATCATATAAGTTATTGTTAAGTAATGTTGTACACATGAAAGTAACGTGTTACCTCCTACGCTTGGTTTATCTGTGGTAAAATAATTGCAATGTGTTGTTTGTAATACCTACTCGTAAAATGAATAAATAAATGTCATGCCGTGGGTGTCGTAAGATGCGACCGAGGAAATAAAACAGGATATAGGCAGCAACATCTTCCTCGTAACAACTGCAGATAGTATGAAAACTGCAGTTACCAATCCACTATAAGGAAATCTACGGGCGAGGTCTTTATGTGCTTTATGGTCTTTTAATAGGCGGCAATAAATAAAAGCATTATAATGCAAGTCATTTTTGAATAAAACCCATACGCCGATGGAGGTTTAGGGCTAAAACAAATTTTAAGTTTTATTACCTTTTTTATAGGATAAGGATGACAAACGAGCACACAGTCCATCTGATGGTAAGTGGATGCTGGCCACAGCATGACGATTTTCATGAATTTCAATGTCTATAAAACAAAATCCATTCTAATATGATGATTTAACTACTTTGGTTATTTTACACCACATTCGCAAAGTAAGACAGTTTCGCGGTAGATTCTATGATGGCGAAACTTATGCTGTTATTTTCTTACTATATATTTCTTACTATAACTTATATGAGTATATGAGTACAGATTTACAACGTGCTTAACAGTGAATGAAAATATCGTGAGGAAACTTGCATGTTTGAGAAATTAAAAATATTTCGAAAAAAATTGAAATGATTGAAGGCCCAGTAGAGTGGCACGTATAAATGCTGTAATTTTACATGACTTTTATATTAGTGTATAAACGCTGTATTTACGGTTCATGTTTTTAAATGGATCAAGACCAGTTTATTCTTAAATTTTATTATTAGAAAATCACAATATTAACTTTCACACAATGAAACATATATCGATAACAGATATTTCTAATTGTTGCCTGATTTGAAGCTTAAATATTTTTGTGTCGTATTTTATCATAAACAATTTTGTTCGAGATACACTTTTTAATCAGTTGGCTCCGTTCTGTTACTTATCTCCTTTGATGAGAGTTATCAAAGTTTTGATTTGATTTATATTTTAGAAGATACTGAATTTATGATATTCCCTTTAGTGTATTTTTTTTAATAAAATAGAAGAGGCGAACAAACTCACAGTCATCATGGTAAGTGGATACCATGGGAAAACTGCAGCCATCTTTATACAAAAAGGCTACCGATGCGTTGTCACCCCTGAGAGTTCAGATGAAATGTCACAAAGCCTGTAATTTTACTGGATTTCATGGCAGACACATGTCAGAATGGTAATACTTATGCAGACGGATGCCTAACTCGAACCGGACGGAAAGGAATCCTACCGCCAAGTAAAAAGTTTCAGATACATAAGAACATATAAGAAAAAAAACTTATAATATATGATTTATTTTGTAAATGTAGACCTCTCTCAAGCAGGCGTTGATATAATCAAACAAAATGTGCTGACGAATTTTCTTAACAGCTTTTAAATATTTTTATATAAAATATTTTGGTACGTCTGTAACTTTAGCCCATATAACTTTTAAACGACTTGATTGATTGAGGCCATATCTCATGTATAGTTCCTTGCTATACTAGATCTCACGTTGTTCTATTTCTATCCACAAATCCGTTGTAGTCAAGTTATTGACAAATTCTATGTGGAGACCAAGATGACACATATTCACATTACAAATTAGCTTACATTACAATAGCTTTTTATAATTATTATAATTATATTTTTCATAAAAATATGTAAAAGTTACTTTTTAAACTTACTTGGCATGGAACCATTTATAATTTTAATCGAAATAATTTTTGTGGATAAAAGAGAAACGACATAACTTACTAATATTATTTAATTTATGATAATATTTTACTCTTATTACGGACTCTATCTATATCAATCGGTTGATTCAAGAAAAATGAGTCATTTATGTACCCATTTTACTACTTATCTAATATGTAATAGATATTTACCTATGAAATTGCCGTTGAGCAGATAAATAAACAAATTATCGCATATTAGTGCAAAAAAAAATCGCAAAATTGAACCATGTAATAGAGAACCCTGTGACGCTGTAATAGAGTAATTAATAAATTTTATATTTGTAATGCAAAAAGTGTATTAAGTATAATTACTTTATTAACAATGGTTTGTTTTTTTTCAGGTAAGTTACTGCCTTTTTTCACAACACCATGTAAGTATTTTAGAATATAATGGATATTTTTTGTACTATGAATTTAGGTACAAAAAACATACATGGAAGTCTGTGTTAGCACACGGAACGCTCCCCGGGCTAAGCACCTTGCCCGGTGGGAGATTTTGGCCTTTTTTATCCACGGTCAAATGTCTATGTAATTTTAAATATGCCCGAACATATGTATTATAAATTGAAATGAAAAACGCACCTACACAACCTTAAAGCCAGTGTAGTAAACTTTGCGTAAAGTTAAACAAATTCCAAACCAACACTTGGTGGCTCAACTACCAATAACTTAAATGGTTTTAATAAAGCTCCAGAATAAGCTCTATTCCGCATAATGTGTGTCTAATCACGTCGGGGTCACCACTGTGGCCGTAGAAGGAAAAGGGGAGATCTCCTGCCAGGCATGGTGTTCTGCCCGGGGAGCGGCTAATACTCCGTGTGATAGTTCGGAGATGTTCTATATATACTGTTTATGATCCAGAATCTTTGATAGCGTGATTTAGGCTTTGGTGTGTTTCACTTGCGGCGCGACGACAGCGCCGCCACATATGATTGTCTACATGCGTGTTACTTCGGTGAAATAAACCTCCGGTGAAATAAAGCTCCACGAATTTATCTCAGCTTCAGAAGACTGGTTTCAGCACCTTGACATTGTTTTTAAACTTTGAATACGAGTAGGGTTGTACGAAATAAAAAAAACAGCCAATGTAATGGTGAGTGGTAAATGCAACCCATGGACGCAAACAACTTTAAAAGAAGACTATAGAAGCGTTGTCACCTCTGAGGACCGAGATGGAATGCCTTTCAGCCTGTGACTATACTAGCCCTTCATATCACTAAGTAAAATGGTAAGAGAGTATGAGGGAGATACTTATTCAAACAGAGAGTATCCTTAACCGACGAGCATGTATGCATAGGAATATGGATGTAGAAGAGGCGAGAGAGGTGTGTCAGGATCGTGCCAAGTAGAAGTCTGTAGTATCTGCCTACCCCTGTGACAGGCGTGAGTGGTTATTACTATGTATATGCAAAAGAGCCAAGGAAAAAAGGCAGCAAAAGAATTCTACCGTCTGCTAGAAATTATTAGATCTGTTTAGCAAATATCAGGCTGGATGTGTTACGATATTTAAATGACTGTAACAATAAAAGAAAATAATAAGATACAATTTCTTATTGGCCAGTTACAAATAAATTCTTAAACTTAAAAATAATGACGAACATTCGCGCGAACGATAGTTTTTGGCACGCTCCGCGCGTTGTATTTTCGATATATGTACTTCGCTGCAAGATTGTTGTATCTGTATCGCTAGTGACTGCAATATAATCTGTGCTAATACGTTGAGCGCCATTCGGAGCACGTAGGCGGGCTTACAGTGGCCGGTAAAAGCGTATTACGGCAGGGTTGATCACCGAACAATGTTGCCAGCCGCAATGTCGTTTGTGACAATGTTCAATGTTAGTTCTTTATTACCTGTTCATAGTAGCATCTATTTTTTAAATAAAACTATTTTATCTACTATCACCGAAATTTCATAATGATTACCTATTGTTATTAATTTTGAAAGAATATAAAATTTACAAAGAAGAAAAATACTTAATAAAGCGTTTAGACAAGTGGTAAAATCAAAAATTATGTGAAACCGAATTCAATATTAATAAAATGAAAACACCATCAGTGTAGCCCAAGTCAATTAAATACGCACTTTTAAGGATAACTCCTGAAACTACTGATCAGATCTTAATCAAATCAAAATGAAACTACGTGAGAAGCATGAGCTATGTGAGGACTAAGATATAATGCCTTGTTTTCAGTAAAATAGGTTTCCGGTTCTCTACACTCACCATACGAAACACAGAAGTGTTTAGCTTCTATTTTACGCTGGTATTCTGTGAGAGCGTGGTCTTTCCCCGGTCGAGCCAACCCATTCGTGCAACAACTATAAAAATATAGCTGCAGCATGGCTCAACCACGTGAAAAGTTTTAAATTTTAGTCTATAATTAGAATAATACTTATAATTTTTGGCTGGTATGTGTAAATAGATACCTTTTGTGTCTGAGTAAAGTCAGTGTTTACACTGACTGCTCAGACACAAAAGGGGGTATCTATTTACATAAACATGGCGTTACTGTACTGTCTAAACTTTGAGACTCAAAAAGTAATAAGCAAGTGTATCGTGTATGGTATCATGAAAACATACAAGGTATTAATTAAGTACAAATGTTATATATTATACATAATTTGAATAAATTGAAATACATCTCCTTATGAGAGCCGTGATAGCTCAGGGGCTAGGCGCTCGCTGTTAATTTCACAGCACGCGAGCAACTCGGGCTCGATCCCCGCCGGCACCAATGAACCGCAGGTTCGATTTTTGTACGAAACAAGAATATACTCTTACTTACTAAAAAAAGTTAATTATATAATAAAGCAGTTAGAACAAGAGTGACCGACATAGCCCAACGGATTTGTAACTACGTAAGCTGAAGTGGCAATGGGCCGGCCATATAGCTCGAAGAACCAATAACCGATGGGGAAAAAATGTTCTCGAGCGGCAGCCTCGTAACAGTAGGCGTAGTGTAAGGCGACGACCTGGTAAGACACGCGGGAAGTCGGTGGATGCAGGTGGCTCAGGACCGTGCTTTGTGCCACTCCTTGAGGGAGGCCTATGTTCAGCAGTGGATTTGTGAAGGGCTGTTATAATGATGATGATGATCATAAAATAAAAATGGTTAAAGTTTAACTAATATGAGATGGGATAGTAGGAATCAGGAGATGTTAAAATTAAAGTTACAGCCTATATACGTCCCACTGCTGGGCACAGGCCCCCTCTCATTTCTGAGAGGATTTTAGGACAATGAAATGTCCATCGCGCTGTCTCAATCCGTGTTGGCGAACTTCACATGTCTTCGAAAGTAATTTTTATTTATTTCTCAAGACATGCAGTTTTCCTTACGACATTTTCCTTCACCGCTTAGCACGTGGTAAATCAGCACCGACTGGTATCGAACCCGGGTTGCTTATGTTATGTAAAATATAACGACAAGCGCTTCGCCTGATAGTTACCACAGTAATTATTTTTCTAAACAATGCTACAAACATAAATTATTGTAGTTAATAAATTTTGAAGAGTAATGACGTAACTATCAGTGTTAAGGTTCTTCAGTTAATATGCCGCTTTATCTATCTTGGCCTATCTCAACACTATGCTGTAGATATGAAATTGCCTCACTTCCTTGCTTTGTTTTCTTCCCTTATCGCACAGTGAAAAATTACCCCCATGACGTGTACAAAGGAGCGCAATTTTCACTATTTAGGTTTTGCCTTCTGATAATTACTGTGTAAACCTCTTTTCTTCTTCAAAGGAGCCGTGGTAGCTCAGATGGTTAGTGCTTGCAGTAAATTTCACAGTAAGCTAGCAAACCGGGTTCGGTCCCCGCCGACACCAATGAAATTGTTGATTGCAATTTTAAGTGCTTATTTAGCACGAGCTCGGCGGTGAAGGAAAACATCGCGAGGAGACCTGCATGTCTGAGAAATAAGAAAAAAAATATTTCGAAGACATATACAACATGTAACATAATTAACGCACTTTGAGAAAGTAGTTTGTTCAGAATCGTTTACTGAATCGATTCCTATCATTTTTAATATAGGTAATTTTTTATCCCAAAAATAATTACAACTACGTAAATTACAGTCACACTAAATCTGTACTGTCAAAACAAACTGAAATGGACCGTAACTTAAGGCAATAAGACTTTTAAGAGTGCAGTTTTATTTGTATTATTACTAATTCTGTCATTCAATAAAAATAAAGAAAAATGAACTTTATTTCGAGCAGGTTAAAGTCTTTGCGTTCGTGGATTTGTACTGTGACCACAACATTGTTCCGAAATTAGTATAACTAATTTGATAAATAATCAGTGCATAAAAATGTTTAACTAAAAATCAGTGTATGTATTATGATTATAACATGTTATACTAATTGGGGTGTCTGAGGGTGTGCGTTAATTACGTTACATATTGTATAGGGGCAGCGCGGCGGACACTTCCTTGCCCTAAAATCCTCTCGGAAATGAAAGAACGCTTAAGCCCAACAGTGGGACATTTATAGGCTATGATTTTATAATACAATTATTTTATTAAATTCTCGGCAGTCAATTTAAATAAAAATTTAATCAAAAGTGACCTTATTGCTCATCTACTTCTACTTTGTGCATATACATATAAGGATGCCGTTTACACAGTTATAATAACTATTTTAGCTGGTGGTTCGCTTTTCAAAACACAAATATCAAGATATTTTACGTGGTAGAGCCACGTTGTTGCTATATTATGGTTGTAGCAAGAACTACCAGTCTACTCTCTCTACCTCTCTCTACCAGGGTAGGACCACGCTCTCATAGAATACCACCGTAAAAACGCAGCTCAATGCTGTTGTGTTTCGCGTGGTGAGTGTAGTAATCCGGAGACCCTTTTCATTATTTCCTCATTATATCTTAGTCTTCAGCGGTGACAACGCATTTGCATTTTGATTTTTAATCGAGGATAAATAGTAAATAGAAAGTCATGTCACAATACGAGTGTTGAATATGAATGTGGAGGGACACACGGGCAGAGGAAGGCCGAATAAAAGATGGATCGATTGTGTGAAGAGTGATATGAGAATGAAAGGAGTAAGTATGGAAATGACGGCTGATAGAGAGGAATGGAACAAGAAGGTTTACTGCGCCGACCCCAGATAATGGGAAATGGTTTAGAGAATGATGATGATAAATAGTAAGTAGAGTCTACGGGCCACAGCAAAAACGTTGTCAACTTTATTCTTTAAAAAAAACATAAAAACTAATTGCAGATCAGTACTTGAGATGTATGGGAATGGAATCTACGTGCCGTCAGATGATTAGCTACTACTGAGCCGTGAAAATGCTGATTAAGAACATAAATCTGTCCATCTTAATATTAGTATGAAAATGGAGTGGACGTTATATTCCGGGCACCCCGGCTGGCGTAGTAGCGATATAGTGCGAAGGACTCAGTGATAAATGCATGCAATCGGTCAGTCTGTCAGTTGATATTTCGACCGTTGGCTCGAGGTGTCTGGGCGCTCAGCTGATACAGCTAATTTGTTAACTCAATATATTCGTCTTTGTTATAACTGATCATCGTGTTCTTATTTTGGAAGATCATAGTGTTTAATTAGGAATGATGATACTTTCATTGAAGTTGAATGATATATAACTTTCAAGCAAATTTGTCGGTAGAATACGCGCGCCACCTAGTGGAAGTTAATTGTATTATGCCTATAAACCTTCGCGCAAGTGCAAGCAATGAATTGACACAGTTTTATCGCAATCTGATAAACTGTATAGAATTGCAAAAAATACAAACAAACAAACATATTTTTTATATATTAGATAAATTTAATAGAATATAAAGACCGACATCAAAGAACTCAAATGAATGAAATTATCTTAAATTTCGATGTACATACATACATAAAACTCACGCCTGTCACCCAGAGGGGTAGGCAGAGACTACAGACTTCCATTTAGCACGATCCTGACACACCTCTCACGCCTCCTCCACATCTATATACCTACGCATACATGCTCGTTGGTTAATCCTAAATCCTAATTCGGCCCGTTTTCAATATATCGCCAATTTGGTCGAAAAACTTTCGCCTAGGACGTCCCTTTCCGACTCCGAAATTATAATGTCTGTGCTCAGATATCGTTTATGGAAGAATTAAAGTTCCGATTTCAGAATATGATTTTATTTAATTTTTTAGTCAGTACTTTGAAGTCTGTGAAAGCGTAAATTCTTTTCAGATGTTATTTTTTTGTTCTTTTAAGTGGACCAAGGAATATAACAATCTCGATGTTATCTAAGTATTTTTTTCCAAATTTATGAAGGAATACACCTGAAGTATGATCTATTTTGTAAAAAAAAGTAATCAAAAGTGGTTCACAATTGATATAGACATCTGTTGTGAACAGCAATATATTTATTCGAATAATTATTCATTATTACTCACGTATGGCAATTCACAATGCTGTGTTCGTCCCTACTTTAACGCTTGGTTGTGAAAGTTGGGTGTGGCAGAAGAAGCACGAGAGTAGAATCAATGCAGTAGAAATGCGGTCGTTAAGGAGTATGTTAGGGCTGAATCTGAACGACAGGGTAAGAAATTGTGTAATAAGAGAAGATTGTGGTTTGCAAGATGATGTTGTGACCAGGATTAAGAAAGGAATGCTTCGGTGGTTTGGTCATGTGGAAAGAATGAATGAGGAAAGAGTGACAAAGAAAATTTATGTTGCAGAAGTTAATGGCAGAGCCGAAAAGGTACGTCCTAGGCGAAAATATATCGACCAAATTCGCGATTTATTGAAAACGGGCCAAATTAGGAGTAATCTAAACAACGGCAAGTAAATAGATACTACCCAGGAATACCCGGGGGGTTGCTAGTTTAAAATATATTAAATTTTCCATGAATGAAAAGTAATACCACTTTTGAAGCGTCAACCAATTCCAAAGTAATTATAAAGCTGTTTTCACTACGAAATGGAAAAAAGAAATTGGAAAAATTACGAGCTTTTTCAATTTGCTTTTTATAAGATTCTTATTTTAAAATAGAAAATATCTTGGTTGACGTAAAACATAATTATTTATGTTGTTCTCCTTCATCATCATGGTTGTGTAAATGGACCACGAGGTCATTTACTATCACTTAAGCAGCATCCTTTTTACCGTCTTCTATATGAATAATAATGTCCTCTAGACTGAATTTCAGTCTAAGCGGCCAGTCTGAACGAAGATTAACCATTTGCATAAGACAGGATTATATATATATATGTCCTCCAGACCAAATTTCGGCCACGGCGGCCTGCGTCAACGGAGGCTAGCCATCGGCGCAGGACAGAATTATAGTGCCCAAGTGTATGCGCAAGCACAGGTGCACTCTCTATTCCATCATTCTCATAATCCGATGGGACGGTAAACCGACACGACCGGAGAGAGATCAGGCGCAGGACCAACGGCTTTACGTGCTTTCCGAGGCACGGGGGTGAGACACCACCAACTTCCTAGACTTGGGGCAACTACTGAGAATTTCTTGACGGAAAAATTCAATAACTAATTTTTTCCGGACCTCATGATCAGCAGTCGCACTACTACAGCCACTAGACCACCGAGACAGTCGTCGGTCTAGTGGCAGCCATATATATATATATATATATATATATATATATATATATGTATATATATATATATATATATATATATATATATATATATATATATATATATATATAGTTCACGTGTGTATGTGTAAGCAGAGAAATGCATTCTCTATCTCTTCACTCTCATAGTCCGATGGTACGGAAATTAGACACGACCAGAGATCAGGCAAAGACCAAATAGGACCAGATAGACCAAACAGGATTTACGTGCCTGAAGGCAACCGCCGCCAACTTTATTACTCCGGGATGCCACTAAAACATTTAAAAAAAAAACAATAACTGATTTTGGCCCAACGCGAGATGATCCCCATGATCCCATGAACCCATGATCAGCAACCGCGTTTTTGATCACTAGATCAACGGGGCAGTTATATGAATAATATGATAATCTTGCTCTTGACTTTGACTTTTATTTTTACAATGGAAAGCCAGCGCTTGACCATAGTGGTTAACTGATGGTAAGTGGTGATGCAGCCGAAGATAGTTAAGTGTACTAACTTGGCTTAACAACAAGTGGTAACTTTTAAAATGTTGTAGAACCCACTTCAATATAAATAAAACGAGAACATCATCAATGTAGTCGAAGTCAATTAAATACGCATTATTAAGGATAATTTAAAAACCACTGTTTAGATCTTGATCAAATTTATATGGGATCGTATGAGAAACACCAGCTTTTAAATTAGGGAAGAATCATCAAAATCGATTCATCTGGAAAAAAGTTCTGCTGAGGTGACATACATAAAAAACAGTCGAATTGATTACCTCCTCCTTTTTTGTAGTCGGTTAAAAACCTATTCACCTATTACTTTGCAAATACGATTACAATAGGATGAAAATTTTGATAGTGAAAGTGAAAGTGACTGACTGAGACTTCTGCATGAATATGTATTGAGTATTTTGCTTCATGATAAACTCGGACAGTTTTGAAATAAGATTTGTTTAAAAAGAGTCAATTTTAGATATTATTACATGCACACCGCATTTCCTTATAAGATTATTTCTGCTTTATTTAATTGATTAATTACATCATTTTTGATGCGTATTTAGTAAGAAGGCTGTAATACAATTATAATTTGATTTAAACGTTTTTGTTCACACAAATCTATATTTAAATATTAAAGTAAGTTGATAACTGTTATTGACCGAATTTTCTAAAATAATTTGTAAAATTTGATGTAATGATATTGTAAGGCTGTTGTTGTCCTAAGAGTGTATCCCTTATTCTTATGTTCAAGTTAATTTTAAAGGTAACTACCCTTAGGTAATAGTTAGTTAATAGTTTTTAAAAATTTTAAAACTTTAATATAAGACTAAAGGGTAAATACCCTTTATTCTTAGGTTATGCTGTGTTCTGTTCTTAAGATGTTATTTTCTTAAGAATGAAGGGTAAATTAATAGTTTATTCTTCTTAAGAATAAAGGGTAAATATCATTTATTCTTATCTTCAAGTTTTAAAAATTTGAAACTATTCAATTTTACTTTTACCTAATAATACATTCTTTAAGTTACAAGTACTCTTTGTTCACTTTATTGTAATGGATTAATTAATTTAATTTAAAACACTTAACTTTATTACCTTTTAATTAAAATAAAGGGCTTTTGCTTTAAAAAATCTTTTTAGTTTCTATTACCACGTTTATTAAAATTGGCGGAATAAAGACACAAATTTAAAATACAAAATTATTTAAATTGTTTGTGCCTATGTCATCGGAAATAAAAAAGTTTTAATGTTTTCCTTAAGGGTAATTTTTTGAGTATTTTGCGACTCAATCCTCATTCGTCTACATTGCCAAAACAAATTAATTAGCTAATTCAAGTTTTCTATTAAGACAAAAAGTTACGTCACCGGCAAGGCCTGATTTTCCCAAGTAATTACGACTTTAATATTACTTGTTGCGAACCACAAAAATACAGAAACGCAGTTAATGTTTTACGATGAACAAAATGGCGGTAGAACGAAGAAAGCTTTGCAATATTTCCTGTATCACAGTACCATTCGATTAAATGTCTTACGTGTCTTGAAATAGTGTTCAGTTGGGACGTACGGTGAGGTTGTTACTGGAAGTTTATGAGATTCCCCGCTATAGCCTCTAATGGCTCGTCTGGGTCTATCCTGGCCTCCCCATCTCATCACTCGTAACTTCAGGTCGTAAATGGTGGCTGCGAATTCCATACACGCGTCTTTGCTGTTCCATCGTATTAAAAGATCTTCCGACCTCGTACGCCCAGCGAAAAGAAGTACATTAAAATTTTAGATATATGTATGTACATAAATCGAGGTCTTGTCGAACTTTACCATAAGTTTACGTAATCATTGTATCCGTCTGACCGTGTAGTGGCGATATAAGAATATACACTACCAAAGAATATATACACTACGCGAAATATATACACTACGCGAAAAGAAACGACACTTAAGCATGTGTGCACGTAAAATCGCTTGCGGCTATGTGTGGGTGTCTGGATGTGTGCGGGAGGCCTTGAGAGGCGCGCGGGGCGTGGAACGGGCAGTCGCCGACTGCCCTGGCCGAGGGCTAGTAGTAATACCGATATTTGTCAGTATTAGTTAATATGAATATATTCGTCAAGTGATATAATATTTCAATTAATATATGAATATTACTGATATCTTAATGTACATATTACTATTCTATTCATGTAGGTATTAAGTTTATGTTACCAAGTAACGTTATTAGTTTTTATAGCCGTGTATGCTAGGTTTATATGCTTTGATAAATATTAATGTTGTTATTAAATAAATGATATTATAGTATATGTATAAGTATTACTGAAAGTAATTATTATATTAGTAATTAGAAATAAAATAAATTCAACTGCACAAAACAAGGGCCCTTGTTTTGTTAGTTTAATTTTTAATAATGTTTTATGATACCTAAAAATATGTGAACTCATTTTAATGAAAGTCGATATGATCTTAACAAGAATTATGGGGAAATACCATGACAATAAAACTAATATATCGCCAATAATTTCATTATATTACATTAACTGAAATATACACTATTAAAATACCACTAGAGAGTTAAGAAATTTTAGATATCTATAAAGAGTTTTTGTATTTGTTCATTGTTGTATTTATGGATTATTTCATTAGAAATAGAAATGACTTATCTCATTAGCACGTAGGGCACAATTTGATGGCCGCCATGTCCCAGGAAACCTGCATACCTTTGGATTTTCTTAAAAAAATATACATGCTACGAATTTTTGCAATTGTTAGAAATAATAATGAAAATAAAAAAAATTATCGAAAAATTCAAAAATATATAAGAGTAGATTATTTTTAAAGGATAGTAGGTAATACTGATTATTGCGTACTTAAATACTAAGTGTTGGTTAATTATTTAAGATTACCATGAACTGTCGTGCATATTTGGTTTTGTCGGAAGTTTTAATATTCCTCATTTAATAAAAGTTGATTTAAAATTGAACGTATCTTTCACTACCTAAATACATAAGTTTACATAATATATAACACATACCTACTATTTTATCTTCTTTGGTACAAGTCTATAATATTCCATTTCGGTTTGATATCAACCCTAGCGTTACACGCTTCAACTCAAGGTCACCGGCGCTTAAGCTCTCACGTACAGGGAGTGTCACCGCTGTGACACTACCCCATATCGGCTCGTGGTGTTGTAAGTGGTGACTGTTGACAAAAGGGAAACCAACCAGGAAACGGGCAGCAGCGTACATACATACATACATACATATACATAAACACTCACGCCTGTCACCCAGAGCGGTAGGCAGTGATTACGGACTTCCATTTGGCACGATCCTGACATACATCTCTCGCCTCCTTTACATCCATATATATACGCATACGCGCTCGTAGGTTAAGGGTATTTCTAATGTGGCTCATTTTCACAATATTGACAATTCGATCGATAAACCTTCGTCTAGGACGTTCCTTCTCGACTTTACCGTTCACATCTGCAATATATATAAATTTTTGTTTTTATTTTTCGTAAAATGTCAGTGCTATAGGCTTCTACTCCGTTCACATGTTACCTAAGGATAACTTTTTTTACCGTCCGGGAAAAAATAGAGGTATTTTTTCCCAGACGGTAAAAAGGTCATCCAGTATAATGCCAAGTCAATTTTGTATCTGTTGTTAGTTTAATAATAGTTTAAAACCTTTCCATCCATTACAGCCTACAAAGTCCGCAGGTGAACATATTCGTAGGCCTCTCCCATAGATTGGTTTGTAGCGCGATGACAGCACCGCCACATCACCCTTTAGCTTTCACCCAGGAGGCTCGGGTTCGATTCCCGGTTCGGGAACCACCCAGTTTTGGCCGTGGAAAGAAAAGGGGAGATCTCCCGCCGGCAAGGTTTTCTGCCCGGCGAGCGGCAAAAGCGCCTAGTGATAGGATTTCTTTTCGCCCAAATTAAATAAAAGCTACTCTCCGGTAAACGGGGGAGGGAGGTTGTGAATATTCACAGCAATGCACGCAGCTGGCTGCGTGGTTATGTGGAGACTTTTTCCCACTTACATCACTTTTTGAGATTGGCTTAGTGATCAAGCGAGAGATCTTTAAGCCGTAAACGGACGCGACCCCCTTGGGTGAAAGGAGGGCAAGCCTAGTGGTAGTTCGCAGTAATTCCATATATTATACTGTTTTACTTCGGAAATTTGATAGCGCAATTTAGGCTTCGATGTGTTTCGCTTGTGGCGCGACGACAGCGCCGCCACACCTAAACGGTCTTAAACTATCAAAATATTTTGAGTAATTTTTATTTACTATATAATATTTTATTATATATAATATTTTTTTACTATGTAATGAGCCGTGACAGCTCAGGGGCTAGCGCTCGCTGTAAATCTCACAGTACGCGAGCAATCCAAGTTCGATCTCCGCCGGCACCAATGGAATTGTTAATTGCAATTTTTATTTTAATTGCAATTTTGCTGATTTTCCACGTGCTCGGCGGTAAATGAAAACAACAAGAGGAAACCTGCATGTCTGAGAAATAAGAAAAAAACTATTTCGAAGACAGTGAAGTTCGCCAACACGCATTGGGACAGCGCGAGAGAAACTTTCTTGCTCTAAAACGCTCTCAGAAATGAGGGGAAGCCTGTGCCCAGCTGTGGGAGGTATACATGTCGTAACTTTTACTATTGTAATGATTTTATTAATTACTTTATGTTTACAAAAACTATTACGATGATTAATATTTATTCAATTAAAACTATTCTTGGATGAACACCAGACACAAGATTGACTCTGCAATATACCGTCGAAACCATACATCGCTGCACAGCCTACGAAGCGAAGCGAACTGTAATACTAACATCCTAATGAAATTTACAAACGTTTTACAACAGCGTTCAACTTTATAGGTGTCCATAAAATAACTAAGTGGGGGAATTTATTCGAACAATAGATGCGAGAGTAACTGTTACATAAGCGCTGTAAAACGGGGTGTAAAGACTTGAGATTAAATGAAAATTGTTTTGCTAAGCACTGATTTGTGACATGATATTTTAGACTGTCTGAATTAACTACCGTTACTGTTATTGCCTTTTAAAGTCCACTAAACTGAAGCTGATTGTAGCCCTCCCCATAGATTACCTGATTAGGGTGGGGGGTTATTTGCCATAGTTGCCAGGCTTGGCTAGCGGGTAGGTGACCGCAGTTTTTTATTTTAAGTAGTTGTTAGGAAGTAGCTGCTACCCATCTCTCGATTTGTTTTCTTCTGTTGCTTCTAACGACACCCACGGGATGGTATGGGATAGAAGATATTCTTATACCGCCACTAGACGGTAAATCTGGAGTTAAACTCTTTTTAAGACAAGCAAAGACACAAATAATTGGATAGGATTGAAAAAAAAAAGACTCTAATTCTGGCTATGGGATATCGGGTTCAAGTTGTAATAAATTTTAAACATCTCATTATATTTCTCCTTTTTGTATATATGACTAGGCGAATAATTATTAAAAAAATCGTTGTAAAACATAACCGAATAATAAAGAGAGTGATTTCACCTCGCAACAATGAATCTAAACTCGAAACCACCTGAGCGTTCGACACCCCAGAGATTATGAATGAGGCCCTGTTACCCCATTGCCAACATGACAATCATACTTTGAATTTTAATTAAGATGGAATCAAGTTGAGCTCATATTGCATTTTTACGGACTCGAGAATAGCCGAATCAGTTCGAAAAGCAGACTTTAATGAGTACTGCATAGCATACAAATCGCTAATATTTATCTTTCATTCTAATTTGAAAACAACCCTATTAACGACTAATACGGTTGTATCTGCCTTGGTATTGCATCTGTTTTTTATTGTAAATTTATCTATAAAAACTAGACCTAAACTGTATATGCAAAGATCAGAGATTTCATTGGGTGTTATAGCTTAAGCCCGGGACTAGCTCGTATCCTTGGAGACCATTTCCCCCCTGCTCTGTACTGTAACTGCATCTAGCAAGGCATACATTGTATATTAAGTATTTTAAAACTAACTTCCTGACGATTAGATGTCAAACAGCAAAAATTGTTGGTTTGAACCGGTTTGAACGAATATTTGACTGTTTTCGTTTTGAATCATTTCTCAATTATGACGTTGAAATGTTTACCAATGCTATATCTATATTTTGTATTTGATTAAAGTTTGGAGGTAAGAAAATGAAAATAAAATAGATGTTATAGAGTCGATGGGTGCTATTTATGAATTTTGATTTCGAATTTGTTTGTGTTCAAAAATATTTATTTTATAGAATAAAGGTGGCAAAAGAGCATTCAGTCCACCTGATGGTAAGTGGATGGTAAGTGGACATTTACATTTATCTTCAATTAATAATAAAAATACAGATACGTTGCACGCCGTGAGGACTGAGATGGAATGCCCCGTTTCCAGTCAAAAGGGGCTCCGGTTCTCTACACTCACCATAAAAACGCAGCAGTATTAAGCTGCTATTTTACGCTGGTATTCTGTGAGAGCGTGGTCCTACCCCAGCCGACCCATTTGTGCTGCAACCACAATATAGCTGCAGCATGGCTCTACTTCGTAAAAATATCCCAAAGTATTTTTTTATAGAATATGGGTGCCAAACGTGCGCACCGTCTTCTTGTGCTTTCACCCCTGACATATTGATTTGATGTAGCTTTTTCAGCCCTGAGGATTAATATAGAACGTTTCTTCACCAGGTTCTCCAGTTCTCTACACTTGCTATACGATACACAGCAACATTAAGATATTTTACGCTGATATCATTTGATAGCTTAGTCCTTGCCCGGTCGAGCCAACCTTCATCTGAACCTGAATTGTAAACTTAATTAAACAAACGAGTTAACATAGACGGCCTGATAGTAATTTACTTCCGCAAACCATCGATCCTATATTTAAAATTGATTGGCTGCTCTTTAAAAGATTTGAAAATGATTTCAGACAATAATGTACTAACGTTGACTGTATACCCATAGAAATGCTGATAGAGGAATAAAGACATTAATTAATTCGCAACCATCCGCTTAAAATTAACATCGACGACAATACATATTGTCGTCGATGGTGTGTCTTTCCTGGAATAGTGGTGTTGGGAGTAGTGGTGACGGGATTAGTGCACGCAATTGAGGGAGGGCGGGAGGTGCTCTTCAATCCAGGTATGACACATCATTGTATTTTTAAACGGATGGTTGCGAATTAATTAATGTCTTTATTGTAATGAATTCCCGCAAAATAACGCCTGATTCTATCAATTACTGATAGAGGAATTTCTGGTGGTGTAAGAATATCCACTACCCTATATTGTACCGGGGGGTCGTGAGAGGCGACAGAGGGAATTTGAAGCATATGATGGGCAGCAGTATCTTTCTTATAAAATCTTGAATATACAAAAAACTGCGTTTGCCAACCCATCTGCCAAGCATGGCAACTATAGAGAAACCTATAGGGAGGCTTCTGATCAGCAGTGGACTATTGCCGCCCTGTAGTCGATGGATAGTTGAAAAAAAAATATTTCATACGTGAGTTATACTATAGCTTTATTAGTCGTATAGTTACACGAATGTCTCAATCGGGGAAGGACCACGCTCTCACAGAATACCAGCGTAAAATAGCAACTTAATACTGCTGTGTTTCGCGTGGTGAGTGTAGAGAACCGGAGACCCTTTTTTACGGGAACGAGGCATTCTATCTTAGTCCTCAGGGGTGACAACGCATACGTCTTGATACTTAATTGAGGATAAATGTAGATCTTAATCTTAGATGTAGTCTTTTACCCACAGCATTCACTTACCATCTGTGGACTATATAATCGTTTGTAACCCTTATTCTATAAGAAAAAAGAGTGATGTACAAACGCTATCTTAAACACTACTTTGAAAAATATTTGAAGGAAATTAAAAAATCCGGAAGGCAATGTCGTGAAATACCTAAAATTTTTACTTCACTCCGCCCTATAGTAAATTCAACGAAACTATGTTTCATTATAGTTGACAGTTGCACAAAATATCTTTAACCAACAGGCTCCAGAGAATAGAGAGAAATTGCATCACGTGAGTGCGGTCCCTTGGGAGTGTGGGTGCATCGAAATTGAGTTAGTTGTGTTTGAACTACCGTACGCCGTGCTTACGATTACACATATTGATTGTAGATGGTAGACTTTGAATCGTTTATTTTTAACCCTTGTGTAACATTTGTGATTACTAAGCCTCTTTAATTATTTAAAGAGTCTTTCTCGTTATTACAAATATTATTCAATAATTAACTTCCCAGTGGGAAGTTATTGTAATGGATATTGAATGGGAATATTAACATATCTCCACGTTGCAAGGTCTTTACAGTCGAATAGTATGGTTTTTAAGAGGATGCCCGTGTGTGCACAGGTACGGTATGTAGGTATGTATGTTCGGATTCAATTTTCGCCTAGTGTATCTCGAGAACAAAGAGTGATATTGCCATTGTACCAGTTTCATTTAACGCATAATTACGTAATTTATACCTCATTAAATTTTGAGCAAAATCGGTCAAGTCGTTTTTTGTGCCGAATGAAAAATTGTATAAAATATTAAAAATGATATTTTTTTATTCTTTCCACTGGGAAGTTAGTCGTGTGGACCTTTGGGGTCGCACTTATACCGCTTTTTTATTTATTTATTTTACAGAATATTTGTGATAAATGGCAATGGCAAGTGAATGCTGTGGCCCATACACATCTAGATTTCTACCCTCGATTAAGAATCAAAAATACAGATGCATTCAAGATATAAAAAATAATTAATTTTTTGATTCAAAGTAAAACCAACATAAAATATAACTATTTTTGGTTTCCAATTTTTATAAAATATTTATTTATTTTTCTCTTTTGAGTGGTTGAAGTTATCTCATTTATTAAATGCAATGACTGAACTGTCGTTTACATAGGTATGTGTAAAAATCTTTATTTCCTATTTTTCCACAATTCTGGAAGGAAATATTCCAAAAGGAATGTATCCCTTAGAGATATAATTTTTTCTTTAAATTAATATGAGTTACAAAGGACGTCGTCTGAATATATAAGATAATCAAAAACATTTAATTTTATTATTGTTTCGTTAAAAAACTAGTTTTTTTTTTAGATAATATACAGCCAAGATCCTTGCTGCCATTAATATCCATCTGTTAGTAAAGTTTCTCATCACAATCGGTTAAGCAATTTCGATGAATAGCATTGACAGGCAGAAAGACAGACAAACATTTTAAAAATGTTTATATCTTAATAATATGAAAATAGCCCCCTGTATTTTATAAAAGCAGTGCGGGGTTAACCATGTAGCAAGAGTAGCAATTGCTACGGGCCCCGCGCAAAGGGGGCCCCGCGTATCCAAACCCATTTAACTCCGCCTGAGCGTAATTTTTTGAGTGAAGTTTATGAAGACGTGGTATATTGAATTTACTTGACGCCACAAAAACGTGAAACCTTACACCTATTCCGACCAAGATAGTCCACGTCAAACAATCGGTAACCGCTTATTTTTTTTTTTGCGAAAATAAAATACAGAATTTCATACGGTAAACGCATAAGTTCTACATAAACTCGCTCGTATAAATCGAAAATCGGCTCTACAAAAAATCGTGCGCAATCATATCTTACTATGTTTTATATTTACGTTTTAATTTTTTAGTTAGCTATTACGGTAATTACGAAATCTTTTGAACGGTATTGAGCCATGCTGCAGCTTTATTATGGTGCTAGCATGAGTGGGTCAGCCCAACCGGGGCAGGGTCACGCTCTCATGAAATACCAGCGTAAAATAGTAGCTTAATGCTGCTGTGTTTCGTATGGGTGAGTAAAAGAACCGGAGACCCTTTTTCCTGGAAACGTGGCATATATCTTAGTCTACGAGAGTGATAATGAGTTTGTATTTAGGTTCTTAATTAAAGATAGATGTAGATGTAATGATTACCATTCTACATTATGATTCAATTCAATTAAATTTATTTGCTAATCTTGTTGTATACATATGGTCTTAATTGTAAAAATAGTTCCAAACAAGAACCCTGCAAGGGCACTGCAGATATTGGCAATCATTATTATTATGTTTACATTATGATATTATTAATAAAGTTATCAGGTAATGAATATTTACAATTAACTTAAATATTAACGAGATAATACTATATTATGTATTCCTATTTCCTACCTCTTCTCTAAGTGCAGTAATCGAAAACAACTTGACATGAATTGATTTTAACTTGAATTCTTACTAGAAGGTTAATTTCTAACAGGGCCTATAGTAATCTACTGTACAATTTAACGCCAATAAAATTGTAACCTACAGATAGAAAATAAACGTATTGAATATTTAATTGTTTTTTTACTATTTTATGCTTAAGGACCCATAGCAGATCAAGGGCCCCTTGATAGAATTTGCTAGGGGCCCTGCACTTGCTTAATCCGTCACTGAATAAAAGACATTTACTTCAATATGACATGCAGACACTTCAATTTTATTTATATGTATAGATAACACCGCTTTAATTTATATATGAGTGATAACACGTTATTTAAATCATTTCAGTGGTTTACGAGAAATCGGTGATAATCAATGATATCAAAAGGAAGGATAGGCCCATCTAAATATTTTACTCATAACTTGTTCATACAAGAAAAAGTTATGAGTATAGTATGAGCGCATCTGTCATAATACAAACGTCATATCATAACACGACGTAACCAGGGCGGATTTCGTAGTATAATTATCCTAATTGTACCATTATTTCATAGTGTATAGTATATAATATATTTATTGAATATATTAGTACCAAACAAATATTCAAAATTAAACTTACACTAAGTTCTTTAGACAAAAATAAAACAAAAATAAAAATAAAACCATCAAAAACGAAACGCATAGATAAACTAGACGCGTAACGCCAAAATCTCGGCACATGGGAAAAGAGAAACATGAAACGTCAAACATGATATGATTTTTTTAAAATAGTATAATTTTATTGTGCATGTACAATATTTTGAGGGTCTGAATCCAACCCTGGCCTAATCTTGGTAACGTAACTAAACTAACTGTAAAATAAAACTTAAAAATGCGTTTATATAATAATTTAATTGTAACAAAATTAATATAAAGTTATTAACCGATGACACGATATCCCATATTCCTTTTTAATCTTTGTGTCCTAATTTTTGCATCATTTTACCACGCAACTAGACATATTTATGACAGGCAAATCTGTCTCCCGATTTGCATCTCTCCACTGTGGACCGATTCGCATTGGCCCTAAACTGCTATTTTGGGGCCAGCGCACTGGTCCGTTTTAGTTGTTCGGTCGGCCCGGTCCTTACGCTAGTAATATATAAGTCAATGGTGATAATACATAAAAAGAGCGTCGAATATAGAACATTCTCGTTTTTGGAACTCGGTTAATAATATTGGACGTGTAATCGACGGCGAAGGAAAACGTTGTCAGGAAAACTACAAGTCTGTGAAATTTAATATTTCGACACGTAGGTACGTGAGTAGCATGGCGGAATAATACCTCCAAAAACCATCATAGAGGGGGGGGGGGGGCGGCTTTGCCCAGCTGTAGGACATGCTGTCGCGTTCATACTAATTTGTATTTTTTTTTTACTTTCAGGTAGATTTAAAAGTGATGAAGCGATAGAGCTGATAACTACCGTATTATAATTGTGATCGAAAATGAGGATGGTACTCGACTTAAAATTTAAATTTGATTAATTAACCTAACAAACTTATTGTCTATTAGACCATAAACCAACTCCTTTAGTGTCTAGTTGTACGATTGGGAAGGTAGCACGCTTTGACCTATTTCCGTTATTAAGCTTTGTGTTTCAGTTTAAATACTTTACCATGATAAAAACTATAATACAGGTTAGGAGGCATTCTGTTTTAGTATGTGTACATGAAATACGATAGCCACTTATCGTTGGATGATACGTGTACTTAATTAATAGAATTAGGCGTTACTATGCGGGAATTCATTATATTAAAGTTGTTAAAAATTAATTTATCGTACCCTTGGGGAAGATTTGCTTCTTGCCGGACGATCTCGACGTTGTTTCTGATTCTGTCGTTGATGTGGTACTTCAGGACATGGAACTTTTTATTCCTTCCTCTGTGGTGCCCATCGGAGGCAGATCTCAGCCATGGTTTAGTCGCTCCTGTGAATAGTATCATGCTATAAGCATGAGTGTTACTGCGCCTGGGCTGACGCATTAACGTCCGTTATCCGTCCGTAGATGTAAACACCGGCGCGCTAAAAAAGTAGTATAATTTCGCCTCCAGGTCCTTAAAAAAAGTCATTGCCAAGGAAAAGTCAGAGCACATAGGCAGAATTGGCGAGAAACTAGTTCGTCTTCCTTCTGGAATCCGTACATTCTGGTCTCTAGCCAAGGCTGTCCAAGGAAATTTCTATCAGCCATCTCTTCCATCTTTTTATAGGGAGGACGACTCACTAGCCCATGCCGCAAAGGAGAAAGCCGATCTGCTAAGCTCTTTCTTTGCGCCCAACTCGACTCTCGATGGCGGGGAGAGCACACCGCCGACCATCCCGCGGTGTGATTGCTCCATGCCGGATTCACACAGCGCTCGGTTCGCAAAGCAGTCCTGCCCCTGAACATCCACGAGTTGAGTGGGCCTGACGAAATCCCCCAATTGTACTGAGGACGTGTGCTCCAGATTTGGCATTGGTTCTTCCGCGTCTTTTCCGGTACTCTTACTCCCTAGGCGTAGTCCCGAAAACATGAAGGACGGCTTTCGTCCACCCGATCCCAAAAAGGCGACCGCTCAGATCCATCTGACTACAGGTCTATCGCAATCACCGCCTTGTAATCCAAAATAATGAAATCTATTATAAACTGCAGTAACCGCCAATACAGTTTTCGTCAGGGTTGATCAGCTGGTGATCTCCTGGTCTACCTGACTCATAGATGGGCGAAGGCAGTAGAGTCCAAGAGCATTAGCCGTTAGTTCGGACATTACGAAGGCCCTTGATCGGGTTTGGCGCAAAGCGAAGAAAGAAGCTTCCTTCCTATAGGCTTTCCGAGAAATTGTGTAATTGGGTCACCAGCTTACTTGCAGATCGGAGCATTAAGGTCGTTGTACACGGTGCATATTTCGATTACAAGCCTATTAATGCTAGTGATCCACAAGGCTATCGTGCGTGCTATCAGGCTGTTTCTTCTTCATATAAATGATATGTTGCAAACCGGTAACATTCATTACTATGCTGATGACAAACTGGTGATGCTCTGTAAACCGGCCGTGCTAATATTTCTCGGGAAAACGTCGCCGAGTACCGGGACATACTTATGACTGAAGTCGAGTCTTTGCTGAACAAAGTCTCAGATTGAAGGCGATTAAATTTAGTCCTGTTTAATCCTCAGAAGACACGTGTTTGCGCGTTTACCGCTAAAAGGAACCCCTCTGTCGTATATCCTCAGTTTCATGGCACTGCCCTCGGTGCCAACATATCGAGAGATGTCACTGGTCACTTGGAAGTGTAGCCCAAACTGACCTCTAAAAAGCTTGACGTGCTCAGCAGAGCGGTACAGTATTTCATGACGGCACACCGCCTGCAACTATACAAGGCGCAGGTTCGGCCTCACAAGGAATACTGTTCCCATGTTTGGGCTGGGGCTCCACAGTGCAAGCTCCATCTACTTGACCGCATCCAGCGCATAGTGGCTCGAATCGTCGACAACCGAGTGCTTTCCGATCGGCTCGATTCACTGGCGCTGCAAGGAAATGTTGCATCCCTTTGCATTTTATTTGGCATCTACTACGGGGAGTGCTCTGAGTAATTCGAATTTTTGGGTTGTTCGGATTAATCCCAGCCGCTAAATTTCATGAACGCACATCGCAGCAAAATCTGGTACCATCCACACCATCTGGATGATTGGCGGTCCACCACTGTATGTTACACTAGGAGTTTTATTCCGTGTACGACTTCTCTGTGAAATAGTTACTACTGGCGATTTTTTCGGACCTATACGGCTTAGGGACCTTTAAGAAAAGAGCTTATTCCTTTCTAAAAGGCCGGAAAAGCACCTGCAATTTCCCTGGTGTTGCAGTGTTCGTGGGCGGTGGTATCCACGCTGTAGCTATATTATGGTTGTAGCACGAATGGGTCAGCTTGACCGGCGAAGCACTCTCAGAGAATATCAGCATAAAATTATGCTGCTGTGCTTAGTATGGTGTAGAGTAAGTGTAGAGATTCGGAGACTCTTTTTACTAGAAATAAGGCATACCCTCTTAGTCTTTAGCGATTACAATTCATCTGCGTTTTGATTCTTAATCGGGAATATTTATCCTGTAGCTGTTTATAGGCCACAGCATCCATTTACCACCAGGTGAACTCTGTGCTCGTTTGTCACCCTTTATTATATTATCTATCCCCCTATATCTATATTATCTGTTGACGGGCATAGTGCACGCAATTGAGGAAGGGTGAGAGGTGCTCTTCAAAATAGGTAGGACACAAAGTTTTTTTTCATTACGTGGATATGTGCAAAATAATTGTTAACAACGTTAGTCCGTGTACTTGTTTGCGCTTTAATGTAGTTATAGGATCTGCGCTAAATTTTCAAAATGATCTATCTATTTGGTAATATTAGTCTCAACACTAAAGTCGAAAACAAAGCCAAAATATGTCATTAAATCTATCTCTCACTATTTTAATTATTTCATTTCACAAGTTTCAGCAATAGGTAATGATGCCAACTCTAAAAAACATTTAAATTAAAGATACAATTTCCGATTTTTTAGCTTAAGCAAAATCGTTTAGTGCTATAAATTGGTTTATTTCATTAATTTGCTGGAGCACTTGGGTAGAATCGCACTTGAATCGAATATGGTCGAGTCCCCGAAAAAGTTTTAAAGTTTAATTGCTTTGTAATCGATTGGAAACTGCATACGTGCTGCGGATTTGTCGCGTTTATAGAACTTAGTACAAGTTTTAACTCTTTGTTGTAAGCAATTTTGTGTTGCGCTGTCGCCGATTAACCAATATATATATATATATCGGGTGCTATGCAGCACCCAATTTCACCCCCCCCCCCCCCCCCCCCGTGAAAATGGGTGCTATTAAGTACTCGAAACGTCTTAATTAAACGCGATAAAATCCATATAAATAGTTTAATTCAATAAAATAACATCCTTAACAATTTGGTTTATTGAATTTTTTTTTACAAAATCGTTATATCTTGGGCTGCCATCTTTCTGCTATTTGTAGCCGTTGCGGCTCTTTATTTTAATTTTAGTCCCGCTACAATTATTTCGTTCTTATAACTCACCGTAGGCAGCGTTGCACATTACAAAGAAACAACGGGGAAACACTCTTTCATCGAGCTTTTTTGTTTTAGTCAAATTGAAAGCAGAAATTAAAAAAATGCAGGCATGCGTACATTTTTCCTTTAACGAATCCTCCATCCAGACAATCTGACGAAGTTCCTCGTTGTGACCCCAGTAAAGAGACGTGCGCTTCAAAAGGGACAAAAACATCGAATACAACACTTGCACTACAGCCGGCCAGAAATACGTCAAAAGGACCGTCGAGGGGTGCTTTTGGCCGTGCTTTTAGCGTTGCAAAATACACGAAACAACGCTCACCATTGCTTTCAGTTACCGCGGACTTCGATGTAAAACTTTTCCAGAGCGTACCCTCAGTCCGTTTTTGGATTTGTGTAAATTTGATTTTCATTACTCCGAAGAGTATGCACGATATTTGTTTTTAATATCCTGAAACGTAAGCTTCAGCGAGTCTCGAGATTATAATGTTATTAGAGGCCTTGACGGCGCAACTCAGGGTTAATATGAAAGACGTATAAGACAAGTTTTAAATTGAAAATCCAGACGATATATAACGTACATATTTACCTCAACGGTATTAAAGTGCATCCGAGCAGTATATTACTCGCTGTATAAATAAAACTTTATCAACTTTGTCAGACGTATTAAAATTGCTGTTTATGTTTATGATGAGTAAATGACAAAGTAAAATTTTTAGTTCTTTGTTTTTTATTAATCCAATTATAGAAAGCCAAAAGCGTGTGTACTTTAAAAAATACACTTTTTTAAGGTCGTTTATAATTTTGTACAGTTGTAACTACCAAATATAAATAATTAAAGTATATTATATATAAAGTAATTAAAGTTTACTGGGTAGTAGGAAAATATTTACTTAAGTAGTAGGATTCTTATTTTTTATAGAACGAGTGGAACAAACGAGCACACAGTCCACCTGATGGTAAGTGGTTGCTGTGGCCCATAGATATTCATATCTATCCTCAACTAAGAATCAAAACGCAGATGAGTTGTCACCCCTGAGGACTACTCGTAAGATGGAATGCCTCGTTTCGAGTAATAAAAAGATCCGGATCTCCACACTCACCATACGAAACACAGCATTATTAAGCCGCTATTTTACGCTGGTGTTCTGTGGGAGCGTGGTTCTTCCCCGGTCGAGCAGAACCATTCGTGCTACATCCATAATATATAGCTGCAGGGTGGGTCTACCACGTATAAATAATTTTCTGTCTAGAAGTCCGTCTAGGTATGTTATACCATTTGACAATTTCTGCTGCCAAAATCAGTGCTTGCACTGTTGTGCTTCGGTATGAAGGATGTAGAGAGCAGGTTCAGTTCCGGGTTGTGAGGTTCCATCTTAGTCCACAGCGGTGATAACGTTACTTTAATCCTTGTTTGGAATTGGCTGCAAGTGTCCACGACCCGAGCGTAAATAGCTTTGTATTAATTAATAGAATAACCTCACACATAATAATAAAGCCCTTTTTTGTTTCCTTAAATATTACATATATTTACATTTACAAAATGAATAGACTTGTTTTTTTTTATTTTGTTAGTCAATTTTCAAGTAGCCTCCTGTAGTATTATAACCTCGCACATACTGTTCGATAATAAAAATAAATCCAGGCTTTAGGAAGACAGACCATGGAAGTCAAGCAAATGTCAGAACAAGGGTTATTGTGAGTCAATTAAATTAGAAATCAAACAAAGATTTGAGAGTATTTTTAAAATAAAACCAAGTCGTTGATATTTGAAAGCTAGACTAGCAAAGAAAAAACTTTAATCATTTGATACTAGCTTTACTACATTTAGTCTGAACTGTGACGATATTTGAAGGTGCAATAAAGAATAATTTAATGCATTATTGATAAAATTACTATAATCTCTTATTTTTAGGACATCTCAATAGCAAAATAGTGTATATAAATGAACGAACTCGAAACGGTTTCAAATTCAGCAAAGTTTATAATTTTCTTTACATACGAAATATTCAATTTGCATTTAAAATTTTGTAGTGGCGGTGTAAGAATATCCACTGCGCCATATCGTCTAGTCGGTGGCGTAGGAGGTGACAGAGGGAAACGAACCAGTACTTGGGTAGCAACGTCTTCCTAATAATATCAAGAAAATAAACAACCGCAGTTGCCAACGTGCGTGCCAAGCGTGGCAACAATGGCAAATATCCTCCTATGAGGCAATCTATGGTGGAGGCCTATCCTCAGCAGTGCCCTTTTGATGGTTAAAAAAAATCTCAACACCAACGTTTATCAGCATCAAAACTTTCCGCTTGATCGTAATTGTACTGTCATCTGGATACGGGGGTCACATGATACGGCAGATTAAGCGAGGTAAAACGAGACGTTTTAAACTCCCGTTAATAATTAACCGGCGAGATTCAATAGCTACTAAAATAAAACATAAAAAAATACTCACCATCAGGTGGACTGTAAGTTTGTTTGCTAAAAGTAAAAAAAAGTTACAGCCTATATACATCCCAATGCTGGACACAGGCCTCCCTTCATTTCTGAGAGGGTTTTAGGGCAAGGAAGTGTCCGACGAGTTGCGAACTTGACATGTCTTCGAAATATTTTTATTATTCCTCAGACATGCAGGTTTCCTCACGATGTTTTCCTTCACTGCCGAGCACGTGGTAAATCAGCACTTAAAATTGCAATTAACGATTTCATGGGTGCCGGCGGGGATCGAACTCGGTTTACTCGCGTACTGTGAAATTTACAGCGAGCGCTAACCATCTGAGCTACCACGGCTTGTTTGCTAATTGTTTTACAAAAAATATAATGCTATTATTTCTTGAACAGTTCAACTCACCAGAGGCTTTTACTAGTAATGAGGCATTCCATGTTAGTCACTAGGGGTGACATCGCTACGTTTTAATTCTTATTCGAGGATAGATATAAGGAAATATCTTTAGGGTAAAATATCCACCTACCAATAGGTGGGTTGTGTATTAAAACATTTTTATAAACTTTTTTTTAAATAATTATTTCATTTTGAACAATATACTTAGTTGGTGATAAAAGTCGAAATTTTGCAAAGGAAAAGGCATCCTCACAAGTATGTCCGGTATGAATTTTTATTATAAACGTTTCGCTACGTTAGTAAATATTTCCCAATTCGCTGCGAAATTCGTTGCAATTCAACGTGGAACGGCAAACGCTAATACAATTTCGTGCATAATTTTCACTTGTATTGCAGCTCTTTTGCGCTTCCGTGCCTAGATTACTCCGCTAACTGGATTGCGATCGCCGTTTGCATTTATAAATTCGCGCATTTGTTTCAAATATGGTATAGGCCGAGGCCGCAAACACTTTGCTATTAGAATTTCAATTTGGCGTAGTTCTCGCTGCTCTCGTTATAGTTTTTATAACGGTAGTGCCATAATTGCATTGAGAATACTTTTTTCTGAGTTGTTTTTGTTTATATCTTGTTTTACTTTTTTTTTCAGAAACAAGCTAATAATATATTCTATATATTTTTTTTAGTATTGCGTTTGATTGATTTCGGGTTCAATACTTCCGTTTTTTAAACAATATCCACAAACATCCAGACCTTAAAACATATTTAAAAGTTATACAAATACTTGTTCCGTACGGGATTTGAAGCAGCCCCGCAACCCTCAGCGCCGTAACTCATTTCTAAGCCACTGGGGCACGGAGCTGTTATGATCGTGAATGTATCACTGATACTGCATCTATCCAATCTTTTCATATAAACGTTACGTGGCATACTTTTTACTTGTCACAATTTTTGATCGAGGATTGATGTAGGTGTATATATATATATATATATATATATATATATATATATATATATATATATATATATATATATATATATTGAAAAATTGTCAGTGTGACACGAAGTCACACTGACAATTTTTCAATGGTGTGTGATTTTCTATAAATTTTAACTAATTCGGACTGGTAGATTTTGAGAAATCTCGAAAAAAAAATGGTGAACAATTGTTTTGGAATAACTTTTAAACGGCTTTACCGATCGATTCCAAAAACTAATATGCTTTTAACCTTAAAAGCACGACGTTAATCACGTCGAATCGCTGCCCGTCCGGTCAAAATCGGTTGATTCGTTCGTGAGATATCGTTAACGATTTTTTTTAAATTGTGTTTTTTTTTAAATTACTCCGATATTTTATATTCAACGTCATAATAATGTGGTTAAATTTGGAGCGCTTTGTTGTTGTTGAAGTTCCAGGGTTGGCCTGCAAGGTCTGATGGTAAGGATGACAAATTGTCACACAGTCCATCTTATATATATATATATGTCAGTGTGGCTTCTTGTGACCTCAAAACGTCAAGATTTGATGAAAACTCAATTTTCGGAACACATGATAAAACAATAACTTCCCGATTTTTGTAAACTTTAAATTTTCTTAGCGGGTGGTTAAAAAGTACACAATTAGATTAGAATAGCTAAGTGTTCCTGTGCTTCATATGTTACAGTTACACTGATCACATTCTGGTGTATATATATAGTAGCGTAGTCTTAAAGGCTCCTTATATCTAGGAGGCGAACCAGATGATTATCATCCTTTTACCTATTTCTGCCGTCAATAAAACAGTGCGAAATTGCAATAAACCGCTTATAGAGAGCTAGTATAGTTACAAAATGTTATATTTAATCTTAGTCTTAATTTAATCTTAATTTAGCAATACTGCCTTTTTTGTTTGAATTCAGTTAGAGTGGCCAGCGGGTAGATTATTGACTGTTTATAATTTTTTCATAATATTTTTTTGGTAATTTAATATTTATTTTTTAATTATAAAGTTATGTTTTTTCATAAACTAAATGCACACAAATCGTTCGTCTCGCTGCTGCACCTGCGTTTTCTGATACATATTATGCTATAATTTTAATTTTATTTTTTAAGCATATATAACAAAATTATTTCAAAAACTTTTAAATTTCGTCATGTATCCACAAAAATGTAATCAAAACTTTGGTTTTCAACCTTGAAATATATATATTATTGAGATAGTAGCGTAATAAAGGTTTATTTATTCGTATATCAATCCTGAAATTTCTAACCAATCGTCTCATGGCTCTTTTATTATTATTATGTATTGCTATACTGCTTATGATAACTTTTATTATTATTTATTACTATGAAAGTTTTAATACTTGTTATAATCGTAATAATATTTGTAGTGATGTTGTGCCTCGTAACCTCTTCTACTTGGTATATGATAGGTATTTCCAATCCAATCCGGTTAGGATTTGAAAAAGAAAATTATATATTAAGATTCTGTTTGTAAAAAATTAACAAGTAATTAATATACTAGTTTGGAAATTACATTTTATCTGTGCTTTATATTTTTCTATAAATACTGAACTGTGAAATGCGTTATATAATTATCGCATTCCAATAACGCGTGCATGGCTGCGAGTAACGTGGAATATTTTTCGCGCGCCTCGGCTGAGCCCAAGCGCGTACAATGCAGCTTAATGAACGCATTGCGAACGCACGTGCCTTCTCCCGGGGGCTTTCATCACATCAATAGGGAGCGTTGCGTAGGCCAAATGTCTACTCCATTGTATAACGCTCTGAGTACTAAAATAAAATGATTAAGAACTGTCTGTTTTATTTGATCCACTATCTTTTAATACGAGTGTTTAAAGTTGAGTGTTTGTCCGAGATTTTTTTTGTTTCTCCATGATTCAATGCGTTTGTTTAATTAATTCGAGTTTACTCTTAAACTGATCTCAAACACGAGTTATGGCCATGAAAGTTTTCATTTTATTTTTATAAAATTGTTTCGAACTTTTCGTCTGGTGAAATAATTAAGCAGTTATGGTACATTTCTTACTACGTAGTCACTATACTATACTATACCATTTATATTTAAGTACTAGCTGTTCCTCGCGGCTTCGTCCGCGTGAGATTTTTTACGATTGGAATTTTTTTTTATAGGATAGGGTGACAAATGAGCACACAGTCCACCTGATGACAAGTGGTTGCTATGGCCCATATACATTTACATCTATCCTCGATTACGAATTAAAATGCAGATGCGTTGTCACCCATGAGGACTAAGATGGAATGCCTCGTTTCCAGTAATATGGTTTTTCCGGTACTCTACACTCACCATACGAAACACAGCAGCATTAAGCTACAATTTTACGCTGGTATTCAAAATCATCAATCTCATGGGCTTTAATTTTTTGCACAAAACCCTAGTTATTTTTATAAAATAAAAGTAGCCTAAGTTACTCCTTATAACATCAGCTATCTGACAGTGAAAGTTTAATCAAAGTCGATCCAGCGGTTTTCGAGATTAGCCGGAACAAACAGACAGACAAACACACAAATAAAAGTTTTCTAAATTATTATTTTGTTAGAACTATGCACCGTATATATTTTTTTATGCCTTTAGTAAAAATATGTTATTTTGACATTACAAGACACTTCAATTTTATTTATTTGTACCATAGATTAATGGCTTTATATTTCACGAGATAACAGGAAAAGAATGTTGATAATTTTATGTATATTTGGGAAACAACAATCATAAACACAAGCTATATTTGCATCCCTAAAAATTTTAATATTTGTGGAAGTGTAGGCATCATTCTTCGTTCATCAGCTTCAATCTCACGGGATTATTGAAATACTTGTTAAATAGAGAAGCATTTAATCTGTTTCTGGAAATTGAAAATTTTCGTTTATTTGTCCGAATAATGTCTAGACCAGATGAAGGTTCAAAATCTGATGTGAACAGTTAATGACCTGTCGACGCAATCCACGTGGCCCCGCGGATTGCCTGCAGCGGTGCTTTAGACATACGAGTACACCGTGGTTGTGAGACTTGTCCATTCGCTGCAATAACGTTGCTGTACAGAGTATGAATAGGTTGATTACGTAGCAGAGACTGCATTGTTGTTTAAATATATGTATTGTAGGAGTATTGGCCAAATTGAATCTTTAAAAAATACTCAGGCGATTGCTCCTGAATTAAAAATCTAAGGGTTAACGCTTGATTCCTTACGATATTCCATATATTATTTGAATATTCGTGACTTTGGGGTAGCCCAAGATATATATATATATATATATATATATATATATATATATATATATATACTAGCATGGCAGGCAGACGTTGTTCTGTCCTATTTACCGACCCTTTGTCTTGCCCTATTAAAAAATTTTAAATTCCCAAAAAAATATAATAAACAAAAAACTATCCTATCTCTCAAGTTGGACCAAACTGCAAAGGTGTGCCAAATTTTATAACCTAATATATATATATATATATATATATATATATACATATATAATATTAACAGTGGTAGAACCACGCGGCAGCTTTGCTGTTGCACGTATGGGCCGGCTCAAACCGGGGTGGTACCACGACCTCACAGAATACCGGCGTGAAGTGGAAGCTCTGCTTCCGCGTTTCGTCTGGTGAGTGCAGGTGGCTGGAGGCCCAAATCCACCCCCCCCCCCCATCAACGTGGTAGCGGAATTAAATAATGATCGACTACCCCAGGAGGGTACCAGCACCCCTGGAGAATCCCTCGCTGAGCATCCACGACCATGTTTCTCCACTTCTGAGCGTGGGTGCTCAGGCTGCCCCGCGTATTCTGAGGGGGGGGGGGGGACAAAATTCCGCTCAAGACTACAACTGCTCGGGGCAAACGAAGCAACAAGACCAAGGCGACCCCCGCCACGCTGTCCGTGAATTTCTGCAATATCAGGGGACTTCACTCTAACCTAAACGCCGTCCACTACCATCTCGAGACGGCGAGGCCGGCTCTGCTCTTTCTGACCGAGACGCGGGTGTCCTCTCCGGCTGATGTCTCGTATCTCTCCTACCCGGGGTACAAACTGGAACACTCCTTTGTGCCTGGGGCTGGAGTTTGCGTTTACGTCAGAGAGGACATCTGCTCTCGACGCCTCGGCAGACTTGAAGGTTCGGACCTGTCCATCCTTTGGCTACGCGTAGACAGCGACGACCATCCGCGCGTCTACGGGTGCCTCTATAGGTCCCATAGCGGTAATGCCGAAACAGACCGACTCTTCGACCACGTCCAAATGGCTGCAGATTCGTTGCTACAGCAGATCCCCTCCGCAGAGATCGTGATCCTCGGCGACTTTAACGCCCATCACGCCGAATGGCTTGGTTCACGTTTAACCGATCATGCGGGGAGATCTATTCATGATTTTGCCTTGGCATATAGTCTGACACAACTGGTTACTTCGCCTACGCGGATTCCAGATGTGGAGGATCATGCACCTTCCCTGTTGGACCTTCTGCTGACCTCTCACCCGGACGGATATCAGATTTCCGTCGACGCTCCTTTAGGCTCCTCGGACCATTGTCTGGTCCGGAGTGTGGTGCCACTCACGCTGAAATCGCGGTTGCATTCTGCAGGCTGCCGCCGTGTTTGGCACTATAGGTCAGCCGATTGGGATTGGATGCGGTCTTTCTTTGAATCCTACCCTTGGGGGCGGGTTTGCTTCTCGCCGGATGATCCCAACGTTGTTACGGATTCTGTTGCTGATGTGGTACTTCAGGGTATGGAAGTTTTTATTCCTTCCTCTGTGGTGCCCATTGGAGGCAAATCTCAGCCATGGTTTGGTCGCTCCTGTAAAATAGCATCATGCTATAAGCAGGAGTGCTACTAAGCCTGGGCTGATGCATCATCGTCCCGGGATGTAAACACCAGCGGTCTAAAAAAAGAAGTATAATTCCGCCTCTAGGTCCTTCAAAAGAGTCATTGCCAAGGCAAAGTCAGAGCACATAGGCAGAATTGGCGAGAAACTAGTTCGCCTTCCTTCTGGAACCCGTGCATTCTGGTCTCTCGCCAAGGCTGTCCAGGGGAATTTCTGTCAGCCATCTCTTCCATCTCTGCACAGGGAGGACGACTCACTGGCCCATACCGCAAAGGAGAAAGCCGATCTTCTAGGCTCTTTCTTTGCGTCTAACTTGACTCTCGATGACGGGGCGAGTACGCCGCCGACCATCCCGCGGTGTGAGTGCTCCATGCCGGAAGTGCACTTCACACAGCGCTCGGTTCGCAAAGCACTCCTCTCCCTGGACATCCACAAGTCGAGTGGGCCTGACGGAATCCCCCCAATTGTGCTGAGGACGTGTGCTCCAGAGTTGGCACCGGTTTTAACGCGTCTTTTCCGGTACTCCTACTCCCTAGGCGTATTCCCAAAATCATGGAAGACGGCTTACGTCCACCCGCTCCCTAAAAAAGGCGACCGCTCTGACCCGTCCAACTACCGGCCAATCGCCATCACCACCTTGTTCTCCAAAACAATGGAGTCCATTGTAAACTGCTAGCTCATGAGGTACCTTGAAGATCACCAGCTGATTAGTAACCGCCAATACGGTTTTCGCCGTGGTCGGTCAGCTGGTGATCTTCTGGTCTACCTAACTCACAGATGGGCGGAGGCAGTAAAGTTCAAGGGGGAGGCATTGGCCGTTAGTTTGGACATTGCGAAGGCCTTCGATCGGGTTTGGCACAAAGCGCTTCTTTCGAAGCTCCCTTCCTATGGGCTTCCCGAGAAATTGTGCGATTGGATCACCAGCTTTCTTGCAGATCGGAGCATCAAGGTCGTTGTAGACGTTGCAAGCTCCGATTGCAAGCCTATTAACGCTGGTGTTCCACAGGGCTGCGTGCTATCGCCAACGCTGTTTCTTCTGCATATCAATGATATGTTGCATACCCGTAACATTCATTGCTATGCAGATGACAGCACTGGTGATGCTCTTTACACCGGCAGAGCCAATATTTCTCGGGAAAACGTCTCCGAGTGCCGGGACAAACTTGTGTCTGAAGTCGAGTCTCTGCTGGACAGAGTCTTAAATTGGGGGCGACTAAATCTAGTCCAGTTTAACCCCCAGAAGACACAAGTTTGCGCGTTAACCGCTAAAAAGAACACCTTTGTCGTATCCCCTCAGTTTCAAGGCACTCCCCTTGTGGCCTCAGCCAGTATCGGAATCCTCGGCGTCGACATATCGAGTGACGTGCTGTTTCGTGGTTACTTGGAAGGAAAGGCCAAATTGGCCTCTAAAAAGCTTGGCGTGCTCAGCAGAGCGGGACAGTATTTCATGCCGGCACACCGCCTGCAACTTTATAAGGCGCAGGTTCGGCCGCACATGGAATACTGTTCCCATCTCTGGGCTGGGGCTTCCCAGTACCAGCTCCTTCCACTTGACCGCATCCAGCGCAGAGCGGCTCGAATCGTCGACGACCGAGTGCTTTCCGATCGGCTCGATTCACTGGCGCTGCGAAGAGATGTTGCATCTCTTTGCGTATTTTATCGCATCTATCACGGGGAGTGCTCTGAGGAATTGTTCGGATTAATCCCAGCCGCCAAATTTCTAACGGCAAACGTCCTGATACCATCCACACCATCTGGATGCTTGGCGGTCCACCACTGTGCGTTTCACAAGGAGTTTTCTTCCACGTACAACCTCTCTGTGGAATAGTTACGACCTGGGGACCTTCAAGAAAAGAGCTTACTCCTTTCTAAAGGGCCGGCAACGCCCCGCAATTCTCCTGGTGTTGCGGTTGATCATGGGCGGCGGTAGTCACTTAACATCAGGTGAGCCGCATGCTCGTTTGCCCCTGCTTCTATAAAAAATATATATATATATATATATATATATATATATATATATATATATATATATATATATATATATATATATATATATATATATATATATATATATATGAAATGCACTGTTTTTTTTCGCATTCATTGCAATGTTAAACTTAGGTGTATTAGATTTATGTATGGCTTAAACTAGTTGTAGCTAGTAGGTAGAAGGATTAAGAGCGTCCGACCTCTCTCCCACCTACGAACTGTATCCGTTTATGGTTCAAAATATCTGGTTTTTTGCCATCATCCTAAATTTTTTAATTTGTCCCATCCATTTTTTTAAATTAATTACCTCCATCGGCCATTTTTTTTAAATTAATTATTAAATATTCAGTAACAAAAATAGCTTTGACTGAATTTTTGTAAAATTTGTGTTGGAAAAAAATAATTTTATTTATTACCTTACCTCAAAACATTTCATTCTGTCTAAAGTCCACCGCCGAAAACAGTCTATCACAAACTGCCTCATACGGAGGATGCTTGCCATAGTTGCCACGCTTGGTAGATTGGTTGACAAAAACAGTTTCATTTTTAGTTGTTATTTAAAAGAGCTGCCGCCTATCTCATGCTATGTTTCTCCCTCACGCCTCTTACGACACCCACGGGACGTTATGGGAAATTCTGATACAATTACAATATTATTGAAAATAAAGAGACGAATATTTGTCATGGAAAATTTACCTATTGTAAGACCAAATTACGAAGATTTCTAAATATTTTTGTAAATATCTAAAATTAAAGCTCTCTCTATTATTTGATACTCTGTATCATAGTCCTATTTTAATTAAGTCCTGTAAAGGCATGTCTGCGGGGTGCAGTTTGTGTTTCTGCTCATATCTACGTAACTCGTGAATGGCATTAGCCTTTATTATCCCTTCACTTTGAACTTAAGTATTGCACAGCATGTGGTTAAATGCGTTATAGTTTTCAATTATGATTACAATTACTGTATGATTGTTCAAAAGAAATTACGAGTATGTAATGTACGTATGTACGTAGTCCTTATTCAGTTCAAATTGCACTCGAATGAAGTCATCAAAGTCATTATGAAGAACTGTCTTCTTTAATAAGGAAGACATTTTTTCTTTTTTAATTATTTAGTAACTGAGCGGCCAAGTACTGGGCTTCAGAAATAAAATCTTCTTAAGGATGAAACTTACTTACATATTTTTTAATAGTGGCTATACATATTTTTTATAACATTGGGTTGGGACGAACAAGCACACAGTCTACCTGATAGTAAGTGGATGCTGTGGCCCAAAGACATTCACATTAATTTATCTTCAATTAAGAATCAAAATGCAAATCGTTGTCCCCATTGAAGTCTAAGATAGAATAGCTCGATTCTGGTATAAAGGGTCTCCGGTTCTCTACAAATACCGTTCGAAACACAGCAGCATTACCCTGCTATTTTACGCTGGTATTTTGTGAGAGCGTGGTCCTGCCCCGGTCGAGCCGACCCATTCGTGCTACAACCATAATATAGCTGCAGCATGGCTCTACCACGTAAAAATATTATTTAACAGACTTGATTGTATGTCGACAAAATAATGTTTATGTGTTGTAATGTTGGGAGGTTCGGAGAATAAATGATAATACGTCTAGTGGTCTTGACTGTAGATTTATTACTGTCTTAATGTCTATTAGGCTATCATATAAACCCCTGCAATCTTTTTTACTGTGAATTTCATCGAAATTGTTTAAGCCATTTTCAAGAACGTGAATATATACAAATATATTATATTGTGCCACTAGCGAAACACATCGAAGCCTACATGAGCATACACTACACAAACACTACACGCCCATCGGCAAAAAGAAAAGAATGTAGAATTACAAATATTTTTCTACAAAACAAATCTTGGCGTAAAAAATCAAAAAAATGTAAATTACTTTAAAATATTAAAATTATTATAATATATCATACTTGTAACATAATAAAATTAAAATAAAATATCGTTAACACTTTATTTAAAAAAACTTTCTATCTCTGTATTTAAATTTATTAAACAATCCTCAAATTCTTTGCGTAATTGTATTGATTCTCTCAGTTTTTGTTTTAAAATACTTTTAGTTCCCATATCATAACTGCATAACTTTTTAAATTTTCGTATTTAACTATTAATTCACATGACATGAAAATACAATTTAAAAAAAACATAGTTATCAAAAAATTAAAAATCGTATATAAGGCTGTATACAATATTATTATTTTCTTAAACTTAAACTATTTTTTTATCTTAATAAACCTTAATAGTAAAATAATCAATACCGTTAAAATATTATCCTTATTTTAAGTAGATAAGCTTCAACATACTTATTTAAATCACACGTAGTGTGCGTATTATAAACATTACTAGCACTATCCATTCTTAAGGGCCCTACTAAATCTAAATGAACTATATCAAAGCGGAATATCCCGTATAAGTTATAACTTATAACCATCGGTTCCTTTATATATTTATTTAGGTGTTTATATCGCAAACACTTGTCACATCGATTTACATAATTAGGTAACGTTACTAATTATGTATGTATAGTCTCTAACTCCGGTCAAAAAATTTTTCTTTCTATTGTTTATAATCCGCTCATACGCGCGTGGCCGTTGGCAAAAAATGATAGTCGTTTAATATTCCTGGCAATAATCCCGACAGGGTTGCCATGTAATGTTGGGAGGTTTGGCGAATAAATGATAATACGTCTAGTGGTCTTGACTGTAGATTTATTACTCTCTGAATGTTTATTAGGCTATCATATATATATATATATATATATATATATATATATATATATATATATATATATATATATATATATATATATATATAGCTACATGAGCACACGCTACAGTGTAAAAATATTGTAATCAATAATTTTTTCGACTAAAGCTTTGACCTCACAGTTGAAAAGTACGCGGCAGAAACAGATACAGAAACTTTTTTATTCAATTCGGATTACAAGTTATACTTATTGAAAGTCACTTTAATAGTAAAGTATAAGTAATCCATAATAATTTATTTTTGACTATCTCTGGGACAGTCTGTGCTAGAATATTAAATAACAAAAACTGAACAAAATGTTACCACATTGCAGGATTGTAACTCCAACGTCAGCAGTCGTTAAGGTGACTGCTGATCATAAGGGCCCAGGATCTAATCCTGTGTCGGGCCAAAAAATATCTGTTATTGACTTGCGCCTCAGAAAGAACGTAAAGTCGTTGGTCCTCTGCCTGATCTCTCTCCGGTCGTGTCCCATCGGAATATGAGAGTGAGTGAATAGAGAGTGCAGCTGTGCTTACGCATACACTTGCGCACTATAATCCTGTCCTGCGCCGATGACTAGTTTTCGTTAAAGCATGGCGCCGTGACTGGAATTCGTCACATTGTTATTACTCTAAATATTGGGTTATTGCGAAGATGATCTGTGTGGCGAAATTATCAATCATATTGCGCGAACGAGTCGAGTTTGTTGCTTTATGTGCGAAAACTCGAAGAAAACGAGTTTTCACGGAAATGAGACCTAACTAGATTGATTTTTAACCCCTGCAATCTTCTTTACTGTGAATTTCATCGAAATTGTTTAAGCCATTTTCAAGAATGCGATTATATACAAATATATTATATTGTGCCACAAGCGAAACACATCGAAGTCTAAATCGCGCTATCAAAGTTCCGAATCAAAACAGTATATTATATAGAATAGCTCCGAACTATCACACGGAGCGTTGCAAGAACACCTTGCAAGGCGGGAGATCTCAACTTTCCCCAACACCGCCTAATATATAAAAAATATCTACAAAAAAAGCTTTTAGCTAATCGGCGTTAGAAACTCAATGAGTAAGTTTGTTTAAAATATTATGCAATATTGCCCTCTTAATTTCCTTGAAGTAATAATTACATGCTTTATTTGCATTCACTGCCTTAGTTTAAGAAAAGTCTAAATATGCAATGCTTACAATAAAGTGCTTTATAGCAGTGCGGATTGCTTTAGTAAAGCCATATCTTCTTTGTTTGACTACTTGATAAGTTTCATAGTACTAAGAGTTTACGATCTACTTTGAAAATTGCATTAATAACAGAGTGGGTAGTTGTTTGTTTGTAACTGATTTGTATTAAAATATTAAACGTTTAACGTTTTATAACTTTATCATATTTTACTAATAATTATTTTAATTGAAATTATGGTTTTTACAGGTAAGTGGGAACAGAAAATATCTTTCAACTTTACGTAAGTACAAATATTTATATATTATAAAAAAACTAAACATATATGCAAGGACCAAGCATAAGGTGAAAAAACAAGTTACAGCGTGGTGAAAGACGTTAGAGTATGAAAAACTGAAAATTTATTTGATATTATATTTTTCTATTTAGAAAAATATACACTATAGCATAAACACTTACCGCAAAACACACACACACACACACACAAACACACACACACACACACACACACACACACACACACGCACACACATACACACACACACACACACACACACACACACACACACACACACACACACACCACACGAGCGAGCGCGCACGACCGCACGCACACACTTTAATCTTTACGTATGCGCAATTTTATATGTATCTAAAATTGTTATAAAAGAGCTGGGTCCCCTAACACAGGTGTTAATATACTTAAAAGGAGACCCCAGCCTAGTTAATGTATTTAAATTTAAGGTAGTGAATAAAGAATTTTGAATTTTGAATTTAAATATTAACAACATAGTGAGATTTCAAACGTAATGTCGCATGTCGCAACATTGGGAGCGCGAATACGTTACTAAGAAACAGCACTTCGGTTTAGCTTCATTAAAACTTACATTTTTTTTAATTAATGAACGTTTTAATCACATGTTAAACTAATTCTAAAAACATCAATTTCCTACTAGTTTTATGAGGTTGTCACTCAATCTAGGTGGTCCGCCCAAAGCTACGAAAAACCATAGCTTTGTAGGGGCATACGAGACAGCAAGGAAAAGCCACTACCCCGTATCGGAAGATATAAAGAGCGAAACTCAACCAGGGGACGGCGGCTTAATTGGCTTTAAACTTGATATTATACAAGAGGTAAATTTAAAAAAATTTGTACCAACGACTTCAATATAAATAAAATGAGAACATCAATGTAGTCGAAATCAATTAGCATTATTAAGGATAACTCAAAAATTACCGGTCAGATCTTGCTTAAATTTTTATAGGATCACATGAGAAGAATCAGCTTTCAAATAAAAAAAGAATCATCAAATTCAGTTCACCCAGAAAAAATTCTATAGTAACACACGTAAAAAAATACAAGTCGCATTAAGAACCTTTTCATTTTTGGAAGTCGGTTAAAAACAAAGACAGTTTTCTTGTGGTATGTAAGTATTAATACGAATGTGCAAAAAGTAACTAGGTACGTTAGGATAAAACAAAGAAAATTTGGGAATGCCTAAATATTCCAAATAAACCTAAATTTTCCATATATGGGTGCGCGATCTCAATTATATAAGTTGAAATTTTAATGTAATTTTAAAGGTATTTTGCAGGTATGGAAAAGGCCGAGTCCGTCACATACCATCCCTTAATAAACAATGACATAATTAAGCATGGAAAGGCATTACTGACATCTGCAAATGTGACATTTTTCACAGCGTATCGTTTAAATGCCTCGCGCGCCCTTTGCGCCATTTTGAATTAACAGACATTGTTATCAATTGTTGTTAATGCTTTGAGTTCCGCACGGTTAAAAACAAATGTTTTCATGAAGATGAATAGGTAAGTGTTTCATTTTCTTACTAACCTATACAGGTTTTAGAAGCAAGGTAAATAAATAAACTGTTTGAGCTACGATTGATCTATTAATTAGAAAGGTTTTGACGGTTGTATTTTAACAAACACAGCTTTAATTAGTTAATTCAGACTGATACATGGTATGACTGAGTGGCGTAGTCTAGTGTGAGATATAATGTACCTATCTTTTCTTTATAATATGACTGATAATCCCCCGGAGGGTTATTATCAGTCATGTAATGATATTATTGTTATCGTGCTGTTTTTAATATATATTTCAATTGCACTACAAAGTAAATTATTCATAATTTTTTGAAACTACTGCTAGGTTATTTTCCGTTTATTTTCAAGGCACAGTTCTTTTCCGTAGGCATAAATGAGTTTTAATAAGTAGGCATTGCTCGTGTCGTGATAGCGTAGAGCCCACAGAAATCTTATTATTAGGCACTATTATTTAGATTTCTGTGGTAGAGCCGTATTTCAGGGACTAAGCGCTCGCTGTATATTTTTCAGTACATGAGCAAACTGCGTTCAATCCCCTACGGTACCACAACTAAATTGTTAATTGCAATTTTAAGTGCTGATTTACCACTTATTTGACGGTGAACGATAATATTGCGAGCAAACCTGCATGTCTGAGAAATAAGAGAAAAAATACTTTAAAGACATGTGCAGTTCGCCAACGCGCATTGGGGTAGTGCAACGGATATTTTCTTGCACTGAAATCCTCTCAGAAATGAGGGGAGGCCTGTGCCCAGTGGGGGAACGTATATAGACAGTAACTTTAACTTTTAACTTGTGCATTTATGTAGAATAAGTAATATTTCAACTTATTCTATTCTTAGGTTCGAATGAAAAGTAAAATATTCAGGAAAGTGCATACTCCGACAACGCAGTAGCAATTTTCCTAGGTTGTTGGTTTTCTATGCGGAGCGGTAGTTTATTTTACTGTTATAAATCAATGCTTGATACTATTCCAACTGATGGTAAGTGGCGATACAGCCGAAGATAAAAATAAACAATATAGATAGCAAAGAGTCTGTGATTGCGTAGGCACCGAACTCGCAACTTTTTATGTTCATCAAAATCTTTCAACTAAAACCATATTTTTAGGTTTAGCGTTATGTATAAATTTCATCATCATTCGAGGATTTGGGACGTGAAACTATGTATTCAATTAAAATACTAAATAAATTCGTAAAAAAAATTAAGTCAGATTCAAATTTATTTTTATTTGTGTAATTTCATTGTATTTAGCCACAATTACAACAAAATGTACATTAATGCAATTTACAAATTTAACAATTAAATCAAAATGAATATTAATGCAATTTGTAATTTAAATATTTCATTAAATTATTAGTAAACTAAAACGCGCGTATTACGGTTCCTTAACATTTGATCTTGTTTTATTTATTATGAATTTTCTTAACAAAAAGTGCACCGAATTGTCTTAACAAAAGCATATTCACTCTTGCTTTGAAGACATCCACATTATAAACGGATGGAATTTGTTAACAATGGCATTATAAATGACGAAGACAAAGTTACTTCCATGAGGTAAACCGCATACGCCCTTGTCTCTTTTCCTATAAAAAGAGCACTGCCACCAACAGAGCTGCTCAAATTCTCGGCGACCGAGCTCTTTCTGATCGACTTGACTCACTGGCATTGCGAAGAGATGTTGCATATCTTTGCGGATTTTATCGCATATACTATGGGGCCGCATAATTTCACCATCGCACATCGCGACAAAACTCGCGATAACATCCATACCATTTGGATGACTGGCGGTACACCACTGTGGGATTTAAAAAAAATTTCTTCCTCGCAGAATTTCCTTGTGGAATCGACTACCACTGAGATTTTTCCCGATCGATACGACTCAGGGACCAGGAAAAGACCCCACTCCTTTTTAAAAGGCCGGCAATGCATCTGCAATTCCCCTGGTGTTGCAGTTGTTCATGGGCGGCAGTAATCACTTACCATCAGGTGAACCGTACGCTCGTTTGCTCCCTCTCCTTTAAAAACAAACAGATGCTAGTAAGTTATTCCACTCATTTGCTGTACGCATTATGAACGACGAAGAAAAAGTTACTTAGATGAGGTAAGCCGCATGTGCGCTTTTGCCCCATTTTTTTCTATAAAAAGGAGCACTGCCACCAATAAACCATAACACCACCACAACCTGATTATTTTATACCATTACCTTTACCTTTACAGCTTATTATAACTTAAAGTAAACTGTTGAACATAACGGTGATATTTGCCATAGTTGACAAGGTTGGTAAGCGGGTGCGCAAACGCAGTTTTTTATTTTTAAAACTCGACGAAAAAGAGGGATCTTGTACATATGACAACTATGTCTGTATAATATAGTAATAACTCAATGGTTTTATACGTTTAACCGCTATGTGTGTCTGAGACACCGTATCTCTTAAACGGGTGAACCGATTTGGTTGCGGTTTTTTTTAAAAATTTAAAAGCAGTTTTTCTAGCGGTAGTTCTTAGTCCATGTTTTATCTAAATCGGTTCAGACGTTTGAAGATCATCAGCTTTTTGTTTCGGGTTTTTTTAATTTTCAGCTTAAGTTAATAGTCGTTATTTGAAAGACACTGACACACACACACACACACACACACACACACACACACACACACACACACACACACACACACACACACACACACACACACACATATATATATATATATATATATATATATATATATATATATATATATATATATATATATATCTATTATCTTTTTAAAGACGACTACGTGGCGCAGTGGCTTAGCAATGAGTTATGGCGCTGAGATCCTTGTGTTGGGATAACGTTTTATAAAAAACAAAAACAATAAGAAAGATCTCTAACGTATTGCAAAGGGATACGTGATCAGTAGACGGATGCAAATTAAGCTTTAAGTATGGTCAGCTAATTAACATGTAAATCGAAAAGGGGTTTGGGTAGAGATGCTAACGAAATGTAAGCAATAAGCCTTAATATAATATGCAAATTTGTTATATGAGTCTGAGGGATGATTTTTTAACGTCAGATAAAAGTTATCTATTAAGTTATAACTCGACTGAAATTCTGATGAGGAAGTTTTAATTTGGAGTAGAAGATATCCAGTAGAAATTTATAGGGTAGGCGAATTTTTTTTAATAGAATTTTAATCAGCTTAGCTGAAAGTGTAAAAACTTGAAGTGGAAATATTGCACTGCGACCTCTTTAATCAGATAGGATAATTTAAAACGATTATGTCGCTTAAGTTTTACTAGCACACATTTTTAAACAAGCGTTTACTGTAAATACCGCAACTGATTTTGCGCGAACTTCTATGAAGCGACTGTCACATCTATCAAAATTTCCAAAATGGCCGTTGCCATGTAAGTGAAAAGGTCTAACAATTACAACTGTAATTTTTTATTGTTTGTGTGTTGGTATTTTTTTTAATATCTTTTATTCGTTCAGTAGCCAACTACCATCAGGTGGATTGTAAGTTCGTTTTTTATTTGACAAAAAAAAGTATCGCTATTGTTACAACGAACCCCATCCGTGATTTATTTTGAAAAATAATAACATAATTACCTTCCGGAAGGAGGGTCCTTTCACATCAATGAGTTAATTCCGAGGAGATATTTACGTCGAGTCAAAACCCAGCCGACTTAATTCCTCAGCGCTGACACATCTGCATACAAATGGATGTAATTTCGCACTGTGACAGCCCTGAGGCGTACTCCAGACAAATGTTTACGGGTAGGGTTGTACATTCTGACTACTTGTTAAGGGACTTCGTATAGACTATCTGGTGATTGATTGTACTAACTCCGTGCTTTGTTATAAGTACTCTATTGCAATTTATTAACAAATTATGGTAAAAGTAAAAAGTAAAAGTAGATACCCCTTAGTTTAACGCTGTGCATTTTTATGTACGAATCCCTTTAGTAATGCCGTATCGTATATTACTAGATAAGATAAGATAAAGATTTATTGTCACAACTGTTTATCCATTTCGGACGTATAATGTAATACAAAAATAAAGCACGACCATAAATAAATAATTACTTCTGAAATATTCATCTAAATTATAAAAACATTTTCATAGAACAATTCTTTCAGCTTTTTTTAAATAATATGCTCTCTAATGACTTAATGAATATAGGTTTTTTTAAGATTCTGATTCCGCTTATTAAAGTTACATTTCTAATAAAATTATTACTTATAAATGTAACTAAAAGATTTAGCAGTGCACACATCAAAAGCATATTGAGTTCGCAAGTTCTTTTTTGAATTTTTTTATATTAAATGTTTTTGGTTATCTTTCGCAAACATTCACAGAAATTTCAAGTATACAAAAACATGTATTTGTGTTTTTGCGTTCAGCGTCAGGAATTTATAATCTACAAATAAATTTCTTAATTAGTCATATTATACCGTGGTAGTAGTATCCTTCAGTTTTTTTTGCAAAACAAATGTGGACTGAATGTCAACAGAATTGCTATACTGCCGATAAATAGCAGTGCAAGCACTGCTGTTTCTTGGTCTTGTATATTTAAAGGATTTGGCACAAAAAAGTGTCAAACTGACACGCACTCCTATGTCGCAGTGACTCCAAAGTGAGTCTTGGCAAAAAATGCCTTTATATTTCATTAAAATATTGTAATAATAAATTAATTTTTACCAAATATGTAATTAATTAATTCTACAATTATGTATTTGTTGAATGATTTCTTTTTGAACTAATTTTTGGATTTTATAACTCCGAGGTTAAGGGCTCTTTCCAGGTCCAAGGTTACGAGGAGACTGAGTTGTTAAAAGTCCCGATGTCATAGTTAACAAAAGTTACCTTCAACTTTTAATTATTAATTTTTAGTCTGATTTACAAAGAACGACTAACGAACGAAATAATAGTATCTAGACTTGCAGTAGCACGCTTGGGTTTGGATTTAATTTTATTAATTGTGGGATTTAAAGCATTCATTCTCTTTATAAAAAAAAACACAGTCACCTTCTCTATTGAAATCAAGATGTATTTTTAATTTCAATTGCCTCGCAATGCATCCTCGGTAGGGATCGATGTTCTTTTGCTATGATTTGTGGCCTGTCAAATATGATGTAATGTTCGGGACGTTCCTTTTTTTTTTTTTTTTTTTTTTTTTTTTTTTTTTATAGGATAGGGTGACAAACGAGTACACAGTCCGCCTGATGGTAAGTGGTTGCTGCGGCCCATAGACATCTACATCTATCTTCCATTACAAATCAAAATGCAGATGCGTTGTCACCCGTGAGGACTGAGATGGAATGCCTCATTTCCAGTAAAAAGGGTCTCCGGTTCTCTACACTCACCATACGAAATACAGCAGCATTAAGCTACTATTTCACGCTGGTATTCTGTGAGAGCGTGGTTCCTGAGTATGTTGACATACTGCAGACTTCCGGTAGCGTAGGTGCTTCACATCAGCGATATATTAATAACACACGCAATTCTTCCTAATAACAATTAAAAAAAAACTTTGGTGGCCAACCCCCTTGCCATCCGTGGTAGCTATGGTAAATATCCCCCTTACGAGGCAATCTATGGGAGAGGCCAATGTACAGCAGTGGACTTTAATAAGCTGTAACAGTATATATATTTTATACACATGTATGTATGTGTATATTTTATATATATAAAATATATATATATATATATATATATATATATATATATATATATATATATATATATATATATATATATATATATATATATAAATACTACGCTTTGCCTAATGATTTCTTATATTTACGTGAACATTACATATTAAATTAAACAACTTTTTACAGACTTTATTGTGTTTTAGCCTTTGACACAACATGTGTTTGCAAATAAATGTTTTTATATCTTATGATATACATATGTTATTATATAAATATAGGTAAATTTGTATTTTTAGTTGTTATAAGAGGTTTGTTTCCATATACCAGTGCCTATATAATTTTATATTAAACACATTTACAAACTTTGAACGGTCCTACAAGAACGTAGACTTAGCAAAACCCCTTCTTACAGGTATTCTCTAAACAATGAACTATGCTAGATTGTTAAGTGAAGTTTAATTTAAATACTTGATCCTGCCTTTGTGTTAGAATCAGGGTTGTTTGAGCGTAAAGCCTATATATTCTAACGAAAATTTCAAAATACTATAGTTCCGTGATTGGTGTTGAGACAAGTTAATATTATGAAAAATACTTTGTTAAAAGCGTAAACACTTATTTATATATTTTTGTTTGCAACTTACATCTATATATATATATATATATATATATATATATATATATATATATATATATATATATATATATATATATATATATATATATATATATATATATATATATATATATATATATATATATATATATACTTATAGTACAGCTTAAAAATTGGAAATGATGAAAGCTATCTTGTGAAGCTTTGAATAGTATAAACGCTGTAAATGTTGCTCTAATTTTCGATTAAACGCTAATAGCCCTCACATCCACATCATGGAATTGAATGTCGCCGGCACTTTTTCCGGACTGAAACGACAGTGGGTCGTTAAAGAAAAGAACTTACTCCTTTCTGAAAGCCCGGTAACGCACATAATACGGTCCGCATGCACGTTAATGTCTTTTCTAAAAATAAGCGTTTGCTTTTGACTCTTTGACAGATATTTAGAACAAACTGAAAATGCTGACTAGGAACCGTGCTTAGCACATTCTGTTAAATTGTGTATTTAGTCTCTAACTTGAACATGATCTGAAGTTTCGGGAGCATTTCAACGGCTTCCGACCATCTGGCAGCCCTAATTGAATTTTCTCTTAGGTTTCTGTATTCAACAAGTGCATGCCTATCTATTGTGCAACAGGTATGTACTATTTAACTGTACAAAACTACATATTGATTTCTTATATATCTGAAATCAAGAAAGCACTGCAATAACTCGATGACACTGTAAGCTACCATTTTGGCTTAGATAAACATATATATATTACCCAGATGACCGAGCTTCGCTCGTTTTTTTTTTGATATTACATTTAAAAATTACATACTGATGAAACTTAAATAATATTTTTTTATCTTATTGACAGAATAGAAAAAACCGAACTGATTATTTGAATAAAAAATTATGAGTGCAATTAGTTTTATAAAAATTTTCGTATTTTTAAAAAATACTAAAAAAGGGCTTGGAATAATAGATTTTCTCACAAAAGAAAGGAACTTGAATAAAAAAAGGCAAAAAGCCGAACCAGAGACAGGACGCGAACCACGGAACTCCGATATCACTCCCGACCAACATCCCACCTGAGGTATTACGATCGTTAGTCATCTGTTAAAATTTACCTTCTTATATTGTAGCAGTTTTTTATTGCCTGAAAACACGGACAAAAGGACATTTTCTAAAAATAAATCCTAGCTAGATCGATTTATTGCCCCCGAAACTCCCTGGACTCTAAATTTTATGAAAATCGTTGGAGCCGTTTCCGAGATTCCGATTATACGAGTATACAAGAAATGCTCGTTTAAAGGTATAGGATATATATACAGAATGGGTCCTACATATATGCAATAAATGAAACCATATACTTGTTATCGCCTTTGCCGACGATATGCAAAAAATTAACGTAATCGGTCCAGTAATTAGGTCAAAAAGTAGAGTTTTAATTTTAAGCAAATTTGAACACTCTATAGAATTGGGTCACTAAGTCAATGATTCAATGTACTTGAATCCTTGAACATTAAAAAGCGATATATATATATATATATATATATATATATATATATATATATATATATATATATATATATATATATATATGTCTATCTAAGCCAAAATGGTAGCTAATGGTAGCTAGAGCCTGGCTGCAGTTATATTACGGTTGTAGAATATATGGGTTGGCTCAACTAGGGAAGGACCATGCAAGCTCTTACAGAATACTGGCGAAAATAGCAGCACAATACTGCTGTTTTTATTACGGTGAGTGTAGAGAGAGCTCATCCATCCGCCTGCCAAGGTTGACGAGAAAGGCAAACGCTCTCTACTGTTGGAGGAGCCCGAAGTCCATGCCCATTTGTGGGTTTATGCGGGCTGAAGATGAAGAAGAAGAATGCTATACTACTTCTACTAAACATAGAATGAAGCAATTTTTTACGATTTAATAATAATAATAGCGATATGATAACTTATTAAGCTTTAAACTTGAAGTAAATACAGAGAAGAGAAATCTCACAAGGAATTTATAATATCTTTTCTCATTATAATCTATATATATTTTTGTATTTTATCGCCTCTGATTTTAATTTCATTTGAAATCTCGTAATTTTGACTACTTTTCAGCATCCGTAGATATATTTTGTATAATCTATTCTAGACCGAATTTCGGTCACGGCGGCCTGGCTCAACGGAGACTAGCCATCTGCGCGGGACAGAATTATGTAGGACAGGAGTACATGCGTGAGCAGAAGTACATCGTCTATATCCTCACTCTCATAATCCGATGACCGGGCGGGACCAAATGCTTCACGTAGTTTCTGAAGCACGGATGTGAAACACCGACACTTATCTAACTCCGGAATGCTAGTGAAAAGTTCTTGACGGAAAAAACACAATAACTGGTTTCATTTGAGCTCGACTCGAAAAACGAACCCGCGACCGCAATCGGCAGTAGCGTTTACGACCACTAGACATTGAGACCGTCACAGTTTGTATATAAATACTAGCGGCTTAAAGTAATCTCCCGTATCAACCCTTGATTATCGTAAGAGGTGTCGGATTAGTAGGCTGAAGTGGCAATGGGCCGGCCATATAGCTCGAAGAACCGATAGCCGATGGGGAAGAAGGGTTCTCGAGTTGCAGCCTCGTACCGGTAGGCGTAGTGTAGGGCGACCCCCCACTAGATGACGACCTGGTAAGATATGCAGGAAGTCGATGGATGCAGGTGGCTCAGGACCGTGCTTTGTGGCATTACTTGGGGGAGGCCTATGTTCAGCAGTGGACTTGTGAAGGGCTGTAATGATGATGATGATGATGAGTATTGCAGATCAACCAGCCATTTTCGGACCGACACTTTTTTACAGAATAAGCGCATAATCTACCTGATGATGTGTGGATGCTGTGGCCCATAGACTTCTCAATCTACTCTCAAATAAGAATCAAAATGCAGATGCGTTGCCACCCCTGAGGACTAAGATGGAATGCCTCGTTTCTAGTAACCATAATATAGCTGCAGCACGGTAGAGACACCACGTAAATAACTTATTGAATTTCAAAAGAGTCTACTTCTTTTTAAAATACCGATAAGACATCTACAACTCCCTTTGCATTGTAGATTTCATAGGTAGCTCCGATCATTTACTACCAAATGTCTCCGAGTACCGGGACAAACTTGTGTCTAAAGTCGAGTCTTTGCTGAACAAAGTCTCGGATTAGGGGCGACTAAATCTAGTCCAGTGTGGTTAAACCACAAGACACAAGACCTTTCGTTGTCGTCCTCCGTTTCACTCCCCTTGATGCCTCAAGCAGTATCGGAATTCTCGGCGTCGACGTATATATTGACGTGCAGTTTCGCGGTCACTTGGAACAGAAGGCCAAATTGGCCTCGAAAAAGCTTGACGTGCTCAGCAGAGCGAGACATTATTTCGTGCCAACACACCGCCTGCAATTATACAAGGTGCCGGTTCGGCCGCATTTGGAATACTGTTCCCATCTCTGGGCGGGGGCATCTCAGGGCCAGCTCCTTCCACTTGACCGCATCCAGCGCAGAGCGGCTCGAATCGTCGACGACCGAGTGCTTTCCAATCGGCTCGATTCACTGGCGCTGCGAAGAAATGTATCATCTCTTTGCGTATTTTGTCGCATCTATCACGAGGAGTGCTCTGAGGAATTGTTTGGATTAATAACAGCCGCCAAGTTTCATGAACAATGCAATTCCCCTGGTGTTGCGGTTGTTAATGGGCTGCGGTAGTCACTTAACATCAGATGAACCGTATGCTCGTTTGCCCTCTCTTCTATTAAAAAAAAACCACATAAGCCGTATGCTGGTTTGACTCTCTTCTATAAACAACAGAGTAAGGGTCTTATGCATTAAATGCCCTTTTAAAATATAAAGATAGCATCAATGCATCCAGACACGTACGAAAAATCCATATACGTATATTATAAACATGTCCCCGGCGCTTCCATTTCGGAGTTAACGTGAGATTTGGTTTTGTTTTATATATTTTAATGAACGCGTTATTTTTTTAAATCCTGAGAGCTAATTAAAAGGCTGTCATTTGAAAAAGATGGTGGTCGCGGGGAAGTACCGGAACTTTCCCGTGAAAACATTTCTCATAGTGACATAAATGTAGTGGGAAATAACTAATGAGCTCCGCTTTGCTGAATAGATGTTTTATTTTAATTTACTCTGTAGTGTACTGCAAATAGACTCATTGCTTTTACTTGGTTCGTTTCTGAGAAACCTATATTATTTACAATAAAATTTTAAGCGAGAAGAAAAAAGCCCAAAAGGAAAAGGCTTTTGGGCTTTTTTCATCTGATAAAAGTTATCGATCGAATAAAATATAACATAACTAAGTATATAAGTGAATAAGTTGAATTATTTTATTCATAAAACTGTGATTTTTATTTGTTAGTATTTTATCACATAACTTTTATATCTGATGATTAGAAATCAGTCATTGTTTTGTCAAAGGTGTGGGATCCATTTTACAAAAAATAATCAGAACGCCTTAAAAGAGTGCAAAAGAACTTCCTACGATGGATAGAAATATAACAATATAAAGTACTTAACCTAAAAACTAGAGGGTTACAATTACACGTTGAGCTATTGTTCGATTTTTTGGAATAATACGTACGATTGTACTGATATAGTGGATGAGTTATGTTATACAGTACCAGTCAGGTCACACACTCGACTATGCCGTACATATAAACTATTTGCTACACCTAAGTCTCGAACGAATGCTGGGAAACGTTCACCACTGACTCGAATGATTGAAACTTATAACAGCTACTTCACTACTTTAGATATCAACGAATGTTATTTTATTTAGAAAATCAGTTTTTAATCTGTTGCGTGAAGTCAACACCACGCAATAATTCACATCTGATTGAATTAAATCCGTAGCGAGCTTACTTAAAAGAAAAGAAGTACTAACTTTTAGAAAAACATGTCAATTTTTTATGTAATTATTTGTAGTTAACGGTGTTGGTCACAATTATTTCATTATGATGTGTATGTATATTTTTTGTAAAACTCTCATTGTGAAACTGTTTGTTGACCCAAATAAATAAAATAAACGATTCTTCATTAAGAAAAAAAAAACAAAAACAATCATTCGAAAAGAAAAAGTTACAAAGACCTTTGTAATAAACAAAATGTGGTCAAAAGCAATTACGGCGGGCATACGGCTTGGCTTGACATTGGGCAAAGGTAAATTCGTAATTGGTTTTTCTCGGTAATTTTATATTTAGAAAGATATTGCGGCCTGTGATAATGTAACGGTTACTCGTATATTGCTTGAAAGTTGGTAAAAATGTTTGCTTGTTGGTAATCCATTGAAGGAGTAAAAGGGTTTGAATGAAATTTGGCACACAGACCATGAACATGTCCTGGATTACCACAGGGTAGCGGTACTATAATAGCTCCACATTTTCGTAAATGAACGAAATAAGCGATGCTTATATCGCACCATCAGTTTCCAGGCGTACTATGTACGCAAGTTATATTTAAGTCCTTCATCATTTATCATTAACATTACATTACCTTCACAAATCCATCGCTGAACATAGGCCTCCCACAAGGAATGCCACAAAGCACGGCCTTGAGCCACCTGCACCCATCGACTTCCTGCATGTCTTACCAAGCGGCGATCAATATTTATTTATTTATTTATTTCACAATTTATGTACACACAAGTTAGGGAGAGGACACATCACAATAAAAAGTTTGTACAAAGGCTCTACTTATCTCACAATGAAATTTCTTCCAGTAGGCCAGTTTCAAACACATATAATTACTAAATGATTATTAGGTGTGCACTTTGTTATTTTACAACACATATGGCTATAAGATAAATATATACGTCAGCTCAAATATTTACATACACATATATTTATTTATTTATTTATTCACAAATTGCGTTACATGTGACTTAGAGACTAAACAAAACATGCAAGTTCTAACAATCACGTGCACCTCTAAAGGCATAGCAATGAACAGGAGAGGGGCAGACACTTAAAAATTCTTTTCCTCAATGTATTCATTAATTGAATAATAACTTTTTTTAATAAGTATCTCTTTTAAAGATCTTATGGATTTATTAATATTTGTTTCGGCTTTTATGTATTCCGGCAATTTATTATAAATTTTTATTGACATCGAGAAAGGACCTGTACTGTGTAAATTTAATTTAGATTTTGGTTGCAAAAGGTTATTCTTATAGCGAGTTACGTTGTGTCGGGGCGCGTCTATGATTTTGGTGTAAAAACTTGGGTGTCTTTTTACAAATTTACATATTTCTAATATATATAGGCACGGTAATGTTAAAATTTTGAGACTTACATACATACACATACATATATATTTACATATATATATATACATATACACACACATATATTCACTATTTTTCCATTTTATTACAGCCTATGAAACCCACTAATGAACGTATGCCTGCCCATTGATAACTTAATTAGGTGTAATTTGCCATAGTTGCCATAGTTGCCGCGCTTGGCAAGCGGGTTGGCAACCGCAATATTTTTACTGCCATTTTGATTCATCACATATACTTAGTACTAAAGTTGTGGTAGTTCGGGATTAGTGTTAAAGCATAGTGCGCTATTAAACTGAGCTTGATCCCCGTCAGCACTATTACAATTGTGAATTACAATTTAAGCGCTTAGTATGAAAAAACTGATAAGAAAGTCATGTGTGTATGCTGATGCAATTTTCTTATTTGCGCACATCCATAGAGCAGTATATTAAGAACGATGTAAGTCTCATTCGTCTCGTGTTGTACACAAATACTAAAGAAGGTATTTCAATTTTCGATGTTCACGTATACACATTTTTTTATGGAATAAGGGTGAGTAACAAGCACACATATGGGATGCTGTGGCCCATAGACATCTACATCTACCCTCGATTACTATTCAAAATTCAACCCTCACTAACTAAGATGGAATGCCTACTTTCCAGTAAAAAGTGTCTCCAGTTCCTTAGGTTTTAAGCTACTATTTCACGCTTGTATTCCGTGAGAGCATGGTACACGGTCGAGCCGACCTCCTATTGCTGCAGTATGTGTAGTCTGGTGACACGAGTCACTTTGTATTAGAAATGTGAATGTTTGTAATATTCGGATATTTGTTACTCTTTTTTTCATAGAATAAGAGTAACAAACGAGCACACAGTCCACCCGATGGTAAGTGGATGCTGTCGCCCATAGACATCTACAATTATCCTCGATTAATAATTAAAACTCAGATGCGTTGTCACCCCCGTGGACTAAGATGAAATGCCTCGTTTACAGTAAAGAATGGTCTCATTATACGAAAATCTCATTACACTCACTATACGAAACACAGCAATATTAAGCTGCTATTTTACGCTGGTTATCCGTGAGAGCGTGAACCTTCTCCGGACAAAATCATGAAAAACTACTGAAAAATTTGATGAAACTTCACAATATTATATATAACGAAACAGCTTGAGACGTGGGTAATATTTTCCTAAAAAGCTCAAGTCTATCCCATATTACAGTTTTTAATAATCCTTGGTGCATCTGTTAGTGTTCTTCTAACTTCTGAAAGACTTGAGGTCATATTCACATGATATATTAGTTTTGTCACGACGATGGCTTATAGTTATGCTAGGATTCTATAGGTGGAGATGTAGTTAAAATTATTGACAATTTTTGTATTTATGTAATAATAATGATAATGTCATCCAGACCAAATTTCGGCCACGGTGGCCTGCCTCAACGGAGGCCAACCAACGGCGCAGGGCAGGATTTTAGTGCCAAGTGTTTGCGCAGGCACAGGTGCACTCTCTATTCCCTCACTCTCATAATCCGATGGAACTGTAAACCGACACGACCGGAGAGAGATCAGGCGCAGGACCAGTGTCTTTACGTGCTTTCCGAGGTACGGTCGTGAGACACCGCCAACTTCCTGACTTTGGGCAACTACTGAGAATTCCTGGACAGAAAAACTCAATAATTGATGTTTGGCCCGACCCGGGATTCGAACCTAGGACCTCATGATCAGCCGTCTTCCAACTACAACCGCTAGACCAACGAGGCAGTTAAAGGGGGGGGGGGATTTATGTACCTGCTGTATGTATGTAAATGTTGGCTTAGTGCCAAAACAAAAACTACAAAATCTAGACGTGATAAGTGGCGCTGTGCTCGAGTTACCAATAAATTTTACAGTATTTACATTGTAAAACGTTCGGAGTGAATTTAAAGTGAATCTCATCGTACCTCCTACGGGAAAGAGCAAGGCAACAACAGCTAGTATTGAAATAAAAGTATCTTCACACAAAGGTCACAAACTTCATCACAAAAGGACGAACTTTGCTTTTTAATGAGCTCCCTGCATCCTTTTCAACGTTTGACATAATGTAGTTGGCAAGCGCCGTGATGAAGTTTAGCTTTCATTACGGCAAAGTTCCATCGCAATGTAACTCTGAAAGCAAATGGAACTTCGTCGCATTTACGGCAATATACTCATCCAATTACACTAAACAAGGTTGTAAATCTTTGGCTCATTCAAAGGAAGTGGAACTATGTAGCAATAAACCTACGACTGATGATTTTCACGTGAGCAGAATAAACGCGTGCGAACTAGCGAATGAGACAGGGTTGTAACTGAGTTGCGAGAACTGCTTAATTTTGATTCTGTCACATTAAGTTTTGTATTGCCATTGCAGCCGATGAAAATCTAATTTCGATTCGGATATAATTACATAGAGTAATTACATACATAAGATAATTATGATTGTGTTTGACATTCTGTAAAGAGATTTTAATTAGTCTGCTTTTGGACTTTAATTAAATTGTAATCTAGTAAGTGGATGCTGTGGCCTATAGACATCTAAATTTATCCTCGGTTAAGTATCAAAAAGCAGATATGTTGTCACCCCTCGGGACTAAGATAGAATGCCTCGTTTCAAGTAAAAAAGGGTCTCTGGATCTCTACACTCACCATACGAAACACAGCAGTATTAGGTTGCTATTTTACACAGATATTCTGTGAGAGCGTGTTCCCTCCCCGGTCGAGCTGACCCAATCGTGCTGCAACCATAATATAGCTGCAGCATGGCTCTACCATGTAAAAGGTTTTGTATATTAGATATCAGTGTTTTATATAGTAATGTGCAGCTAAACACGAAATCGAGCTTACAGAATGAATGAATATCTAGACCGGTGAAGGAGGGGAAGGAGTGTACCTATTGCAATTGTAGTCGTATAGTCGTAAACCGAAGTTATAGGTTTTATGTATTTAAGTTATAGGTTTTATGTTGTTGTTAACTTTGGCCGATAGTAAAAAAGCTATAAAAATACGAGATTAATTAAAACAAGGTGACACTAAAACAGGAATGAATCCCTAAACTAAACAAATTCAATCCGGGTCAGTACATTTAGTCGGTCTGACACGCCAGTTCTTAGCTTCGCTAATGATGTCGGATGTACCCACGGCGACCCAAATCGCGGCGACTCATTAAGGCAAGTAGGTGGTTCGTGCTCTCGGACCTAAGCAGGTGAATCAGTATACACAGTAACGAGATAGGTGAGTCGACGTCAACCGCCCATTAGAGTATAAAATATATTTTTTTACCTAACCTAACCTCCTTACTGTCAGAAAACTTCCCGGTTAAACATTAACTATTCACAAATGAGCTCTAATAATCTTATGTCACTAGATGTCGCTAGTTGGAATTGAAGTGAACTTATTTTTTCCACAGATAATCACACAGTACCATCATTAAAAAGTTGCGTCTAAAATAATTTTATACGTGGTAGAGCCACGCTGCAGCTATATTACGATTAAACACGAATGGTTCGGCTCGACCGGGGAAGCACCACGCTCTCACAGAATACCAGAGTAAAATGGCAACTTAATGCTGCAGTGTTTTGTTTGGTGAGTGTAGAGATTCGGAGATTCGTTTTTACTGGAAACGAGGCATTTCATCTTAGTCCTCAGGGGTATGAACGCATCTGCATTTTGATTTTTAATCGATGATAAATAAAAAACTATTCTTAAGTAGATGTATTCTTAAGTGATGTCCTTAGCAGGGATGGTAGATATGATAGGGATATAGAACGACGAGTAAATGCAGGGAATAGAGTGAATGGGGCACTACACTCTATTATGAAGAACCAGAATGTGTCAAAAAAGGCACGTATGGTAATTCATAATGCTGTGTTAGTCCCTACTTTAATGTATGGTAGTGAAAGCTGAGTGTGGCAGAAGAAACACGAAAGTAGAATAAATGCTGTAGAAATGCGGTCTTTAAGGAGTTTGCTAGGCTTGAATCTGAATGACAGGGTGAGAAATTGCTTGATAAGAGATAAATGTGGTATGCAAGATGATGTTGTCACCAGGATTAAGAAAGGAATGCTTCGGTGATTTGGTTATGTAGAAAGAATGAATGAGGAAAGAGTGACAAAGCAAATTTATATGGCAGATGTGAACGCCCGAGTCGGGAAGGGATGCCCTAGAAAAAAGTTTATCGACCAAATTGGCGATATTTTGAAAAGGGGCCACGTTAGAAGTACCCTTAACTGACGAGCATGTATGCGTAGATATAGTTGTAAAGTAAAGTTATAGGTGTGAAGAAGGCGAGAGAGGTGTGTCAGGATCGTGCCAAATGGAAGTCCGTAGTCTCTGCCTACCCCTCTGGGTGACAGGCGTGAGTGTTTATATATGTATGTAAGTAGATGTCTATGTATGTCACAGCATCCACTTACCTGTGGACTGTGTACTCGTATGTAACCCTTATTCTATAAAAAAAAATTTAAGAAATACGGTTACCGCGGATTAATTGTAACAGCTGTCGTCAGCAGTTCGCAACGTGTCGAAGATTGCCCGGGGGAATTCATTAGGTGGAATGCTAATGAGCTGTACGCTCGCTCCGTAGCGAATATCTCTACATGATAATGTTGCTAGTAACTAATGTTAGGGAATCTCTCACCGAATTTTTTGAACTAAAAGAATGAATAATTACACGCATATGAGAAAAATTTACTTTTAATATGAAGCAAAAGCTAATTTAAAGGAACTAAAAGAATGAAATAAAATTTCACATTCTGAAGTCAGTGCTAGAATTAGTGTACAGAAGAAATAAACCCTTGACGTTAATTATTTTTTTCTTTTGAGTGGAATTATTTTATTTTTAATTCCTTGAAGCCGGCTTTTAATTTTTATTGAAGTTAATTTTATATATATTTTCGAGTTGCTAAGGAATTTTATAATATCAAAGTCGAATAAATATAAAAGGTACCTTAAAAATATCACCCCCAGGGGTGGAATTTTTTCTCCAAATTCATATCAGACCTAGAGGGATGCACCATATTTAATAATAAAAAAAGATTATCAAAATCTGTTCGTAATTGACCATTATATCTCGTAATATACATACTAAAAAATATAGTCGATACAATTCGTCTTATCCAGCCTTCTCGTTTTTTGAAGTCGGTTAAAATAAGAAAAATTTAAGTCGATTACGTTCATTTTTTCTTCTAGATAACGTCTATTTAATAAATGTTGAACCTTTATATAATAGTTGTCCCAGTAGTGACCGTGACCCTGGCTATTACAAGTCCACCGCAGAACAAAGTTTTTTTTTTTATAGATAATCTACCAACTATGCACAATTCTGATTCGAGGAATGTAGGATATACATTCCTACATTATTTTCTACACCTAAATTCATTACCCTGGTGACATCTCAAAACTGTAATTTGTATTTATCTATGTAAAGTGATACCAAATGTTTGTCGTGAACTGTTAGAGCTGGATGAATGTTATAATATGGTATATTCATTAACACAGCGTATACATATTGAGCTCATTTGCCAAATACGAGTCTCTCTATTGTTGTACACGGCTTGTTTGATTATTTAAAATTTTTATTATCTGCATTCTTGGTGCTTTTGTATGCTTTTGTTCTGATTTTATTTTATACAAAGTTGCAAACAAAACCCGGAGAGATAGTTGGGATGGATTTGAATTTTGAACAAACTTTTTGAAAAGGCGTAGCAGAGTCTATGTAAAGTCAACAATGTTGTTTATTTGGTACATTTTTTTTTCATGCATACATTAATTAAAGCCCACATTACAAGTCTCTTGCTGAATATAAGCATCCTCAGTAGATTTCCTCATAGAGGGGATAAGTTCCTCAGTTGCCAAGCTTGGCAGGCAGGTTGGCAACCGCAGTTTTTATTAATTTAAACTCCTAGCAACGAAAAGGTACTAAAACGTATGCGAGAAAAATTACTCTTAATAGAAAGAAAAGTTAAGTTAAAATAACTAAAAGAATTAAAAAAATCGAATTCTATCAGTGCTAAGAGGTAACAGTAACAGAAGAATTAAAGGTCCAAGCCAACAGATTAAATTTTTTTTAAATTGATTTTTTTTAAATTATTTTAGGTGACTTTTACTTTTTTATTTAAAATAATTGTATTTAACCTTTTAGTGGACTAAGGTATATTATCTCAAACCCTACCTATTTCTTGCTTTAGTTTCCCTCTGTCGCCTCTCAGGACATACGGGATGATAAGGAGTAGTGGATTTACTTACGCCGTCACTACACGCCGGAAGTCTGAATGCTATAAATTAAGATACATTACTGTTTCTTTTTGTTTATCTCAGTAATGAATATATAATATATTCATTACTGAGATAAACAAAAAGAATCCAAATATTACATATATGATATATATATATATATATATATATATATATATATATATATATATATATATATATATATTGATGCTAATTTTGAAAGCTGCTGCTAATTTAGCCGTAGATTGAGTATCATCAGCTTCCACAGTCACCTTTAATTCGTCATTATCGACCAAAGTTTTCAAACGACTACGAGGTTCATTTCTTAGGTCGAAATTTCCAGAACGAAAGCAGGCAAATCAATAAAGGGTGGTTCGTTCATTTTTAGTATTCGCTTCGAAAACGTCGTTGATGTTGCGCGCCACTTGTTGCCGTGCCGCGTTGCTGCAAAGACGATACTCATGTTCCATAATAACTCGAACTGTAACGTATCTATGCTGACGAAAAAGATTCGACAATTCATAACGCTAATGAATAAACAAATGACTAATTTTGAAAAAAGAATTCCAAGTTGTTAAAATAAAATTAATTTAAAATTAGAATTCTAAGCTAAACAAAAATTACATGTACATAAACACTCACGCCTGTCACCCAAAGGGGTAGGCAGAGACTACAGACTTCCATTTGGCACGATCCTAGCACACCTCTCTTGCCTCCTTCACATTCATACACATACGCATACATGCTCGTCGGTTAAGGGTACTCCTAATTTGGCCCGTTTTCAATAAATCGCCAATTTGGTCGAAAAATTTTCGCCTAGGACGTCCCTTTCCGACTCTGCCATTCACTTCTGCACCATAAATTTTCTTTGTCACTCTTTCCTCATTCATTCTTTCCACATGACCAAACCACCGAAGCATTCCTTTCTTAATCCTGGTCACCACATCATCTTGCAAACCACACTCTTCTCTTATTACACAATTTCTTACCCTGTCATTCAGATTCAGCCCTAACATACTCCTTAACGACCGCATTTCTACTACGTTTATTCTACTCTCGTGCTTCTTCTGCCACACCCAACTTTTACTACCATACGTTAAAGTAGGGACCAACACAGCATTGTGAATTGCCATACGTGCCTTTTTCGACACATTTTGACTCTTCATAATAGAGTGTAGGGCCCCATTTACTCTATTTCCCGCATTCACTCGTCGTTCTATATCCTTATCATATGTCCCATCCCTGCTAAATTTTTTTGATTTTAAATGGAGAAAAATTGTTTTGATTTTAAATGGAGTGCACTGCAGGACGGCAATTTCATACGTAAAGACTTATTAATACAGCATATCGTAATTCTACAGCTAAACATAGGCCTTTTCCATAGGCGGGAATTAGTTACCAAGCTCTAAATCCACTTATCTGTCAAAGTAGACGAGCACAATTTCTTATTATCATTGAGTTGTGATTAGGAAGATGGTCAATTTTCCTCTGTCGCTTCTTACGACCTTACGGATATATGGGGTAGTGGATGTTCTTATGTCGCCAATACACTGCAGTGTCTAAGTTGCTCATCCAGCTCTAATTCAACTATAGTATTTTGGCTAATTAAAAAACTCACTAAAACACCCTAATTGAAATAACAATTGAAATGGCGAATCAAACGTAATAAGCGACGCGTCTGCTTCATCGTATATCCACTTTCATCGGCGGCTTGTTCGAACAGTTGGCAACGCGTCGAGGGGCCGCATTTTCATAGCATTTGCATAATCCGCCCGACGGCCCGTGGCGACCTTGCGGTCTGATATCCCCTGCAATCTCAACGCCCTGAGGCACTACAGTTTTATCGACTTACGGACGTCCGTTATCGATGCTGATATAAAATTGCTTTTAACAATGGGGCATTTTCAATCTTCCGTTTTTAATCATAAAAAAAATTACTTCCCGAAGTTTCCAGAAATTTCCCCAGAGTGAAAATTGTTCAAGATTTTTTTTAGAAAAGCGACAGCCTATAAAAGCTATTGACATCCCATTCCCGGGCACGTGTTTACAAGCATTATTCCACAAAGCAACTATCTACGCTTGCAAATATTATGATATGATAATTACCATCATCATTACAGTCCCTTACAAGTTCCACTATTGAACATAGGCCTCCCCCAAGGAATGCCACAAATCCATCGACTTCCTGCATATCTTACTAAGTCAGGTTAAAATCTTACAATGTCAGGTTGCCAAGCGGCTTGTCAAATGTGGCAACTATAGCAAACACGACCAAACATGACGCTGTTCAAATTTGAGTTGTTGTCTTTCATATCATTATCAGTTGACTACGGCCGGAAAAGGGTAGATGAGGGTACCCTACCCTACTACCCTATAACGACTGAGGCTTATAAAACAAAACTAGTATTATAAATAATATAGCTTTGCTTTACGAGCAAAAGATAATCTGAGGCTACAGAGGAACCAACCGCACACACTTCAGAAGACTCGTGTAAAAAAAACTATAAAAAAAGATTTGATTATGCACATGAATTAACATTCTGAAGCGCTCATCTATGGCGTTATATTAATTAAAAGCTGTGGGTGTGTTCTTTTTTCACTACTCAGTATATGTAAATAGAATAGATTAACCTACTATTATAAAATATTATACGTAATATTCTTCTTAAAATGCAGATGCGTTGTTCGCCGTGAGGACTTATACACACACACGCAGACACACACACACACACACACACACACACACACGCACACACACATATATATATATATATATATATATATATATATATATATATATATATATATATATATATATATATATATATATATATCATCATTCATCATCATCATTACAGCCTTTCACAAGTCCACTGCTGAACATAGGCCTCCCCCAAGTAATGCCACAAAGCACGGTCCTGAGCCACCTGCATCCATCGACTTCCTGCATGTCTTACCAGGTCGTCACTCCATCTAGTGGGGGGTCGCCCTACACTACGCCTACCGGTACGAGGCTGCCACTCGAGAACCTTTCTTCCCCATCGGTTATCGGTTCTTCGAGCTATATGGCCGGCCCATTGCCACTTCAGCTTACTAATCCGTTGGGCTATGTCGGTCACTCTGGTTTTACTGCGGATATCCTCATTTCTGAGTCTATCACGCAGAGAAACTCCGAGCATAGCCCTCTCCATAGCTCGCTGAGCGACCTTAAGCGTCCTCATACGGCCAGCAGTGAAGGACCACGTCTCAGATCCATAAGTCATCACTGGCAACACGCACTGGTTGTACAATCTAGTTTTTAGAGATTGAGGTATACCTGACGAAAAGATATGTCGTAATTTCCCGAACGCTGCCCAGCCGAGTTGAATCCGTCGATTGACCTCTCGGTCGAAGTTGGACTTACCTAGTCGGACTATTTGTCCCAGGTAAACGTACTCGTCAACAACTTCGAGCATAGTGCTCTCAACAACTACCGGCATAGGTGTGACATGGACATTGAACATGATCTTTGTTTTGTCCATGTTCATCTTAAGACCTATCCGTTGGGAGGCACTATTGAGGTCATTGAGCATAGTGCTTAAGTCCTCCAGCGATTCTGCCATAAGGACTATATCGTCGGCAAATCGAAGGTGAGTGATGTACTCGCCATTGATGTCAATACCGTATCCTTTCCAGTCCAGTAGCTTGAAAACGTCTTCCAATGCAGCGGTGAAGAGTTTCGGGGATATAACGTCACCCTGTCTTACACCTCTCTGCAGTTGGATAGGTCTCGAGCTCTGGTTCTGTACTCGGATAGCCATCGTAGCCCTACTGTACAAACACTTCAGCACTTCGATATACCGACAGTCAAGTTGGCACCGCTGAAGGGACTGTAGCACCGCCCAAATTTCGACGGAATCAAAGGCTTTCTCATAGTCCACATACGCCAGGCAAAGTGGCAGATTGTACTCTTCAGTCTTCTGTACAATCTGCCGCAGGGTATGTATGTGGTCTATGGTACTGAAGCCTTTTCGGAAACCGGCTTGTTAGGGAGGCTGGAAGTCGTCAAGTCTGCGTGCGAGACGATTCGTAATGACTCTCGAAAACAGCACGTAGACGCGGCTCAGAAGGGAAATCGGTCTGTAGTTCTTTAAGAGAGCGTTGTCGCCTTTCTTAAAGAACAAGACCACCGCACTTCTGCTCCACGCCTCTGGAGTAGTGCCACCATGGAGGACGGAATTGAAGAGCTTCTGAAGGACTACAAGTACCGGTGTTCCACCCGCTTTCAGAAGCTCCGCTGTAATTCCATCCTCGCCTGGGGCCCTGCCGTTTTTAAGGTGCTGGAGAGCCATTCTAATCTCGCTTAGACTGACGTCCGGGATATCATCGGAATAGTGTCGGATAAGACTTGCTCTTGGATCGTTACTCACACTTGCGTGTGGCTCCAACGATGATGTGTACAGCTGCCCATAGAACCTCTCAATCTCACTCAAAATCTCAGGTGTCCCGGAAACGATGTTGCCACACTCAGTCTTCAGCTTTGACAGTTGGCTCCTTCTGGCAGACAGATCTCTGGCAAAGACTTTGGAGCCCTGGTTCCGCTCGATCGCTTCTTTAATACGAGAAGTATTAAAGTTGCGTAAGTCTCGCCGCATGCACTTGGAGATCTGTCTGTTCAGTTGCCTGTATGCTGTCAAATCTGTTGACGATTGCAGCCTCATCTCCCGTCTAACAGCCATGAGATTAAGAGTGTGATCGGAGAGTTTTTGTGTTCTTCTGCGGCGGGTCTTGCAGAACTTAGCTCCGACCGCATGGACAGTTTCCACGAGCTTGTCGTTCATATCGTCCACTGCATTGCAATCTTCTAGGCACTGGAAGCGGTTACGTAACTCGAGCTGAAAGGTTTCGGGATTCTGGATTAGAGCACGAGGGGGACGGAGCGTTGACTTCATTAGACGAGACCTCTCCAACTTAACGTTTAGGTTCAGTGTGCCTCTAACCATTCGGTGATCGCTGCCAGTTTTCACCCTTGCGATCACTGAGACATCACTGAACAGTTGGCGTCTGGTCGTCATAATGAAGTCAATCTCATTTTTTGTCGAACCGTCGGGGCTCGACCAGGTCCACTTCCTGTGGGGCCGCTTCTGAAAGAAAGAGTTCATCATAAAGAGTCCCTCTTTCTCCATAAAGTCGGCCAGCTGCTGGCCCCTTCGGTTCCGTTGCCCCACTCCAAATTTCCCTACCTTCAGCTCACCGCTTTCTCTTGTGCCTAGTTTTGCGTTGAAGTCTCCCATCAACACCGTGTAGTGGGTTTTGGAGGAATGTATGGCTCTGGAAATATCCTCATACATTTCCTCCACCTCCTCATCGGGGTGTGCCGAGGTTGGTGCGTAAACCTGAATGACCTTCAGCGAATACCGTTTGGTGATTCTGAGTATCAGGTACGCGACCCTCGTCGACACACTCCCAATCTTTACAACGTTGTTGACGAGAGACTTGTGGACGATAAATCCGACACCTCCTTGGGACAGATGGTCGCCCTCCCGGTGATAGAACAAGTTGCCGGACTCGAGGATTGCCGTGTCCTCCCCCTCTCTTCGGATCTCGGATAATCCAATAATATGCCAGCGCAACTTGTCTACCTCTTCTTCCAGCTCCAGTATCTTCTCGTCAGTCCTCAGGGTGCGTGCGTTATATGTTGCCAGGTCGAGTCGTCGTAGGTGGCAACCGAACCTCCACCGGAGATTCTTAGCACCCCCTGCCCCGCCGTTACCATGGTCGCCACCGTAGCCAGGAATAGCGGGGCCGCCGGGGACTGGGGGCCGTCTTTTTGTGTATTTGTTCATTGGGGGGTATTTGCCGTAGTTGCCACGCTTGGCGAGCGGGTTGGCAACCGCAGTTTTTTATTACGTCACAGTTGTCATCAGGAAGATGCTGCTGCCCATCTCCTGCCTGTCTCCCTCTGTCGCCTCTTACGACACCCACGGGAAGATATGGGGTAGTGGATATTCTTAACCGCCACTACACGGCACTATATATATATATATATAGTGCCGTGTATATATATATATATATATATATATATATATAAATGTGTGTGTGTGTGTACACAATTGTAATTGTTTTTAATCAGTCAAAATACTATAGTTGAATTAGAGCTGGATGGGACTTAGACATTGCAGTGTATTGGCGACATAACAACATCCACTACCCCATATAACCGTAGGGTCGTAAGAAGCGACAGAGGAAAATTGACCATCTTCCTAATCACAACTCAATGATAATAAGAAATTGTGCTCGTCTACTTTGACAGATAAGTGGATTTAGAGCTTGGTAACTAATTCCCGCCTACGGAAAAGGCCTATATTTAGCTCATTGAGCTATTATGTACTACGTACTAGAGGAGAAACTGCATTCAGCTACTCTGTTACACTCAACTGCGGTGCATGCACTGCACTTTAATCAGTCACTCGCTAGGCGCTTGTAGATTTGTCACGTGTTGTGTTGATTTAAAAATAATCTCTTGATAAAAATATGCCGTCTTGTGTACTTAGATATTGCACAAATAATTCAAGAAATGTCAGTAAAAACCAAGGAATTACTTTTCATCGGTTAATAAGATACTTATTCAATAAAAAGTATTATAAATTAATAATAAAACAAATTATTCCTAAGACGCCATCTCGTATCATTGAATATAGATTATGAAATTAATAAGTTCAGATGCGACATTTCTGTTAAGTTTAGGACGAATATATTATTATACTACACATTTTTTTTGTAGAAACATATAAGTTATTATAATTAAGATAAATTTTTTGTGTTTAAATATGCTTATTATTCTTTTATTTTATTTTTAGGTTTCCACTTCAAAGTCAAAGTGGAATAAATTCGTCCATTTTTAACTCTCGCGTGCCCAGCATTTATGAACGATTATTTACAACATTTATGATTCTAATTTAAATGAATATATTTGTAATTTAAATTTTATGTTAATAAGTTTTGTTAAACATGCATTTAGTACGTTTTTTATATTTGACATAGATACCTTTTAAAATATTCAGATAAAAATATCATTAAAATGTAATTGTGATATACTATTATGTAATATTATATTAAATAAACAAATATAATATACAAAATAAATGACAAAATTTAGATATTGTTCTCGATATAATTTACCTATTTAACAATACAATCTACTATTGCCTACGGATCATTCTACCTATGTTTATTCTATGATAAAAAAACCAAACGCGCGAACACAGAGTAGCGCACATTTTTGTTTGAGATAGCTGTTCTAGTACGTAAGTACATATTACTTCAATGTATTAAATGTATATTTTTATATTTCACATATTTACCTATTAAAATATTAAATAAAATACCCTTAAATGTAATTCTGACATAATATTATGTAATATTATATTAAATTAGCACATATACAAAATAAAAAAATAATTTAAAAAATTGTACTCGATATAATTAACAATACAATATAAATAAACAATTATTACATACTGACCATTCTACTTACGTATAATCTATAATAACAAAAACTGACCGCGCAAGCGCAATGCGCGTTTATACCAACTGCGCATGCGCGACTCTACTATTACCGCGCATGCGCGAAGACATAGAGTAGCGCACAATTTTTGTTTGGAATAGCTTCTCTTGTACGTAGTACATTATAACTCAATGATTTAGCTGTAGAATTATGATATGCTGTATTAATAAGTCTTTACGTATGAAATTGCCGTCCTGCAGTGCAGTCCATTTAAAATCCAAATATTTTTTGTTTAGCTTAGAATTCTAATTTTAAATTAATTTTATTTTAACAACTTGGATTTCTTTTTTCAAAATTAGTCATTTGTTTATTGATTAGCGTTATGAATTTTCGAATCTTTTTCGTCAGCATAGATACGTTACAGTTCGAGTTATTATGGAACATGAGTATCGTCTTTGCAGCAACGCGGCACGGCAACAAGTGGCGCGCAACATCAACGACGTTTTCGAAGCGAATACTAAAAATGAACGAACCACCATTTATTGATTTGCCTGCTTTCGTTCTGGAAATTTCGACCTAACAAATGAACCTCGTGGTCGTTCGAAAACTTTGGTCGATAATGACGAATTAAAGGTGACTGTGGAAGCTGATGATACTTAATCTACGGCTGAATTAGCAGCAACTATCGAAATTAGCATCAAAACATTATTCGTCCATTTGCGTCAAATTGTTTGACAAAATTAATTGGCAAGGTATAAAAGCTTTACAAATGGGTGCTTCACAATCTTAATGATCGCCAGTGCAAAGTACCTGTTGAGATGTGCCCTGCACTGCTCAACTGGCACACAAACGAAAAATTTTTGAAGCGCATTGTTACCTGCGACGGAAAATGGATTCTGTTTGACAATCGCCAGTGCTTAGCAAGTAGGTTGGATCCTGGTTCAGCACCTAAACAATGCCCTAAACGATAACTTATCTCTAGAAAAGTGATGGCCACGGTTTGGTGATCTAGCGCCGGTGTGATTAATCACAGCTTCTTACCAAATAGAATAAGTATTGCTGCAAATGTGTACTGTGAAGATCTGAGCATAATGATGGAGAAGCTCACACATCTCCAACCAGCTTCGGTCAATCGCTCGTCCCCGCTGCTCCTGCACGACAACGTGCGACCTCATACTACACAACAGCCGGTCTTCAGTTATAGGAGCTGGGTTTGCATGTTCTCCGTCATCCGTCGTGCTCACCAAACCTTGCGCCTACAGATTTACTTTTTACAGAATTTGGATAATATTTTGACGAGAAAAATTCAAGGTCCGGGAGGCAGAACAAATGCTTTTAAAGAATTTGTTGCCTCCCGTCGAGCTGATTTCTTCAAGAAGGGCCAATGTCAATAAACTGCCACTGCGTTCATAAAAACGGATAAACGAATAAATTAATGTATCAATAAATGAGAAATCATGTCAGATTACCGTCCCATTGGACTATGAGAGTGAGGGAATAGAGATGAATATGATGAGAAGAGTGTATTATAGTCTTTTCATGCGTAAATAGCTAGTCAACGTTGAGATTGGCCACCGTGATCGAAATACGGCCTGGAGGACAATATTATTACTATTTTAAGATGTATTTACCATAATTTTAAAATTTGGCAGGTAAATCGTTTAATAAAATCTTAAAGTTAGATAAAATTTTTGATTAATTCTTAAAATACTCGTAGTAACTTTGTTTTAAGGCCGATTTACACTTCGACAAGTGCAGTAGCGAGTTAGCTTGCAAAACTGGCGAATTAAGTAGAAAATCTCGTTTGAACGGCAATTAGTGAGTTAAGTAGCAAGTTAACAGTTAAGTTGAACGGAATAGCCGATGGGTCTATTTTTCGGCGAGTTAATTTCGAAGTGCTGCCCTCCCGCGCGTCCCCCTCCACTCGTAACTAAACTCGCCGCTCGTGTGAATGAGCGAGTTAAGTTCAGTACATAAGTTAATAAAACGAAACGTGTCGCGTTCGACTCTAAAAATATAAAGTTGTACTTTTTTAACTAAACTCGCCACGAAGACATTCGAACCCTACTGTCCACTTAACCGTATATTGTCAATTGCCTTGTAACTAAACTCGCTACTGTACTTGTCGAAGTGTAAATTGGTCTATATGTCGAAGGTTGTGATATCTTTGGGTTTTTAATGAACTCTTCAAATTTTTTATAAACACCGAGACTGGTGTTGACGTGCAAAAGCGGCTTAAGACTAGTGCTGCGATACTTCTCACAATAGTTCAGCCATTGTGAGAAGTCCAATCTGATGTCCAGCTGTGGGTGGTCACCTGCTGATGAAGAATAGAAATCTAACATCATCCATCGTGATATTAGAATTTAATAAATGTATTTGCCATCATCATCATCCACACACCAGCCCGCAAAAGTCCCTTTAAGACATGGGTCCCTCCCGTTGCAATATAGATTTGCCTTAATCACCACGCTTAGTAGGAGAATTGAAGAAGTTTACCACCTTGACCTTGCTCGTTAGCGGTCTGGATATTTTACGTCCGGCGTATACAATAAGATTATATTGCCATCTATCGGATACCATAACATATTTTTGGTATTTTCATAGTCGCCTATTAAGACACCCATGGGCGCCCCATGGGGCGCAAAATAGGGTGATAGAATCTATTACGTCGTCACAACATATCATTTTAATTTTGTTCTAAAATATTTTGAAAGCTTAAATATTCGAAAATCATATCAAACATAATTATATGAATTATACGAAAATAAACAAACGTAATGATTTCTTATATTTACGCGAACACTACACATGATTAAAACTACTTCATTCAGTTCATTTTGCATAGATCGGACCATAAACAATAATTAAAAAAGCTGAAGGTACTCCGGGTTTAACAATGACATCGGGACGTCAGTCATCTCAGTCCCCCGTGACCATGGGTGCTGGAAAGCGCCCGAAACGTCGGGAATTAAAAATAAAAAGTAAAAATAAACGCGATAAAATCCGTAAAAGTAGTTTTAATCATAAACAAACGTCTAAAGGTTGAATGCCAAAAGCACATCTTTCATTATGAAAATTAAATGAAACCTCTTAAAATCTCTTTTTGTATAAGAGCCTCGTCTTAGTCTTATTACATAGATACGAGTATGTGTTTAAGTTTTCATATTATAAGTACACATTACTAGGTGTTCAGCAAACGATAACGTTGACAGCCAACCTTTTCCGGTGGGTGGCGCGATAAGCTTCACTCAGAATCTACTCCGAACTTTTTATAAATGTTATTAATAACTTGACCATAACACCTCTTTTGATTAGTTATGTAAATTTTTGGCATTGAAGTTAGTCTATATTTATAAACCAGTAGGTATATTTATATTTTCCTATTTAGTAGAAAAATACCCTATATGTTCCGAATATCGTTCTTTCACTAAATGGGCAAAATGTAATGTTTATGTATGTTATAACGATAAACGCAATTGTTTTAAAGAACTCCACCAAACATAATTTATATTTATTCGTAAACATATACGAAGCTATATATATGTAATTTTTTGTTAATTTAAATTTGGTATCATTATGTAAACCTAGTTCAACACTATTTCGTAAAAAAGAATTATCATTAAATTTCTTTAATAAATCGTGCGTAATGGGTTAAGTAGTTTTGGTTCACAAATATAGAATTTGTTGTTGACTACAGTGCCAACTTTCAAATCCTGATACTAATAAAAATAAAAGCTAAATTACATCATCTAGACAAGACAAATATTATATTGCGTGAATATGCCCTTAACAGGTCAAGTCGTTCAGATGTTTGATCCGCAAACAGAGACCTCTTCCCAAGTAGCCAGAATGGGGCCACTTATTATAAAGCTTATTACTGGAGGGATAATTATTTCACAATCAACCTCTTCGGGAACGCCCTGATTTGTCCTGAACGGCCTCGTATTGGCTCTGTTCTATTCAAGGGCATGTCTGCACGTTAGTGTTGAATACATTTAGTCGTATGGTGACCGGGATAGGTTCTTGTCTTTGTGGGACCACTTAATTCGCCGTTGTAACTTTGTAGGGCAATATTTGCATAAGGTATTAACAACAGTTGACTCTGTGTGATCGATAGCGAAAACTAGGGAATTCAAAGTAACTTTAACACCTCTTTAAAACTAACAAAACCGTCGTAATACAAAACGTGTTTCGATAGACTCAAGTAAAGACTGAAAGAAACTTTTTGGCTTATAATGATAATAATAAATGATTGTATTCTAGTTGAACAAAGTTAAAAAAAAAACTGAGAATTTGATTTTACATAATAACTAATAAATATATATTTTTTGTGACTGAGGTATTCATTTTTTCTTACTATTTGGATTAAAAATTCAAATAAATAAAAGGTAAAAAAACCTCTTCGTAGTACTACGTGTTTCTAAAATTTACGATAACTGGACAATCATTTAAAAATATATTTTATAAAAGAAATACACTTGTTTTTTAAATCTAAAAATTTATCACTCAGAATGTCGGTAGAAAAGTAGAACGGCCCGTATAATCATTACGTTTAATTATCCGGTTATTAGTTAGGGTGACCGCGTATTAAGTGGTAAATCTATTAACAGCGTTCTGGCTGGAAAATCTGTAAATCTTTTTTTCTAAGTTTACTATTATTCGTTTATATATTGTGCGAACGCAAGCAAACCTCGATCGAACGGCGCCAGTAAAATTGTAATTAAAAGTGAATAATTATAGATACTGATAGTACGTGCTCGGTAGTTAAGGATAACTTAATAATAAAGAAACATGCAAATTGACATATTTAATATATTTCAAGGATCTTTATAGTCCGTTAAAACGCATTGGTTTAGTACGTAGGAATAGCTCCTACTCTATAACCGTCTTAAAAATAAGAACAGTTCGGTGCCCAGGTTTGCGCTATATTTTTATACAATACGGGTAATAAACTAGCACGCAATTCACTTGAGAGTAAGTGGATGCTGTGGCCCATAGACATCCACATTTACCTTCAATTAAGAATCAAAATGCAAATGCGTTGTCACCCCTGAGGACTGACTGAATGGAATGCCTCATTTCCAGTAAAAAGGGTCTTCGGTTCTCTACACTCACCATACGAAACACTGCAGCATTAGGCTACTATTTTACGCTATTATCTGTGACAGCGTGGTCCTACCCCGGTTGAGCCGACCCATTCGTGTTGCAACCAAAATATAGTTGCAGCGTGGCTCTACAACGTAAGGTCATGCTGTTACGGCATTTACTTTACGTTTACTACAGTTTACTTTTAATTATTTTAGATTGGTAATACAATGTAATGTTATTTAATGTAATATTATGTTTATTAATTAAATTCCATCATAAGCCCGCTGTTGCACATAGTATTTTCGTATAGAGAACCTAGTGGGGATTGATATAATTTCGAGTAATCTGAGTGAAATCGCTAAGATACTTTTATACATAGTTATGTAAGTTAGTCATAATACATATAAATGTATATATAATTACACACTTGTAGTGGGTTTGTTTAACCTGAAAGGATAGTTGTAAAGTGTGTGTAAACTGTACATAAACAAATAATAGGTTGGCAAACGTAGTTTTTATTATGTTAGTTTTATTAGAAAGACGCTGCTCGCGCACGCCGCACGTCGTCAGATTTGTTTCCCATTGTCGTCTCTTACAAAAATCACGGGACGATATGGCGTAGTGGATATTTTTGCACCGACACTACACCTTATGTTTTGTCTAATAATCAAAAATAACATTTAATATTGTTTTTTATTATATGAACTAATTCTATTGAAAGGATCCATAATTATAACATGAATCTGCACACAACTAACAAACATGGTTCAACTAACTAGCATGGTTCAGAAATCCTTTTATAGTAAGAGGGTTCGCTGCATAGTCTGCTATGTTAAACTACTTACCGAACTAGACATACCTCTGAGAATTATTTGCGAGCATGCATGCAGGTTTTGTTACGGAGTTTTCCTCTATCCGTGCAAGTTTCACTGTTTTACAATTTACCTCACTGCGAAACTGAATATTATATTATACTACTGTTCCGGAACGTAATGTGTTTTTGACGCTTGCTTGACTTTACTATAATAATTTACTTCTATACTTATTTTCAAATATATCAGCTTTAAATAAAATGAATTTAAAGGGTTTTATGAGCTTCAATTTTACTTGTAAATTAGTTTTTTTTAGGTGGTAGAGCCACGCTGTAGCTATATTATGTTTGTAGCACGAATGGGTCGGCTCAACTGGGAAAGGGCCTCGCTCTCACAGTATACCAGCGTAAAATAGCAGCTCAATGCCGCTATGTTTCGTATGGTGAGTGTAAAGAACTGGATACTCTTTTTACTGGAAACGAGGCATTCCATCTTAGTCCGCGTGGGTGACGATGCATCTGCATTTTGATACTTAATCTATGATAAATTTAGATGTCTATGAGTCACAGCTTCCACTTAACATCAGGTGGACTCTCGTTTGTCACGCTTATTCTGTAAAAAAATATACTGGGAACAAGCAAATGCTAGTAATACCAGTTACTCAGCTCCCAAGAGTCAGTAATTCCTTCATCAGGCAATGTATTACGTACGTGTATACGCTTTTACAATGAAATTCAAGAAAATAATAAAAACTGAAATATGCAAATTATTTTGATTACCTCTGGGAATGAGTTGATACGCCTTGCTGTTTCTATGTGTATTAATTATAATTGTACAACATATTTTATTGTAATTTAAGGTTTAAAAACCCCGCTAGCTTGATAACGTGCAAAAAGTATTCTCGTAATCTTATATTGGATAAAAAATATTCTAGTAATTTTCTATTCTATTCTGTCAGTTTTATAGTATAAAATGTTTATGTTCGTCAGTGAACTTTTGTAGTATTTTTACGATAACGACATTGGCTGAAAATGAAATGAGGCCAAAGTCTCTTGTCATAGCACCGCGAGAATTTGCCTTCGCCATTACAGCTAATATTTCAGTTACGCGCAGTAACCGGCACAATCAAATACAACAAAGACATTAAAGCTTTCAAAGTGTTATATGAACGGGAGTATACTTATAAGTAATATTTATTACACGAACTGTGCGGGGTAATTATTTAGGAAGAAGCCCCCGTGGCTCATTCACCCCCATTAGGGGTGTGGTAGACGGGGGATGGGGAGTTGTTGTATTAGAATCTGCGCGGATGAGTAAACTTCTCTCGTATATTTTGAGTGAGGGTGTGCAGGTAACTGAATTAGTACTTTTATGTCTGTTTACTTTTTTTTTGAGATGCCGGAACGATGTTTTGTTTTATAATAAGCAGCTTTTTCCAGTCGTGAATTCATTAAAATATTTTTGTCGGTAACGTTTTGCGATGAATTAATTTAAAAACATTAAATTATGAGTAATTGTTAATTTTATACTAGAGATTCGTCCCGGTTTTGCCCGGATAAATAAAGAAATATAGCGTCATTTTAAAAAAGAAAACAAGATTTCCGGATATATCCTAGGTCACTTCTAGAATTGCTCTAAGAAGTTTCATTACAAATAAGCCATTTTGAAGATTAGTTCCAATAGACACAGGCAGATTTTTATAATTTATTATTCATAACAGACATATATCAAATATTAAAAACATTTAAATTACGTCTTTAGCTCAATATAAAGAAGTTGTTTCGATATTTCAGACAGAGACTTCAATTTTATTTATATTTATAGATTTTTGTTTTCAAGGGAAACATACATAATTTAAGTCTAATACATAACACATATTACTCTTACATTGTACGATAAACTTTCCACACTTAAATAACTCATCGACAACAAGTGAACATTAACATATTAATTTTTTTAGTTAACTAAAAAAAATTATTAAACTAAGTAAAAGATATGGATCTATTACCACTATATTGCGTTTACGAGGTCTTAGGATTATTTTCTATATATGCTATCACAATGTAACTCAGATCAAACTCCCCGCAACGTAAACGATTTTACTTACACTACCATAACGGACAGAATCTCGACACCGGTTAAGGGCTCATACGCACTACGCGGGTAACCACAATGCGTATAGCCGGATGATCGGTCCGGCTGACCGCATGTCCAACATGCGTTTGAAGAACCATTGTGAGTTGCGGTCATATAGATTCATTTCAAAGATGGACGTGGAAGAAGTTTTAGAAATATTTTGGCAATTTGGGGTTCCAAATTGCTGGTTGATTCTGAATTTAGATGATAAAATTTTCGGTATCCATCATAAACGTACCACGTGCACACAATCCCACTTAATGGATGATAGCCGCAAACTGAGCCGCACATTGCAAATAACAACCGTCCGGCTGGCCGTCATTCGAGCTGCAGCCCTCCGAGCGACCGTAGTGGTTTGCGGGTAGCCGCATCGCGGTGCGCATAGAAATAGATGTTATGTATACGCAACATAGTGCGTATGAGCCCCTAGACTCGTAGAAAGTCTGTCACAAGCTAGTTACTCTTCGAAAGTGTAGCGTTCAGACTTCTACCCTCACTTCTTTGTATTTCAATTGACTATTGTAATACAAGAATATGGAAATAATTGGATGCAATACAAAGAGCAGATATAGAAATAATATGTCTACATGTTTACTATACACATACCCTTCACTTTACGTATATGGAATGCGTTCACAAATGCCCCTACAATCGATGGATCCGCAAACATCTATTTAGTCGCTAATGATCGCGGCACAATTAATATTTGGGTCGTTAATTTAATTGTTACGCTGTCTGTTTGTTTTCGTGCGCACCGTCGACCGCTATTCGGAATTACCTATTTCGGACTGCGGTAAATGATAATTAATTAAGCCGAACAGTATTATAGATTTGTTATTGAATTTCAGTCAAATAATGAAAGTTAAATATGTTTATCTTTTTTGTTTGTCGGAACACGAAATAACCGATTTCGGTAATATTAAAAAAAATATTGTGTATTTTTATTTTAAGTCACTGACTTAGTTTTTATTTAATAAAGTACTAGCTGTGCCTTCCCGCTTTTTTATACACACGTATACGTACAGTTGGGGGGTTACACCACCCCGAACTTCATAGCGTTAAAACAAGTATTCTATGTCCTATTCTGCCGATTTAATCAGCTTCTACGTAAAATTTCATTTACTTTCCGTACAGTCGTTTTAGGACAAACATCCAAACAAACATACTTTTACATTCGTAATATTATGTGCAGTAATTTATGTGATGAAAGGTTTTTGATTGGAAGTTTCTGGCTGATATGTTTGGTAACCTTGTTGGTAATTCAACTTTTTTTTAATAATGTTATGTAACTCTTATGGCCAGCAGTGAAGGATCACGTTTCAGATTCATATTATGTCAACACTTGCAATACGCACTAAATGTACAATATTGGTTTTAAGTTTTGAGGTACGTGACGAGATGGTATGTTATTGTTACGCGCTCCAGTCGCCGATACAACTAGCGCCATCTAGTGTCAGGAAAGAGAGCGAGGGGAGCGTTGCAGTTTATGACATCACAGATCTTTCGACCGACAGCGCCACCCGAAGAACTAAGTTTAAACAATTTTATCGGCAATTTTTATTGTCACGAACCTCAAGCTCGTAACATTATAATCTCTAGAACTCTGTCCTTTCCTTTATATTTTACTAGCTTTTACAACAAATAACTAATTTTATTGCACCTTGGATTGAAAAGATTACAATTTCGGATACACTAATGCTTATATCAAATATATAGCATATGTCCTATTTCAGTTTTGTTACCTACAATATTGCCAAGTTTCGTCAATATCAGTACGTTCTGTAGATTTTACGTGATCGAGCTTCAAATCTATAGGATACAATTTATACGTGGTAGAGCCACACTGCAGCTATATTATAGCTGTAGCACGAATGGGTCGGCGGGAAGGACCATGCTCTCACAGAATACCAGCGTATAATAGTAGTTTAATGGTGCTGTGTTTCGCATATTGTGAGAGTAGAGACTGGAAAACCCTTTTTATAGAAACGAGGTATATAGGCCACAGCATTCACTAACCATCAGGTAGACTGAGTACTCGTTTGTCGCCCTTTCGTAGAAAAAAAATCCGTTCTTGGCTTTTACGTGATTGGGCCACAAACATACAAGCAACCTTTCACATAAATAATATTAGTGGGAATTATAGTACAAAATTACAAGTACTAAGTTCTTTGACATACATTAGTGTAATATACGTGGATTGCTTTACAATTTCCTCAGGTATCTGCGTCACCAGTTGTTTACTGAGAACCTCTATAGTCTCCTTTGTTTTGAATATCGCGTGTTTCCGAAAATAAATTACTTCGTGGTGTATCCTGGAATAGTAATGAACGTCGAGATTGGCTGGCTCCGCTCCACGGCCTAATCAGAAACGGGATGGTCTAATCAGAAACGAGACGTGTTTGACGATCCAGTTGGTGCCCAATTGTTATTTTTAAGCGTGTTTTGATGTACGTATTTTTCGCTTTTGCAATCATCGAGTGCGTTGATGAAGAGAGGACTTATTTAATTTCGGTTATCTGTAACTGTTTAAATACGTTGTATATGTGTAAGATTAATCTTTAGAAACGAAAAGAAACTTAAAAGTGTATGTGTATATTTACTGGATGATCTTTTCAACTGTCTGGAAAAAATAGAGTGTAATATGTGAACGGAGTAGAAGCCTATGGCACTGATAATTATTTTTTATTTTTATAAAAAATAAAAATGAATATTTTGAATTACATAAATAACTTAATTAAAATCTATTGAAATTCAAATCATACCCACCCTACTTTACGAATGGCAATAAAACAATAAAGTTAGTAGGAATTTTTGACCTTGTCACTTCGCAGGGTCACAGGATCAAGGGCAAAGGGCAAAGCAACTGTTCAAATTTTTTTTCAAATATTTAATTCAATATTTTTGTTTTTAGTTTTTGTAAAATATGAGTATGTGCCAAAAGTTAGTGCCAAAGGCTTTAACTCCGTTCACATGTTACACCTTACTTCTTTCCAGACGGTAGAAGAGGTCCCGTATATATTATTTTATCCCGTGGATATTGTAAGAGGCGACAAAAGGACAATAAAATACGAGATGCGCAACGACATCTACCTGATAACAACTCCATATTAATAATAAGCAACTGCGGTTACCAGCCCGGCCAGCCGTGACGTTTTGATGGGCTGGAACTAACAAATCTTACTGAAGCATGTCATTACTATTCAGTATTGTAATTGTTAATAAACACTGAACATTTTTTTAAACATAAGTGCACGATAATGCTTAAAAAAACAATCATGCGTATATCATCTGTAATACGTCATGCGTTCCTACAATAGTATAATTTTAGTTCCGTTAATAGTCCTTCGAGCCCCGCTTGAATTTTTAAAATTTTCAAAACGGTTGACAGTTTGTTAGTGGCATCCTTATTAATATCTCTGCTCGACAGTTTGCTAGGCTTAGCTTTGTTGTGAAAAGTCACTGGTTCGATTCCCGCATTACTTGCGGGAGGTGATACTCTGGTTTTACGAAAGGTTGTTAGGTATATGATGATGATAATGATGGCGATGAGCTACCACGGCTCGTTTTGTAATAAAAAATCGCATATCATATTTCGATATATTATTCTTGGCATCATTCAGTCATCCAAATGAAGAGTTTCTCTCAATAAAAAGCAAATTATTCCCCTCTTAGACTATACAGAGATAGGGCATCAAATAAATAAAGCGCAATGAAAAAACCGCGGTCGAGTGCTTTCACGGTGAATTTGAAGTCGATTTTTACGCGGTGCAGTTTCGATTTACATTGGAGTGCGCTCGCATTGCGAAATCAATTAGCCGAGTGCGCGGTTAGAGGGCGCTGCTGTGCAATGGCTGCATTCGACCGATAACAGACGCCAGCATTAATTCGCATAATGCGATGTGCCGCCAAATCGTACAGATATATAACAACTCTGTTTTGTTGTTATAGTGTGCGTATAAACTATTTGTGTCATTAAATGCATATTATAGTCAAGTGCGTGTTGCGATACGCATAGGGTGGGGGCAATTGAGCAGATTGCCTTTAGTTATTTTTTATAGAATAATGGTGACACATGAGGACACTATCCATCCGATAGTAAATGGATGTTGCAATGATTTCTTAAATTTACGCGAACACTACAAATTTAAATAATACTAGTCTTTTACGGATTATATCGCGTATATTAACTTTTTAAATACCCGACATTTCGAGCACTTTAAAGCACCCATGGTCAGGAGGGGGGGGGGGGGGGCTGAGATGTTCAACGTCCAGATGTCATAGTTAACCGCGGATAGCATAGATTAACATTATTAATTTTGTTCCGATCTTTGCAGTATGAAATTATAGTATCTTGAAGTCTTACAGTTGTATGCTTGGGTTGGAATTCAATTTTATTAATTATAGGGTCCCAAGCAGATGGTAGCACCAAGCAATCTTCTCTATTGAAATTAGAATGTTTTTTTTATTTCAATAGCCTCGTAAATCATCGTGTTATTTAGCGAGGATTTGTGATATGTTTTTAACGCGGGTTTTAATTGGTCTTTTAGTTTGTCCTACGTAGGAGAGACTACGTTCACAATAAAGCTTGTACACTCTTGACAACACTTGACTGATGGTAAAAACTGACCAATCTTCTTCGGTGGCAGTGACTTCTCTGAGATAAGGCAGTTGCCATATGTCAGAGGAGTCACTGACAAGATTAGCTACTTCTTGAAGCGTGCTTCCATTAAAGCACACTTCAAGCCGCCGAAGGAGATTGGGCAGTTTTTACCATCAGTCAGGTAATATTTTTAAATCTCATTAAGTCGAAAAATAAAAGTTCTGATGCCCGACACATTATACGCAGATAGACCGACATAACGAAATTTTTATAGGTCCGTTTATTTGCCAGCATAACCCTATTGACGCCATTGCCAGCATAAGCGCTTTTGAATTTGCAGGAATATAAATCACTTATATCGATTTTATTAAAATATTTAACACAAGCTAACATTTCGGTTATTGCTTAGCGCTATTTAATTTTATAATTTATCTTGTCAGTGAAATTTTGTACAACCGCACGATTTGTTCATTAAATAGATACGTTGGTGGCATTGTGTACAAATGTAAATGTTAGTACTCATGTTAAATGTTGTTTAATTAAAATATGAATTATAACTACTAACTATAGTCTTTTAAGCTTTTATTTAACTTCACTTTTATGTATGTTCAGAATTTTGCAATCAATATTTCACCCACTTTCATCAAAACTATCAGGCTAAAATTTGGCCCACACGTTTGGTTCTTGTAAAATGCACGATTATTTAAATGCCACCATTTTTAATCCTATATGGCGGATGTTACAAAATGGTGATCCATCATTTAAACAGCAACCTCGACTATATGGGTATCAAATGAAAGAACTTTATAAGCGAAAAACAATAAGTAAAGTGACATTATTCTAAATCCAATGTGGCGGACGTCACAAAATGGCGACTTATAATTTCCATAGTAACCCATTGATATGGGTATCAAATCAAAGGGTTTTATGAGAGAAACACAATAAGTAAAGTGAAGTCGATCTAAATCCAATATGGCGAACGTCTAATATGAAAATGCAAAATTATTATGACATATAGCTGATCGGAAGACGGAGCTGGAGTGTGGCCATGGCCAAAAATACGGAAAACAAATTTCTGCCATAAAAAAATTAAAGAGTTAAAGCTCGGCAAAGGTTAGGGATAGTTCGTTGGTGTTTAAAGAAATACTATAGGAAACATCGAGGGTCAACTGCTGACATTAAAATAATCAAGATGGCATATCTAAGTTGCTATTAAACGTTTAGTTACTCCAATCTGCCTGTGATTTCCGTTTTCGGGTCCCGGATTACGATATTGGGGTCAAATTGTTCGAGTGAAATTTCGCAACTGTATTTTAAAAGTACAGTTAACTACGTGACGTCATTTTAAATTCTATATGGCGGACTGACCAAGATGACGAACTAGTTATTTTTTATACACTCTCATGATATGGGTATTACATGTCTTTGACCACTCTTAACACAAGTTAACTTAGAATGCACAGGTATATTAGTAATATTAAATAATGACATTATGCAGTTGTGTCGTGTAGCGGCAGCGAATAATCTAATTATTTAGTCACTATTCATCCATCATTCATTCACCATATTCAGCCGCTTGTGGAAAGCAGGATTAAAGATGTCACTTCTAGAATTGCAATTGCCAATTTGCCTACTAAGTCCAGTTTTGAACAGTTTACGGTCTGATGAGAAAGAAGAGAGGGAGTATTCTGTAACCAAGTAAATTTTTATGGACATGAAAAATGTCATTCTTTCATAGCTATCACGCTTGGTAAGCGGCTTGTCACATGACGAAGAGACGACCTGATTAAGCTTGCAGGTAATCGACTGATGCCGGTGGCTAAGGACCATAATTTGTGGTAATTTATGGCGGAGGCCTAAGTTCGGCAGTGGTCTTATGATAGGATGTGGTGATAGTGATAGTAATACTTTTTAACATGGAGTGATGAATTCACTTGTCTTAACAAGCTCAATAAAAAAGAGCATGAAATGGATGCAAATTAAAGTTACTACGGGTTCAAGGCTACTGGTTCATTTTCATTGGAAAAGTTTCAATTGAAGTGGGGTTCATCTGAAATTTAAATTTGGTTTCTATTTATGTAACGCAGGTGCAGTCTGGCCCCAGTCGATTTAGTCATACGAAAGATTAATCAATTCGGGACGGCTGCGTAGGGTAGGGTAGGGCAATTTAAAAGCCTCTGTGGCATTTAGTTCTGTGTTGAATCATTATTTATCTTCATAAACGGTCATGTTATAATAAGAAATGTTTTCTGGTTTTAAATGTTTTTAGAAATATTATAAATCATCCATTCATCAATCATTAGATATCCACTAAAAAGGTGGACGTTTAATCCTCACTGAAAAAAGAAAATAGATCCGCGTCCAGCTCTAGGAGTTGTCATGCATTCGGCGGGTCTACACCCCTTTGTTGTCGATGTACCACGCATCAAACATTTGCTTCATCTGCTGCTTCGAATACTAAATTAAATAAGCTATGATCAAGGATTATACTTGAGGCCGTAATTCTTTAGCGTTAATCTTTAAAATTAATCATAGATTATAAAAATTATATCGCGATTACCTCTTGTAGCAGTCCGTAAAAACTAATTTTTCTCTTTGTTGTATAAATGTTTTTATAGAATAAGTTTACTATGATAATAGCTTTGAAGATAAGTTTTTTTCTCTTAATGTAAGACATCTCTTTTGTTATTTTGTATGCTAATTATCTTGTTAATCCCGCTTTGAACGATCTTAAGAAAAAAAAAACTGTTAGCATAAAAACTGTAGCTTAATATGGCTTAAAAGTAAATACCTCATCTTCTTAGATTATTATAATACTAAGGAATACATGAATAAATGAAATAAAATTAGTCATAGATTATGAAAATTATATCGCGGTTACCTTTTGTAGCAGTCCGTAAAAACTAATTTTTCTCTTTGTTGTATAAATCTTTTTGATAGAATAAGTTTACTTTGATAATAGCTTTGAAGAGAAATTATTTTTTTTCTTAATGTAAGAAATCTCCTTTGTTATTTTATATGCTAATTATCTTTTACGCTTTGAGCGATCTTAAGAAAAAAAAACTGTTAGCATAAAAACTGTAACTTAATATGGCTTAAAAGTAAATACCTCATCTTCTTAGAATATTATAATACTAAGGTATACATGAATAAAATAACCTCTGAGAATAAGGTGAACGCTACGGTGCTGATTATATTATAACTCATATAAATAATTCTGCAAAATAGTTGTATAATTTTATATCTAAAATAATCGCGCTGGGTTTCTTGCTGGTTGTTCCGAAGACTGAGGGTCTAAACCAGCGATCTTTTACGCTTTGAGCGATCTTAAGAAAAAAAACTGTTAGCATAAAAACTGTAACTTAATATGGCTTAAAAGTAAATACCTCATCTTCTTAGAATATTATAATACTAAGGAATACATGAATAAAATAACCTCTGAGAATAAGGTGAACGCTACGTTGCTGATTATATTATAACTCATATAAATAATTCTGCAAAATAGTTGTATAATTTTATATCTAAAATAATCGCGCTGGGTTTCTTGCTGGTTGTTCCGAAGACTGAGGGTCTAAACCAGCGGCAAACCAAAACTACTTGTAATAATTATTACGTATTAATGTATATTGAATTAAAGTATTCTGTTGTATTCTATTCTTTATGTATACCATCATTGTCTATTTAGGCCTGAATACCGAGCTGGGATCCCATGTTCGAATGTCAACGTCACTTTCGAAGTGCAGCTATGCTATACGCTCCATCGAATGGGGCTGGTCGATCGTACGTTAGAGAACATCCATGTCGCAATTCGAAGTGATGATATTAACTCATTATGACCATCACCGTCATTACAGCACTTCATAACTCCACTGGTGAACATAGGCCAAGGAATGCCGCAAAACACTTTCCGGTGCCACCTGCATCGATCGACGTCCTGCATGTCTAACCAATTATACTTAAACCAATTTCGTTTGATGCATAATTGTAAAGTACCCGGTTGACCGAGCTTTGCTCGGTATTTTTCGCTCGGTTTTTTTTAATTCATGTGTTTTGGAAATTATATTTAGATACAAATTTCATAATGATGAAATACAAATAATATTTTTTGATCTTAGCGACATAATAGAAAAAACTGAACTGGTTATTTGAATAAAAAATCATGAGTGCAATTAGTTTAATTTAAATTTTCGTGTTTTTAAAAAATACTAAAAAAGGGCTCGAAAAATAGATTTTCTCAAAAAAGAAAGGAACTTGAAAAAGAAAATTAAAAAAAGTCGGTCGGTCGGTCTGGGCTCGAACCATGGTGTTAAGATTTTGTGACCGCCCAATATACCAATTAAGCTATTTGTAATCATTAATAAGCTGTCAAAATTTACCTTCTTATTCTAACGACATTGTAGCAGTTTTTCATTGCCTAAAAACACGGACAAAAAGACATTTTCTAAAAATAAATCCTAGCTAGATCGATTTGTTGCCCCTGAAACTCCCTGCACACAAAATTTTATGTAAATCGTTAAAGCCGTTTCCAGAATTCCGATTAAATATATATATATATATACAAGAATTGCTCGTTTAAAGGTATAGGATTCATTAAATTATTATTAAAATTATAGAATTTTTCGAAAACAGAATACGACAACAAACTTACAATAAGCCACTAAAATAGAAGATGTATTGACGGAAAAACAAATCGCACCCACACATTTTTTTTCCATAGCGATTCAAATTATGTTCGGAGGAGGAGGAGGAAATTATGTTCGGAATAAAGAAAATATCAAAAATCGCATCAATATATAAAAAATAAATAAAATGTAAATCGATTCTAAAACCGTTCTATACTAATGAATATTTTGTGCCTTGTTAGGTTGTCAAGTATTTTTACAGCAAATTCACGTGTTTTTCGAGCATCTGAGCGCCTGAATTAGCTAAGGTTGTAGTTACCTAAATCACTATCACGTGGTAGAGCCATGCTGTAGCTATATTAGTAATATAGTTATAGCACGACTGAGTAGGCTCAACCAGAGAAGGACAACGCTTCACAGAATTCGTGTTTCGTATGGTGAGTGTAGAAAACCAGAAACCCTTTTTACTGGAAACGAGACATTCTATCTTAGTCCTGACGGGTGACAACGCATCTTAATTTTGATTCATAATCGAGGATAGATGTAAATGTCTATGGGCCACAGCAACCACTTACCATGTGGTGAACTGGGTGGCCGTTTGTCGCCCTTATCCCGTCAAAAAAGATTTTCTTTATTTGCAATAGTTTTCTATTAACATATTTTTTATTAAAGTTATTTATGGGATGAAGGCTTTAAAATACTGAAAACTGCGGTTGCCAAACCATCTGCCAAACGTGGAATCTGTTGCAAATATCACCCTTATGGAGCAATCTATGGGGAGGCCCGTGTGCAGCAGTGGACTTTTATGGCATGTAATGGCGTAGTAGGTGATTGCAACTTTCTGAAGGGAAATATTAAAATACTGAATAAATGTATTTAAAAAGTAAAAAAGGTAAATAATGGATAAAATTCCTCAAGAATTTTTTGTAACGATGTTATCTCATAATTTCCCGCTTGACGTGAGATCGACGTAGCCTGTAAAAATCTGAATGTATTTTCCATTTTTATTTACACCGTAAAATTGATCTCGAATAGATTTTTACCGCACACAGTACAAAGGCGCAAACAAAAAAGATGCAAAGCAATATCCACTGATGCCCTCGGGCGCCTCCTGATTGTACAAATGCCCATGAACAATACACGTTGCTGAATGTAAAACCAACTGTAACACTGTGCTGTTAGGTTTTAAATTTCAAGTTTGTAGTTTCGCTTGACTAAGCAAATTGGAACAGGTGATTGGTCACGGTAAATTGAACTTAATGATAATGAAGGTAAGGAACCTGAAGCGGCACATTGAAATGTGACTTGTATCGGAAATCGGACGGGGAAGTGGTCTTTGTGATGTGATGTTTGTCAGTATAGGCCATATAGCCTTGTAGGCTCATGGCGTTTTGTAAGAAATTATTTTTCTAGGCATTTCCTTTTTCACTCCAACTTTTTATTAACTTAATGTAATCGTATAAAAAGCATTAGACGTTGTTGATAATAACAATCCTGTAATTTTTTGTTGCCAAATAGGGGCGTCGTAAGAGAATTCACTATGGGATAGTGAATTCACCATCCATCACGTGGGTGTCGTAAGAGGTTACAAATTGAAACTGAAACAAGGGATGGGTAGCAGCATCTTCCTCAAAACTACACAGCAGCTATATTAGGGTTCTAGCACGAATGGGTCGGCTCGACCGGGGAAGGATCACGCTCTCACAGAACACCAGCGTAAAATAACAGCTTAGTACTGTTTCGTGTGGTGAGTGTAGAGATCCGGAGACCCTTTTTTACTGGAAAAGAGGCATTCCATCTTAGTACTCAGGGGTGACAACGCATCTGCGTTTTATTTCTTAATCGTGAATAAATTTAGACGTCTATGGGCCACAGTATCCACTTACCATCAGGTGGACTGTGTGCTCGTTTATCCTATAAAAAATATTCAGGAATAAAAATATACGTCAACCCGCCCGCCAAAGTAAGACAAGGTAGTGGACTTGTAAGAGTTTTTAACAACCAGGTTTATTAATCTCACATCACATAAATATTGGTGAAACGACATCTTTATTTTTATGCTGGTATTATGCAATATAAATAGATAAATATTATTATTAACCTTTCAAGCCTAATAAAAACCCCTTGCAATTGCGTGCGCCCAGTAAATCCCGAGCGGTCGCATGCGACCGCACCCACCCACAGCACTTAAAACCATTAAAACTTGTATTTAGAGACTACTTTTCTATGACATAGTTTGGCATTATAAAATCTACACAAAATTTTATATCCTGTGGTCTAAATAAAAGTCAGGTTTTACTTCATTACGAAAAGATTTTATTGTATTTTGATAACAAAGAAAAATGTACCAAGCGAATGTCGGCAGCGTGAAAATCACAATTATTTCAATATATACATAACTCGAAATTATTTATATAAAAAGATATTGGTTGGGCTGAAAAGTTCGTATCGTCTCTATGAGATGGCGCCACTAGAATAAAATCCATATCATTTTTAGGTAGTACCAACCTTCAAAAGAAACGTGTATAAATTTGACAGCTGTCTGATTATTAGTTTGTGAGATACAGCATTTTGAGTGAAGCTACTTTTGTTATTTTGAAAAAAATGGATAAAAAGGAATTTCGTGTTTTAATGAAACACAATTTTTTGATGAAAAAAGTGCTGCTGATACCAAAAAGTGGCTTGATGAGTGTTATCCGGACTCTGTGCCGGGCGAAGCAACCATTCGTAAATGGTTTGCCAAATTTCGTACAGGCCATATGAGCACCAAAGACGATGAACGCAGTGGACGTCCAAAAGAGGCTGTTACGGACGAAAACATAAATAAAATCCACAAAAATGATTTTGGAAGATCGTAAATTGAGGTTGATTTGTATAGCTGGCACTCTAAAGATATCAAAGGAACGTGTTGGACATATCGTTCATGAATATTTGGGTATGCGAAAGCTATGTGCAAAGTGGGTGCCGCGCGAGCTCACAATCGACCAAAAACAAGATCGTGTCGATGCTTCAGAGCAATGTTTGGAGCTGTTCGACCGCAATAGAAGTGAATTTTTGCGTCGATATGTGACAATCGATGAAACATGGATCCACCACTACACTCCGGAGTCCAGTCGGCAGTCATCTGAATGGACTGCACGCGATGAACCGAATCCAAAGCGTGGAAAAACTCAACAGTCGGCCGGTAAGGTTATGGCGTCCTTATTTTGGGATGCACATGGAATAATATTCATCGACTATCTTGGGAAGGGAAAAACCATCAACAGCGACTATTATATAGCGTTATTGGAGCGTTTGAAGGACGAAATCGCGAAAAAACGGCCCCATTTGAAGAAGAAAAAAGTGTTGTTTCATCAAGACAATGCGCCGTGTCACAAATCGTTGAAAACGATGGCAAAATTGCATGAATTGAGCTTCGAATTGCTTCCACATCCACCGTATTCTCCAGATTTGGCCCCCAGCGACTTTTTCCTGTTCTCAGATCTCAAGAGAATGCTCGCTGGAAAGAAATTTAAAGCCGATGAGGAAGTAATCGCCGAAACATAGGCCTATTTTGAGGCTAAACACAAATTGTACTACAAAAATGGTATTGAAAAGTTGAAAGATCGCTATAATCGGTGTATCGCCCTCGATGGCAACTATGTTGAATAAGAAAAACGAATTTTGCCAAAAAAATGTGTTTTTCTATAAAACGATACGAACTTTTCAGCCCAACGTAAATTATATTCACACAAAAACTTTCATTACAATTTTATAATAAAACACTGTACTAAAACGCTAATAAAACACTAGAAAAATCCAAAAATCAACACTTTAAGTAATAAAATATATTGGATGAAAAATATGAAAGAAACACATTTATTTAATTGCGTACAAATGCAGAGGAAAAAGCTGTAGACGCATTGTGTTCGTAGCTCTGGCGTAGCCGTGTACTACTATAAACATAGCTACGTTGCACGTCGCTACGTTGCTACACGACTACGCATCGCTTTTAAAATGATTTCAATTTTCTCGTTAAAGCGTATAAATATAATTTTATTTTGCAACCGCTTTGTGTAACCGCTACAGATAATGTGTCTTTTAAGAAAAATAAAATATTATGTACCAAAGCATATTTTATTAAAATTTAATTTTGTTGAACGCTGTCATCGCCCCAGCCACTAGGCGGGGTTATTGACATCGAATAATTGTCACTTTGCGGTGCGGTGGTTTGTGACGTAAATTCATCATTTTATTTTTTAAGCTACTTATGCCGACAGATTTATACGCGTGAGTTTTGAAATTCATGTAATTAACAATCGTCCAAAATATAAAACAAGCGTTCGTGTCGTTGCTACTTTTTTTTTCAAATTCCTTGTGAATATTTTATTATTTAATAAAAAAAGTATAAGCTAATAACCCAGTACTAGACTATTATTATAATTTGCATACAAATGCAGAGGAGAGCAGCTGTAGAAGCCCTGTGTTCGTAGTTCTATCGTAGACATATGCTACAATAAACATAGTTATGTTTCTCATCTTTGTTAACTATTCTAGTAATTTTGAAAATAAGAAAAAAAATAGTGTACATGTAAACTTTACGCGTAGATTTAAAAATAGCTGTATTTTTTATTTCTATTATTAGTTATGTCTGGTATTTATTTATTTATTATTTTTGAGCTATTAATAGCTTTTACTTATCTTTAAAATAGTTATCAATGAAATAATAATGAATAATTATTACAATTATACTACTTTCGTATAAGAGATAAGTTTTCTTTAAGTCTCGCCAAGAAATTTTTTCATCTTTCATCGTTACCACCCTTCGCAAATCCACAGCTCAACATAGGTCAAGGAATGCCACAAAACACGGACCTGAGCCATCTGAATCTATCGAATTTCAGCATCTCATACCATGTCATCACTCAATTTAGTGAGAGGCCGTCCTACACTTTCTTTACCAATACGAATTTACCACTCGAGAATCTTCCTTACCCATCGGTTGTCGATTTTTCGGCTGGCTGGCTCAGTACCACATATTGATAGCTTATTGATCCGTTGCGATATGTTAGGTCCTCTGTTCTACTGCACATAAAAATGAGGGCCATTTGAGGTTAATTACGCAATAATTTTTTCTTCCAATAAAAATCATATCATTATACTTATACTTTGTCGTTTATTACATTTCAATTCGTTGTAGACTACGAGGTTTAATCGTTACAGTTAACTGGATATGAGGCATTCAATCTTAGTTCTCAGGAGTGACAACGCATTTGTATTTTGATTCTTAATCAAAGACAGATATGGATGTATATGAGCCTTTACTTAACATCAGGTGTACTCTCTGCTCTGTAATCTGTGACTCTGTGCTCATTTTTCACTCTTTTTTACTATAAAAAAAACCTGTGTAGCTGATCCACGGTTCTTATTCCAACCGGAGCCTTTTGCATCAAAATACGAATGGATGGTTTCGGTTTTAATTGTGTTGCAAAGATTCCCGTATCTTGCATACTTTTAGGTGAGAGCCATGTCCAGAAGTGAATTGTCACCAGACAGATGATGATGATGATGATGATGATGATGATAAGCTAATACAACCGAATAATTTTTATTCAATATAGAGCTTAAGAACACTTATTGATTGATAGTCATTTAAGCGTTAACACTGCTTCGGAAATAAACCTCCGTTCTTGGAAAAACCTGCAAAAACCCATTGGGTCATGTACTCTCTGACCTACCAAAAAAATATTATTCATAAATTCAAGCCATGTCGTTGTAAAAATAAACTTTCAGATGCTCGGCAAATCCAAGACGTGACACCACGTGACACTCCGACTGACGTATGCGTAATTACGTTTTCTTTTTTTTTGCGGAAAGCAATGAGGCTTTAAGACGCAATGACAAAAAAACGATGAAAGATGTTGGCGGATGTAATTTTATTTGGAAATTGTTTTCAGGTAAAACAAATGTTAGTTTACGATTAGATTTAGCGGAATTTCATTACGAATATTTTTACGTAAGCTTTTCAATGGAACGTAAAACGAGATGTAAACGAATTAAGATTTTAAGAACAAAGACTGTACATTAAATTAAATCAATTGCATAGTAATTCGTTCTTAGATAATATATATTTTCATCAGGTAGGCTGTGTGCTTATATAATAATATCTCTATCGATAAATCTATTTTTAAAATAGATCAAAGACAGCTTCCGTTTGAAGCAAAATGTGTCTTTAAGAGACAAAATATTTCAGCCATAACATCAAAATATAGTAAAGATGTTAAACTTAATCAGCTAACATCCACGTAATAAAATGAAATGATGAATATTACTTAGTTTGAAGAGCACCTGCCCTCACTCAATTGCGGGGATATCCGTAACCACTTAAACACTACTACACTAGGAAAGAGACACCATCGTCGATAATACGACATTTGATTTGCCTCTAAACGAGGTATCTTCCTAAACGAGGTGAAATGGACTCTGTGATGGCTAATCGCTAAGTCAGCGCTTTAGCATAGTGCACCCAATCAAGGGAGGGCGGTAGTTGTTGTTTTTTTTTAAATTTATTCTTATAAAATTGTACATTATTTACAAATTTTGCCAAACTGTAAGCCAGTTTGTCGGCAACTCTACAAACTAGGTGAGACACATCATTTTATTTTATCACACGGATCTTATTAAGTTTTAACATTTTTAATATTCATTATATTACCGCAAAGTAACGTTTGATTCTATTATCAACGTGTAGACTTTTTAATTTAAATATAGAATTTGCAAAACTCTTCACGTGTCCCGTATTTCTGCTACTAAGAAATACTACTTTAAATATCAGTATCTAAATTACTTGATAACGTTGTTGTTAAAATAAAATTTAAGTTCCTTAATTATAGAATCAATATTATCGCTGTATTTTTGCGATATTTTCATAATGTTAATATTGTGATAACGCTAAATTTATAAGCATGTGTGTGATAGTTTTCATTCTTATCCTTTTGATGTTTTTTTATTATTATTTGAAAATTTTTATTTTACAATAAATCAATTCATATTCATCAAATTTTAACTGAAAAAATAATTGAAAATTCTTTATTAATTTTTTTAATTTGCTCACCAATATTAGGCGTAATGCGATAGAACTAATCACAGTACAAAGTTGTAATACAGTTGCCATAATAATTTTATAACGCCTACATTCCAAGCAAATAAACAATTATCAATTATGAATAAATTAAAATAGAATTATGAATTATTTTCAAAGACATTGAAAGGAATTCATAATACAATTTTTATTTTTTCATGTAAAAAACTTTATCCAATCGCTTGTCAAATATATTCGCTCTTATCACATACTCCAACGTCAATCCATTAGGCCAATACTAATTGCGAGTTGGAAATGGTATTTTGTATTTTTTATTCGTTATCGGATACAATAATGAAGCCTACACAAATTGTATGTGATATGTTAATCAATAAACAAACAGTACAAAAGAATTAAAAATATTGTATTTGTTCTGCGCCATGTAGTTTTTTCTATATATTTACTCTTTCCTTCTCAAGAATTTCTAGGTGGTAGAGCTTCCACTTCACCTAGGAATTCGTTTGAGTAACTTCCACCCTCTTTCCGATTTCTTTTATCAAACACATCTATTACCTACTGCTTTGTAACGGTTTTTTTTAGTAACAGGGGATATAAATAAGGGCGACATTGCATCTTCGTCTCCTGGGTGACAAGGAATGTGTTGTTTTCTTTGTTTGAATATCTGCAGGTGTAAATTAGCTTATTTTATACAAGTAAAGGCGACAAGCAAGCACAAATACCAACTGAATACTGTGATCTATAGACATCTATACAGATTATTGGTTGAGAATCAACATGCAGTTGCGTTGTCACTCCTGACAATGACATGGCAACGATTCTATGACCTTAAGATGAAGTGCCTCGTTAGCAGTAAAAAGGTTTTTCTGTTCTCTGCACTCACTATACAAGACACAGAAAATTTCTGTTGTGAGAGCGCGATCTCAGGTCGAGCTGACTCATTCACGCTGCAGCTATAATATGGCTGCAGCGTGATCCTACAACGTAAAGAACATTTGTTACGTACTATCAAGTGACGTGATCTTGCCACTCTAGGGTTAATTCGTTTTATTTTTAAACTTAAGTGTATGTAAACCTTAAAAACTAATACACAAAGAGACATAAAATTTTTAAAAATAGCGGTATTTCAAACGCGCCAGCGCCTCATTTGACTTGAAAAGATATTATTATACGATATTTACTACGTGATAGAGCCATGCTGCAGTTATATTAGTAGTATAGTTCTAACACGAATGGGTCGGCTCGAACGGGCAAGGACCATACCCTCACAAAATACCAACTTAAAATAGCAGCTAAATGTTGCTGTGTTCGTATGGTGAGTGTAGAGAACCGGAGACCCTTTTTACTGAAAACAAGGCATTCCATCTTAGACGTCACTGGTGACAACGTATCTGCATTTTGATTTGTAATCGAGGTTAAATCTGGATGTCTATGGGCCACAGCATCTACTTACCATCAGGTGGACTGTGAGCTCGTTTGTCAGACAAATTCTATAAAAAAACATCGGTGTCTCCTTAAGCTTTTAGAAGTAAGAGAAGCGATTACGGTTCAAATCACACGAAGTTCTTGAATTCATTACAGCCCATGTAAATAAAAGCAAGTAAAAGTATAATAGTCAACTGCTGAACATAAGCTTCTCTATTGATTGATTTATATATAATAACAGCTATTGTTAATAAATGAAGGCCTGTGCCCAGCAGTGGCACAGGTAACTTTAACTTTTATAGTTATATTAGTTGCCATGATTAGCAGGTGAGTTAGCTTCCGCAGATTTTTATAATTTCGAGTGTTTCTCAGGAAGATGCTCTGCCTATCTCCTGTTTCAGTTTCCCTCTGTCACTTCTAAGGGCACTCACTGAACGATATGGGATAGTGGATATTCTTACACCGTCGGTTAAGAAGCCCTTCAAGTCTTCGAAACAAACAAACTAAATAAATCAATACTGGAAAATCAGTGTTGTGACCCAGTTAGACTACAATTGACCTGTCGTAAAATTTGACACGTATTGATGGCTACTGTTTACTTATCGATGTTTGTTTCTAATTCGTTTTCCAGTAAGATATGCCCGAAGTAGAAGTTAATTGATCGCCCGAACAGATTCACTAAAAGGCTCGATTTCTGTTAATATTATTGCATAATTATTAACGCGATCCACCCGGCTTCGCACGAGGATTTCTGAATCTCAACAACAGCGCCACCGACCAGGTCCAAATATGAATATAAACCAACTAAAATCCCATTCAGCACCACTTAAAAATTTTCATCAAAATCGGTTGGATGGTTTCAACGTCTATAACGGACAAAGTTTGAAACATTTTCTGTGTTTTATATAGATAAATTATTTTTTATAAAGTATGGAATTGATGGCCAGCCAATTGAGCATAAAGAACGAAAGAGAAAGGCACCTGAAGAAAAAGAAAGGCAACTGAAGTAATAACTTTCAAATCCTGGCTCCATTACTGTTCTATGTGTCATTCAAAAGAATTTTATCGTTGAGGGTAGGCATGCGTGCGTGCCAACGTGTGTGTGTACTATTAATATAAATGTTAAAATTAATATAAATAACGCAATTAATGAACAGCATTCTCTAACTAAATATAAGAAATCATAGCGACGTACGTCAGTTTCTTTATTTATTAGAATACGGGTGACAAACGAGCACAGAACAGCACGAGAACAGTCCCCCTGATAGTAAATTGATGCTTTGGCCCGTAGACATTTGCATCTATTCTCGTTTAAGAATCTAAGTACGTTGCCATCCCTGAGGGCTTAAATTGAACAGCGCCACCTACCGAGTCCAATTTTCTTTAGATTTATATAGTAACTAGCGATCCGCCCCGGCTTCGCACGGGTGATTTCTGGATCTCGACAACAGCGCCACCTACCGAGTCCAATTTTCTTTAAATTTATATAGTCACTAGCGATCCGCCTCGGCTTCGCACGGGTGATTTCTGGATCTCGACAACAGCGCCACCTACCGAGTCCAATTTTCTTTAGATTTATATAGTAACTAGCGATCCGCCTCGGCTTCGCACGGGTGATTTCTGGATCTCGACAACAGCGCCACCTATCGAAACCAATTAAGAATCTAAACTATCCAGAGAACCACTCAAACACACACAAAAATTTAATCAAAATCAGTCAGTACAATGACTTACAAAAGTAATATATGTCGTATATAAAGAATATTTGTGATATTGATTTGCATCTCATAGAATAATTTACCAAATTTATGTATTTGTTTGGAACAAAACGACGCCGAGAAGTTTAATCGTAACAGTAATGTTGGAGCTTTAGCGGAACCGACACAGTGACGTCAGATGGTCGTTAATCGAACGGCACTAGCGATTGCCAAATGATGCCATTACCGGATCACGATGTGACACGAAAACTAGAACAGTTGTATTCCTTATCAAACCTCATGCTCTATCATTAACGGAACTTAGTGTGTGCGTTTCAACACATTAAGTAGATCGAGACCCTTTTTACTGAAAACGAGATATTCAATTTAAGCCCTCAGGGATGGCAACGTACTTAGATTCTTAAACGAGAATAGATGCAAATGTCTACGGGCCAAAGCATCAATTTACTATCAGGGGGATTGTTCTCGTGCTGTTCTGTGCTCGTTTGTCACCCGTATTCTAATAAATAAAGAAACTGACGTACGTCGCTATGATTTCTTATATTTAGTTAGAGAATGCTGTTCATTAATTGCGTTATTTATATTAATTTTAACATTTATATTAATAGTACACACACACGTTGGCACGCACGCATGCCTACCCTCAACGATAAAATTGTTTTGAATGACACATAGAAAAGTAATGGAGCCAGGATTTGAAAGTTATTATTTCAGTTGCCTTTCTTTTTCTTCAGGTGCCTTTCTCTTTCGTTCTTTATGCTCAATTGGCTGGCCATCAATTCCATACTTTATAAAAAATAATTTATCCATATAAAACACAAAAAATGTTTAAAAATTTGTCCGTTATAGACGTCGAAACCATCCAACCGATTTTGATGAAAATTTTTAAGTGGTGCTGAATGGGTTTTTAGTTGGTTTATATTCATATTTGGACCTGGTCGGTGGCGCTGTTGTTGAGATTCAGAAATCCTCATGCGAAGCCGGGTGGATCGCTAGTTACTACATAAATTTAAAGAAAATTGGACTCGGTAGGTGGGGCTGTTGTCGAGATCCAGAAATCACCCGTGGGAAGCCGGGACGGATCTCTAGTTACTATATAAATTTAAAGAAAATTGAACTCGGTAGGTGGCACTGTTGTCGAGATCCAGAAATCACCTGTGCGAAGCCGGGGCGGATCGCTAGTTACTATATAAATCTAAAGAAAATTGGACTCGGTAGGTGGCGCTGTTGTCGAGATCCAGAAATCACCCGTGCGAAGCCGAGGCGGATCGCTAGTTACTATATAATTCTAAAGAAAATTGGACTCGGTAGGTGGCGCTGTTGTCGAGATCCAGAAATCACCCGTGCGAAGCCGGGACAGATCGCTAGTTACTATATAAATTTAAAGAAAATTGGACTCGGTAGGTGGCGCTGTTGTCGAGATCCAGAAATCACCCGTGCAAAGCCGGGACAGATAGCTAGTTACTACGTAAATTTAAAGAAAATTGGACTCGGTAGGTGGCGCTGTTGGCGAGATCCAGAAATCACTCGTGCAAAGCCAGGGCGGATAGCTAGTTACTATATTAATTTAAAGAAAATTGGACTTGGTAGGTGGCGCTGTTGTCTAGATCCAGAAATCACCCGTGCGAAGCCGGGACGGATCTCTAGTTACTATATAAATTTAAAGAAAATTGAACTCGGTAGGTGGCGCTGTTGTCGAGATCCAGAAATCACCCGTGCGAAGCCGGGGCGGATCGCTAGTTACTATATAAATCTAAAGAAAATTGGACTCGGTAGGTGGCGCTGTTGTCGAGATCCAGAAATCACCCGTGCGAAGCCGAGGCGGATCGCTAGTTACTATATAAATTTAAAGAAAATTGGACTCGGTAGGTGGCGCTGTTGGCGATATCCAGAAATCACCCGTGCAAAGCCAGGTCGGATAGCTAGTTACTATGTAAATTTAAAGAAAATTGGACTCGGTAGGTGGCGCTGTTGGCGAGATCCAGAAATCACCCGTGCAAAGCCGGGGCGGATAGCTAGTTACTATGTAAATTTAAAGAAAATTGGACTCGGTAGGTGGCGCTGTTGTTGAGATCCAGAAATCGGCCGTGCGAAGCCGTGGCGGATCGCTAGTTACTATGTAAATTTAAAGAAAATTGGACTCGGTAGGTGGCGCTGTTGTCGAGATCCAGAAATCGGCCGTGCGAAGTCGGAGTGGATCGCTAGTTAATATAATTATCTCAAAACTGACGGGCGATGGTAAAATTATTACACCTACGATTTCTAACACTCATGATTTAATTTTTTTGACATAAGTACATTTAGTTACAGCCTATATACATCCCACTGCTGGGCACAGGCCACCTCTCATTTTCTGAGAGTGCTTTAGGGCAACTGGCGTGTTGACGTACTTCACGTGTCTTCGAATTATTTTTTTCTTATTTCTCAGACATGCAGGTTACCTCACGATATTTTCCTTCACCACCGAGCACGTGGTAAATCAGCATTTAAAACTGCAATTAGCAATTTCATTAGTGCCGGCGGGGATCGAACCCGGGTCGCCCGCGTACTGTGAAATTCATAGCGAGCGCTTAGTCGGCACGGCAAGCACGTTTATTATATATTTTATAGATTATTGCTTATGAGGCCATGTCCATCAGTGAAACACTACAAGCTGATATTGATATGTTTGATAAAATACTACTATATTACATGGTAGAGTACATTTTATGTGGTAGCGTGGTAACTATATTATTGTTGTAGTATATGCGGTTGCTCCAACCGGCTACAACTACAGTACAGTGTTTCGTGTGGTGAGTTTAGAGAAGATAATGCCTCGTATCCAATAAAAAAGGGATACCCTTTTTTATTGGATACGAGGCATTCCATCCTAGTTCTAAGAGGTGACAACGCATCTGCATTTTGATTCGTAATTGAGGATAGATGTAGATTTCTATGGTCCACAGCATCTACTTACCATCGGATGTGCTCGTTTGTCGCTCTTGTTCTAAAAGAAAAAAAAACAATATATTAGTATAAGTAAAGTATGATACTGTTCTATACTATCACCTACCATTATGTCACAGTATTTATTTTATTAAAATCTATTAAAAATTCTTCGACTGCTCTTTACAGAAATACATTACTTATCGAATATTACTATAATAAATATTACTTTCATATACATTAAAGGTTTTATTTTATTTTGAAATATTTTGTCGAGCTACAAACTCGTTCGTTTTTTATTTATTTAACGCGAAAATGCGATAGTACGGTTGCATGGAACATTTAATAAATCTCGTTGCACGTCGCAGCATAGTACTCTTGACGTGATGCTAAAAGCTTTCACCAATCAGCCGTCAAATATATTCATCGTTATCAAATTCTACCTGCCATTATCAATGTGCTGACTGCAATGCATTATGTTATTTTATTAGTTTAAAAGTGTTTTGCCTAAAACTGGCTGAGTTTAGTTGACATACGTGTCCAATATTATTTACTTTTATATTCGTATATCCTGCTAAAATGTTTTATGGAATTCTTTTCGAGTGGCCTATATTCAGCAGTCGACTTGTGAAAGACTGTAATGAATCAATGAATAATTGATTCCTGAAAGTTTATAGAGTAGTTAGTAGGTTTGATCCATAAGCAATATTGTTTTTGAGGCAAACTACTTGTTCCTGATATTTTCTTCGTAGATTTACTGATATTATACTTTGATATTAAGAACGTGTTTTGTATCCCTTGATATAGATTTTTTTGCAGTAAAGATGGCAGAAGAGCACACAGTCTACTTGATGGTAAGTGGATACTGTGTTCTACGAATATCTAAAATCAAAGACTGAGAAGGAATTCCTCGTTACGAGTAAAAAGGCTCTGCGGTTCTCGTAACTGACGTAAACCAAGTTGCTATTTTAATTTGCTGGTTTTCTGTTCGAGCGTGCTCGTTGTAATGCAGCTGCAGCGTGAGCTAACACGTCTCAACATTTATTTCCCGTAACTCGAACCCATAATGCTCAAGACGTAAACAAGGCATGCTGCCGTAACACAGTTTCAGTCTCATACTCATCTTATCCACTCGAATGTCGTATCTGTCGAGCACTTTCCGAAGTACTAAGTAAGTATATAACAAGTAACTAAGTGTATATATATATATATATATATATATATATATATATATATATATATATATATATGTATATATATATATATACATATATACTACGTAAGTATATTAAAATCATATATCAATGAGAACGTTATTAAATAAGCTATCAGATTATGCATAACAGATATATATGTTATATACCATAAAAAAATTAGAACGACCTCTTTTACGCGGGTCTTTTTATTGACATATTCCCGATACTTTTTACACAGAGTAGTATATGTATGTTATATATATATATCATATATATGTTACAAATAATGTGCTATCACTCGACGCCATATTGTGGCGTTAAACAGATGCGTATATTATTTGAGACGCCAGAATATGGCGTTTGGACAGACAAGGGGCTAAATGAACTCATCACACAAACTTATGATTTTTTATTAAATTCCGCGAAAAGCTTTCGCCATTGCGGTCGTTCTCCGATTTAATTAATGTAGCATTTAGCGTAATTTATCGCGTCTCTCCTCAGACGCACCCATACCTTTGCCGCATTTAAAATTAGCGTACCCTTTTTTCCCACAGTGAGACGTACGTAACACAGCTCTATCGGATCCGGGTCTACATTAGTCCCGCCCTTCGTACCTTCGTCAAATGGTAATTTTTTCGAGCATTTATCCGGAAGAGGCGAAAACCTTTTTTTTCCCTCGACGTCCGCTCTCCATCTTCGTAATATTTCCCACTACTATTTGTTTTCTTAGTATCTCTTCCCTTTCTTTATTCATAAGGTCCGTTCTTACAGTTATTTGAAAATTATGCGGCTCCACTTTGACTTGGGTTTTACGTTTCATAAAAAAACAAGTTTATATAGAGTTAGAATTAACTTGGTCATATGTATAGGCGTATCTGTAAAGACAATGTTATTTTTTGCAATAAAATGTGACTTATGACTATGTGGCTCGGCGGTCAGTGATTTTTTTATGATATATTAGGGTTTTTAGAATAAATATTAACTTACCTAGCCTGCTTTTGCACCTAGACACGATTGTTCTGTCACTGTTCATTGACAGACTTTCTGAACTTGAGTGGTTATTTTTCCTTGCTTAACGTTATAAGAATTACTCGTCTTTTTTGTGGCATTGAAGGCATTCCTAGTCTAATTTTATGAGTGAAGAGCTAGCGCTTGTATTTGTCATGACCTGTGAAGGTCACGCTCTCTGTATGAGTTTATATTATTGCTATTAGGCTTAGTAGCCTAATAGTTGGTAATAATATAAATTGATTTCAATATACGCATTAATTTAAACCATATATTGGACTTCTGTAAACATTAGCTCTATCGTTAAATGGAGAATCAGCTAAATGGGTTAAACAACAGCAACTAGCTTTGAAGAATGAGAGAGCGGTTTGTTGACGTTGTCGGACCTGTGCGTAAATAAATCAAAGGCTCATCCCATGAAGAAGAAGTTTAACTAATCTCGGATGTACCGTATTGCATACGTTTTAAACGAATGCGCTCGAAATAATCTCCCAGTATTTACCATAGACGGCGGTGGTGTGAGTAAAAATTGTCACTTCACTTCACCTTCAAAATTAAAGGGTCATTAGTCGAATAAGTCTCAGTTAATCCGTGCCCGCTGTTGCACCGTGTTGTGATCTTAATTAAATTAGTTTTAAATTTTATTATCACTATTTTTTTCGACTGTTCACTATAACAGATATACATTGAAATTCAAAATTTGAAGTTTTTTTTATAGGATAGGGTGACAAACGAGCACACAGTTCACCTGATGGTAAGTGGTTGCTGTTGCCTATAGATATCTACATCTATCCTTGATTACGAATCAAAATGAAGATGCGTTGTCACCCGTGAGGACTAAGATGGAATGCCTCGTTTCCAGTAAAAAGGGTCTCCGGTTCTCTACACTCACCATACGAAATACAGCAGCATTAAGCTACTATTTCACGCTGGTATTCTGTGAGAGCGTGGTCCTTCCCCGGTCGAGCCGACCCATTCGTGCTACAACTATACTACTGATATAACTGCAGCATGGCTCTACCACGTATAAGTTAGATCGATATCCTTCTCTATTTTTTTAAGTTGGCTTAAAATGAGGCTAGCTTGGTTAATTATATTGTACATAAGGATCGATATATCTATAGTCAGGCGGGTTCAGTCTTATAGTTAAATTCTATAGTGGAAACCTATTTCCAGCAGTGAAATTTTGATAGGCTGTGTTAAAGGGTCGACTATATTAGGTAAATTAGCTAAAGGAAAATACATAATAAAACACTCACGCCTGTCATCCAGAGGGGTAGGCAGAGACTACAGACTTCCATTTGGCACGATCCTGACACACCTCTCTCGCCTCCTTCACATCCATACACCTACGCATACATGCTCGTCGGTTAAGGGTACTCCTAATTTGGCCCGTTTCCAATAAATCGCCAATTTGGTTGATAAATTTTCGCCTAGGACGTCCCTTTCCGACTCTGCCATTCACTTCTGCAACATAAATTTTCTTTGTCACTCTTTCCTCGTTCATTCTTTCCACATGACCAAACCACCGAAGCATTCCTTTCTTAATACTGGTTACAACATCATCTTGCAAACCACACTCTTCTCTTATTACACAATTTCTTACCCTGTCATTCAGATTCAACCCTAACATACTCCTTAACGACCGCATTTCTACTGCGTTTATTCTACTCTCGTGCACCTTCTGCCACACCCAGCTTTCACTACCATACGTTAAAGTAGGGACCAACACAGCTTTGTGAATTGCCATACGTGCCTTTTTCGACACATTCTGACTCTTCACAATAGAGTGAAAGGCCCCATTTACTCTATTTCCCGCATTCACTCGTCGTTCTATATCCTTATCATATCTCCCATCCTTGCTAAATACGCAGCCCAAATATACAAACTCATCTACTTGCTCGATCAACTCCCCTTCTATTCTTATTTCACAAGAAAAATAGGAAAATAGTACAAGTTTTTCAGCAGCCTCATGTGAAAACGCTAATAGGTAAGAAAAATGTCCCCGGGCGATGCCTATTGACTAGTCATAACTCGACTTTACGGTCGATTCTCAAACAAAAAGAGACCGGGCGGATATCGGGACGGAGGTGGGCGCGAAATTAGATTTACGACTTCGGAATTTTTCGGAACTCGTCGGCAGTTTCGCGCGGATCAGTTTCGAGCGCCGCCACCATCCGACGTCGCGCATTATCATATAAATGCGGCGTTGACGGAAAAATATTGCGTCGCCGACGGTGGCTCCACCTGGCGAGAGAAGCGATTCCCACCGGGACGTGATCTAAATACCTTTATATTTAGCCCTCGTACAAGTGTTATTGGCGCAATGAATTTTTTATATTAGACGTCCCGCGTGTGAGCTGCCGCTTTGTTTCCACGTGATAATATGCGGTACTCACTGGCCTATATACAGATCGCGTATTAGACAATATTATCGTTTTATATCACTCAAATTTCCCTCAAAAATATAATTGTATTTCGAATGGTGTTTATTTTTAAATCGGTAAAAACGTAACTCTTTTAAAATAGTTTTGGAGTCAAGTCTCAAATAACATCACTTTACGTGGTGGAGCCATGTTGCAGAGATATGAGTTAGAGACATATATATACACACACACATATATATATATATATAATGGCTGAGGACCACGCTCTCATAGAATAACAGTGTAAAATAACAGCTCCATATTGCTGTATTACGTATGCTGAGTGTAGAGAACTGGAGACTTTTATAACTGATAGGTGACAAAGCATCTGCAAGTTTATTCTTAATCGAGGGTAGATGTAAATGTCCATGGGCAACCGCTTCGCTTACCATCGGATTTAACTGTGAGCATGTTAAACACAATTTAAAATAAAAAACAGAATGATGCAGATTTTTATGAAGCCTGTTATAAATTGAATTTCTTTGTTCATAAATATGTAGGTTATTCACTGGCTCGCAGCTAGCCGACGAGCACGTACTTCAATATGCTTATTAAGCTTATTGAATACTCAGACTCATTTATTCGCTACAGTTTTTCAAAAGTCCACCGTTGAACATATAGGGAGAATATGGCGAATCTATAGGGAGGTTTCCTATAGATTCGCCATCGCCACACTTAGCATGAGGGTAGGCAAGCATAGTTTTTATTTTGTTTTGTTTGTAGGAATATGTTGCTGCCCATCTTCTATTATATTTCCCTTTGTACATATATTATACGCGGTAGAGCCATGCTGCAGCTATATTTATTGTTATTGTTATAGTTGTACCACGAATGGGTCGGCTCGACCCGGGAAGGACCACGTTCTCACAGAATACCAGCGTAACATAGTAGCTTAATGCTTCTGTGTTTTGTATGGTGAGTGTAGAGAACCGGAGACCATTTTTACTGGAAACGAGGCATTCCACCTTAGTCCTCAAATTGTGAATTGGTGACAACGCATCTGCATTTTGATTCGTAATCGAGGATAGATGTAAATGTCTATGGGCCACAGCAACCACTTGCCATCAGGTGGACTGTGGGTTAGTTTGTCACTATCGACTTGCCCCTCTTCTAAAAAAAATACTTTCGACTTAATTTAATTCATTTTATTCGCAGTATAACATTACGAGCTAATACTGTCAAGGAACAAAAAATTAAAACCGCATAAATAGCAGTTGTTAATAGCTAAAAAACCAGAGCTCAACTGCCCGAGCAGGTTTAATTACAGTATCACTACGTACTTGGTGTAAACAAATCCGTTGGCAAAATACCAGTTTTATTAGAAACATCCACATCCAGGTCGCGGCCACGGTAGCACTGCAGTCATTATGAACCATGAATTAACCCACTTCTTGCTTAAGCTGTTAAGTATCATTGATTTATGGTCGACAGTGTCATGCAAACCAGAAGTTCGATTGTGTAACTTTGGTGGGAATAGTTTGCTAGTGGAAATTATTTGCAACTTAATTGTGTTTTTTCATTACATTTCCTAGAATAAGAAATTAATATTGCTATTAAATTGGTCAAAATTGATCGCGCCGTGGGCAGAACACCTTGTCCGGCGGGAGATCTCCCCTTTTCCTTCTACGACTACATATGTATTATCGTAATACTATAGTCCTTAATCAATTTTTTTTTAATTTAGAACCAAGGACCTATGTAATCAGCAAACACAACGCTTTTTGTGTACCATTCATCATTCTCATGTATAAAGTAATCTAAGAAAATTAAGAGGTTTCTTACCTATCCCAAGTGGGAGGATTAATGCGGGATAGTTTCGGGTTGAGAAAATTGCAGACAGGGGCTGCGGGATCCCCAGGGAACTCCGCGAGCGGGGGCGAGGGCGACGGATTTTACTGTACTATACTTGTATTGTATGACAGTAAGTATAGATTAGACTATAGACTAACTGTCTTAAGTTTACTTAATATGAACATTTTACCGCATATCATCCCGTGGATGTCGTAAAAAGCGACAGAGGGAAACAAATCAGGAGACGGGCAGCAGCATCTTCCTGATAACGACTAAAAATGAAAAAAACTGCGGTTGCCAACCCACTTGCCAAGCTTAGCGACTGTGGCAACTATCACGGCTCCCTAAATACCTTACTACTTTATTTATAAATTAGTGTTAGGAGCTAGTGGATTTTCTTCATATAGTAATTCTTCTTTATATGAACCAGTTTTTTATATAGAAAACAATCCACGTGATAAAAAGTGGATGATGTGACCCATCTACCCTCAATCAAAAATCAAAATGCAGATGCGTTGACAAATAGCAGCAATAAGCTGCTATTTCACGGTGTTTTGTGAGAGCGTGGTCCTACCCGTATCGACCCGACTCATTAGAGCAGCAGATATATACTCATATTATGCTTCTACACTGCGTATATGATTGACTTCTACACTTCGTATGTTATTGACTTTTCACCTTCACTAAGGGACTTGAATCAGCTATATTTTCACTGTTAGGTTTTCAGACACAATACTACCACGTATAAATATAATATTTAAATGTGGTAGAGCCATGCTGCAGTTATATTAGTAGTATAGTTGTAGCACGAATGGGTCGGCTCGACCGGGTGAGGACCACGCTCTCACAGAATACCTGCGTAGAATAGTAGCGTGATGCTGCTTTGTTTCATACGGTGAGTGTAGAGAACAGGAGACCCTTTTTACTGGACAAGACGCATTCCATCTTTTGGTGTACTGTGTGCTCGTTTGTCACCCTGTCCTATAAAAAAAACAATAGTGAGACAATAGCAATGACCTATATGTTGTGTACGGGACAGCGAAAGTGTTAAACTAACATATCTTGGCCTACTCTTAGTTACATTTAAAAGTCAAAAAGCAAGTCAATCGCTACTTTTACTACACTTTAGTAAGTATTTGTGTAACACATGAAAATTATCAATATAAACCTCCCGCAACTAAATTAGAACGTGAGTTAAATACGTAACATAGTTTGTACGAAGTTTCGAACGTACTGTCATAAACTTCATTATTTATGTAAGACACAAATATGTCTCGAAACAAGAGAGACAAAACAAATTATTACTCGGCCATGTAATTAATGAAATAAATAATGTTTGATGTGTGGTAACAGTATAAGAAAAAGTTTTCCATGTCTCATCTCGTGAAAGTCGTCGTCATTAAAGAAGGGATTTATAGATACGCCTGGAAGATCGTGTGATATTTCTACCAGGTTTAAAATTTCTAAACCGACGACGCAAAGCAATGTTAGGTCGAGCCATTCGGTAATGCGATTGCAATTCCATCTAACTAGCGTAGCATCTGAAGAGCCTCTTTTCCAGCAAACTAATTACGTGCTGAAAAGTAAGCTGAGAAAAAACGTAGTAGAGCCAGGCTGTTGCTATATTATTGTTGCAGCATGAATGGGTCTGCTCGACGAAGGAAGCGCGACGCTCTCACAGAGTACCATCGAAGCAGGTGGTTGCAGTTTGGTATGGTTATATAATTTGGTATGTTGAGTGTAGAGCACTGGAAACACTTTTTATCTGTCACAAGGTATTCTATCTTAGTGTTCAAGGATGACAACGTTTTTACATTTTGAATCTTAATCTAGTGTCCAGGCGCAACAGCACTTACTTACCATCAGGTTGACTGTAATATTACATGGGAATCTATGTGGGTTAGTACCATGTTTATACCTATTGTTTTTTTAATAGGATAGGGTGACAAACGAGCACACACTCCACCTGACGGTAAGTGTTTTCTGTGGCCGATAGACATCTACATCTATCTTCGATTACGAATCAAAATGCAGATGCGTTGTCACCCGTTAGGACTAAGATGGAATGCTCATTCACCATACGAAACACAGCAGCATTAAGCTACTATTTCACCCCGGTCGAGCCGACCCATTCGTGCTACAACTATACTACTAATATAACTGTAGCATGGCTCTACCACGTTTGATTTCGCTCATTTTCATCATATCTCCTTTACTGCCTCGATAGGAGCCTGCCTGCGAGGATAGGAACCCCTATCTTACCTAATCCTATCGTCAAATACCAGTGCGTCTACTTGTGTGTTCCGGTATTAAAAGTATGGAGAGGCAGTATAATTGTGGGCTGACAGGCATTCCATATGAGTCCCCAACAATGGTGACTACGTATTTGTATCCTTTTATAATTTGAGTTGCTTGCAGTTAGGCTGCAGTCGTCACCATCAGGTTTTATACGTGGTAGAGTCATACTGCAGCTATATTAAAATTGTAGCACGTATTTTTCTGCTCGACCGAAGTGCCACACTAGAATACCAGCGTTAAATAGCTGCTTAGTAAAAAATAATAGAGACCAGTGGACCGTTTTTACTGAAAACTATTGTTTCGATCTTAGTCTTCAGGGTGATAATTCGTATGCATTTTGATTCTTAATCGAGAATAGTTGTTATGTCTATGGGCTACAGCATCCACATACTATTAGGTGAACTGTGTACTCATTTATCACACTTATCCATAAAAAAGTTGGGCTATGTAAGTTAGATTTCACTTTAAAAATAAAAAAATTTAAGTATCGATTTTAACTGTGTCAAATCTATGGATTTTCTTATATTTTTTCTAATATTTCATGTGTAATTTATTAAAAGAAACCATTTAAGTTAATATCTCATATACAAAATCATCGACGTAAGTTCATAGAGGGCAGTCTGTGAGTATATAGCCGACAGTGTCCAACTATCAACTTTATTTAAACGTGCTTCGTAGTTTGTAAATTATTAGGCAACTTGTGTCCGAGGGTCGAAGCTTATTGAATTATCAATTTATGGCAGTCCATTGTAGTTTAAATGAATGGTCTACACAGCGGCTTAGATCTGTATACAATGTGCATTGACCACGTAAAAGGTCTCGTCGGTAGTCAATATATTGCTACTCTAAACTCTCGTTTCGAGAACGTTTGTCTTTTCGATAATTTTTTTTTATATATCTGCATTTAAGATCGTTTGCGAGCTAATTTGAAACCGCTCTTGCTTAATTAAGTAGTAATTTTTAATTTAATTTTAAATATGAATACCTTTGTAGGTAAAAATTGTTACTAAAAATATGTCAAAGTTTTAATTCAATTTATTCAAAATGTTTCTCCAATTTACTTAATTCTCAGAATATACACTTCTATCTAAGGTTTGTAAACTGTAAGGATATAAGACTTCCCAATAACGCATGATAAATAATTTGTAACGGATAAATGTTGGCAGCCTACTTACTAGTTAAATAAAACAGTCCGTTGCTTACACATTTGACTTTGATTGACTCCTTAGCAAATACTAACCATAAAATAGATACAGAGCCGATATCAATATGCGTATCGTTTCGTTGTTTATAATTCTAATATTATTTACGTTTAATATCCTCATAAAACCTATTTCATTCCATGTGTCACCCCTAAGATCATCATAATTTAGGGCTATTGGTCAACTCCATTGATAATCAAGGTGGAGGGAGAACCTCGAAAATCAATTTTAAAATAAATTTCGAAAAGCAAACAAGATATATGCATGATAGGGGATTATATTTCTCATAATTACCAGAAGTTTTGTCAACACAAGAATATAAGTAGTTTTTTTTTTAATTTATTTATTTTATTTCTATGGATCATCTGACAGTTAGAGATTATGAAATGTATAACACTATGATTTTTACAATTTAACTATTAAGAAAACAACTGACATTAAACGGCTAAAGTGGCATGGGCTGGCCATATAGCTCGAAGATCTGACAACCGACGGGGAAGAAATGTTCTCAAGTGTCAGGCTAGTACCAGTAAGTGAAATCCGTGCTTTGGGGCATTCCTTGGGTGAGGCCTATGTTCAACAGTAGACTTGTAAAAGACTGTGATGATGATGATGATGGTGATGGTGATGAAAATTTATTGTTTTATTTGCTAAGCAGTCGATGAATTGAATAGCGTTTATCAGCTATAGTTTGACAAGTGAGTGAATAGTTGCAATTTCTTTCAATCTTCCTATAGTGAGCACACTTTATACTGTCAAACTTCCCTTCATCAACATAATTTTTTCTTTACGCCAATAAAATCTTAGCTCACAGCTGATGTAAATCGAAGATTTGACGTACATTAAAAAGCCTGTTGAAGTCGATTAACGAACCGACTAATAGCGCCGATACTAAAGGGCTCAGTCAGATTTCGATGTTGCAAGACGTTCATATAGAGGCGCAGCTGTTCGATTTTCCGTTCCACCGGGTGATTAATTATGAACGATCACTTTTACGCAACCCTAACACCATTTGTCTCTAGTCGGGAAAACGATGTTTCACTTATTTCCAGTTTCTATATTTGCTTTCATCAAAGGGTGTCAAAGGAACACGCATAATGATTTTTTATGTTCAAGCGACCACTACACATTGAAATAAAACTAGTTCTGATCGCGTATATAAACTTATTTTATATTCCCGATGTTTCGAGCAATTTACAGCTTACATGTTCAGGGAGAGGGGAGGATGGAAGGATGATTCGCGAAGCTATTGGAATCAAAAAACTAATTTTAATAAAGAAAATGGCTGGTTCCTAGCATCTGGTTAGGATCCTATAATTAATAAAATTAAATCCCAACCCAAGCATATAACTGCACGAATTCAAGATACTGTAAGTTGATACTGTGTAAATTGGACCAAAATTAATATAATAAAATTAATATACGCGATAAAATCCGTAAAAAAATAGTTTTATTTAAACGAGCACGAAGTTCCTGTTGGTAAGTGAATACTTTTAGTCCATAGACACTTTTATTTTTGATTGAAAATGAAAATGGAGATGGTTTGTCAGCCCTATACTAAAATGTAATAATTCGTTACCAGTATAGCGCTGTCCTACTCCGGTTGAGCCAGCTCAATCGTGCTGCAGTTGTAATTCAACTGCTGCGTGATTCTAGGTTTTCAAAAATGCTTAATGATCCTTCCCCGCTTCCGCAGCATTAATTGACCTTGAAATCGGAGTACCTTCTATAAAACAGATCCGGGGCTACAAATGTACCCAATATTTCGAAAAAAAAAGCACCTAGAAACCAATCACTTGTGTTTGCAATGCCAAATTTATTTGTTTATTTAGTGAACTTTGCACATTAAATAAATAAATAAATATCCATCTTTTCTGTATTTAATCGCGAACATATATATATAATCGCGTAAGCGATATATCTAGCAGATTAGGAAATTTGTGTAAAAACAACTAACTAACAAACTGTAATAGTTGCCATCGATTTGATTTATTATAAATATGTTTAATAAAAAAATAATACCAGCAATTGTACTAATATTCCTCTTAATCACTCCTGATGAGCTTATAATGTATTAGGACCGGTTCTTTACAGTAGTACGATGGTGGATTCGAACCCAGGACTTTTGAGTTCGCAGTCCCCACCCTGACATTAGGGCTATTGTTCCTTCAATTCCGTTTGGCAGCTGTCTTCTATATATAATTCAGCCTTCTTGCATTTCAATATATCAGCTCATAAAAGTCCGATAGGTGTCCAAGGTCACAAAACTTAATGAAGTCGAAAGTCTAGCTTTATATAAAAATCTTATTTGAAGACCAGACCACTTTATTATTAATGTAGAATTTAATAACGCAGGGCCTTAAGAGGTCTTAAATTGAATACTTCAAAACGGAGAGTAAAGATGTTAAAAGCATTGAAAATTTTTCATGTATGTGTCTGTAATGTTACCAACAACATTGATTTAAATTATTAACATAAATTTTTATTATTTACAGTTTAAGACGAATTTTATTAGCTCAAGAATAATTTTAATTATTACAAGAATTTTCAACATTGCCAACATTTACTTCAATTTTCATTTTATTTTAAACGTTTATTGAACGTTATTTGAAACGTCCTGGCAATATATTATCGTTTTAAACAAAGTATTGTTGGCCTTCTGATCGACTTTTGACAAAGGTGGCAACTCTGTATGATGGCACGGGCATAGGGGGGGGGGGACCTTTACTATATAAATTGACTTGTGGCCGTAGAATGAAAAGGGGAGATCTCCCGCCAGGCAAGGTGTTCTGCCCGGGGAGCGGCCGACACTCCTTGTGATAGTTCGGAGTTGTTCTATATATACTGTTTATGATTCGGAATTTTGATAGCGTGATTTAGGTTTCGGTGCGTTTCGCTTGCGGCGCGACGACAGCGCCGCCACAGACTCATAAAAGGGATATATAGCCATAGTTGCTAATTTTTATTTTGATTTGTTGTCAGGAAGTTACTGCTGTCCAGCTCCTGTTTGCTTTCGACACCCACAGGATGATTTGGAGTGGTGGATATTCTTACGGGCCAAATTTTTTAATTTACTTTAATATTGTGCCGTGGCAGTTCGGATGGTTAACGCTCGCTATAAATTTCAAAGTACGCGAGCAAACCGGGTTCGATCCCCGCCGGCACTATTTAAATTGTAAGTTGCAATTTTATGTGCTGATTTACTACATGATCGGCGATGAAGGAAAACATCGTCAGTAAACTTGCATGTCTAGAAATAAGAAAAACGAGGTATTTCGAAGACATGTGAAGTTCGCCAACACTGCGGACGGCGGACACTTACTGCGTATGGCCAGCTGTGGAACCTATATAGGCTGTCGCTTTTATATGTATTTTTATAGGATACGGTGACAAACGAGCACACAGTCCACCTTTTGGTAAGTGGTTGTTGTGGCCCGTAGACATCTACATCTATCCGCGATTACAATACGAAATTACGAATAAAAATGCAGATCCGTTGTCACCCGTGAAGGCTAAGATGGAATGCCTCATTTCTAAAAAAAGGGTCTGCAGTCTCTACACTCACCATATGAAACACAGCAGTATTAAGCTACTATTTTACGCTGGTATTCTGTGAGAGTGTGGTCCTTCCCTGGTCGAGCCGTCACATTCGTGCTACAACTATATGTACTACTAATATAACAGCAGCATACGCCATATTATTATTTCCATTTATACGACTCATTTGTCAACGTTTTATTTATATGTTGTGTCATCTGAACTCTAATTGGAATGGTATAGATGAAAGGCGCTTTGATCGTCTCGTCGGTAAGCGTATTGAAAATGGAACAAATTTTCGATTCGCTACTCTGTTGCATCAATCGGTTGAGACAACGCGCCGACTGGCAGGATGGCGGTGACACAGATTAAGTATTTAAAGAGAGAGAGCAACGGTGAGAGATTCTTATTTGGATAAAATTTCATTTTTAATGAGCTCTTATTAGCTTCGCGTGTATATATCTTTTTGTATATGTAACGGACATCTTTTAATGTAATTTTCACCAACTTGTAGACCGACGATGGACTCTTTATTTTAATATTTTGACCAGGAACACCAGGATAAAATAAAAAAAATCACAATCATCACAGCTCAAGTTCAATGCGTGTTGTTTTTTTTGACTCTTACATTTATTTTATTATTTTTGTATAATTAGTATATAAAAATCTCTGGTCCCTCACAAGTCCACAGCTGAATCAAGGTCTACCTCAAGGAATGTATAATCCCAGCTTAGCTGTGAGCCATTGTCGCAACAACATAAGTATATTGTGTAAATATATTCTTAACAGTTCAAACATGTCCAGAATTTACTCGATCACTGGCAGACGCACTGAATATCATCGTCATCCATCGTTTTACTGCATATCATACCAGATCGTCATTCCATCTAGCGAGACAAGACATCAAGACCCTCCAACTGAAGGAGAAACGAATTTAGGCTGTATAGTACAGTATCATCAAATCACAATAATTATCTCGTCAAACTGAGATCACTTTGTCAGTGAGTAAACATTCATAACAACTAAACACAATACAAATACAATTAGTTACAAAGTAATAAAAAAAGAAAAAAGAAATCAAACTATGTATATTTATTACTTAGTCAATAACTACTTTTTAAGGATAATTTTAGTTTTACCATTACTTTGCGTAGCATGCTTAAATTAACCACACATGGCCAAAATAATTATCATAAAAATTATTTGCATTATATATATATATATATATATATATATATATATATATATATATATATATATATATATATATATATATATATATATATATATATATATAGTTTCAATGTGTATATAGGATTTCATCGCGTTTAATTAACTTATTTTTAACTCTCGCCGTTTCGGGTGCTGTCAATCCTCCCGTGACCATGAGTACTGTCAGTCCCCCCCCGTGACCCTAGGTGGTGTAAAGCACCCGAAACGTCGGTAATTTAAAATATGTTAAAATAAGTTAATTAATCGATATAAAACCCGTATGTAATAGTGTCCTCCAGACCGAATTTCGGCCACGGCGGTCTGCCTCAACGGTGACTAGCCATCGGTGCAGGACAGGATTATAGTGCCCAAGTGTATGTGCAAGCACAGGTGCACTCTCTATTCCCTCACTCTCATAGTCCGATGGGACGGTAAACCGACACGACCGGAGAGAGATCAGGCGCAGTACCAAGGGCTTTACGTGCTTTCCGAGGCATGGGGTGAGTAACCGCCAACTTCCTGATTATGGGCAGCTACTGAGAATTTCCTGACAGATACACTCAATAATTAATTTTTTGGCCCGACCCGGGATTCGAACCCAGGACCTCATCATTAGCAGTCGCACTACTACAACCATTAGATCAACGAGGCCCGTATGTATAGTTTTATTCAATATTCCAGATATATTATTTTCACTCCAGTAATTATTTGGAACTTCGTGTTCTACGAAGTAACATATTTGCGATCTTTATTCTTTGACAGCCGACACCGCCGGGAGGGTGCAGGGGGCGCACCTGCGCGGGCCGGGGAGCTACTGGGGGCTCTGGTATTGATTATTCGGGGGCGTTTACTTTCGCCACTGTTTTAATGGGAGCTATGAAATGTTTTTATTGGCGACTTGGCGGCCCCCCCGCAAACTGAATAAACATACAAATCGATGATATATTTTATTCTGCTTCATTATTAGCTTGTGAGAATATTTTATTGTTATTTAAAATAAAAATAATAATTATATATATTTCTTCTATTTTATACATCTTGAGCTCACACATCAAGGACCAAATCTATTTATTCAGCAAAAATTGTTTCACAAGTGTTATTACATTACTGAAGCGAACATGATTAATAATAACCCCTCTGAATAAGGTGATCGCTACTATCGTATAAAGTAATTTATAGTAAATTTATTTAAGTTAAAAAAGTCGCGCTGAGTTTTTTGCTATTTCCTCTCAAGATAGATGGTTTTTCCGAACCAGTGGTAAAAGTTAAATCATTTTCAATAATTATTCTTGCAGAGGGTATATTGAAATGAGTCCCTTCTGTTAGTAAGAATATTTGAACCGTAGTAGCTCAGAGGATAAAGATATAAAACTCGTAGTACGCAAGCAACCCGAGTTTGATCCTCGCTAACATCGTGCTCGCCGGTGAAATAAAATCGTGAAATTTCTTTGCCTAAACAATTAAAAAATAAAATTGGTATCGCACCGAATAAGTTCGTGTAGTGGCGGTACATAAGTGGTGACAACAGGAAACATTATATATATATATATATATATATATATATATATATATATATATATATATATATATATATATATATATATATATATATATATATTTATATATACAGCAGCTTTATACTGCTATGTTTTGTATTGTGAATGTAGAGAACCGGATACTCTTTTTCCTTGAGAACTTTACCATTGAGAACGCGTCAACAATTTGATTCGTATTGGAGGATGCATGTAGATGTACATGTCTATGGGCCACAGCATCCAAATATCATGAAATGGACAGTCTGCTCGTTTATCACCCTCATTCTATAAATAAACATATTTTCTCTGATTACGATCAGCTTTGTTATATAATAGGTCGGCTTGCTTCTAAAACATAGACGGGGTTAATGAAAAGATTAAAAGGCAATCTCTTATTATTGACGTTGCTCAATATTACAACAACCATGTTTTTTACCGTTAGACTATGAACCATTAATTAAAATCGTATAAATTTTTAATTAAAAAAGGAAACAAATATATTTGTCATTAATGGAAACGAAAAATCAAAATGTACTCGTTGTTGGGATGGCGACCCAGGATGAGAGACTGACACTGATACTCATTGAAATAAGGCTGTTGTGCTTCGTAAGATTAGTGCCGAGAATCGGAAATAAAGAGTCTCCGGTTCTCTCCGCTATTTTCAGCTAGCGTGACTTTCCATCTTATTCTTTAGCTGTGACTACCTATTTACATTTGGATTCTTAAACGATAAGTATATTATACGATAGGTATGTTTTAGAAATTAAGTGTCTATGTGTCACAGCATACACATGCACTTGCTAACAGACGGAATATGTGCTCTTTTATCTCCTTGACTGATTTTGAATAGTTATATTGGTACAATCGAGTCGGTAAGCTATTTCTGTATTGCATGAATAAGATTGCAATCGCGGCTCGCGTCGAAATCCGTCGTCATTGAACTTACATAGCTTGCGACTGGATCCCCGATCTTCAAATTGCCGGTAGCGACACGTTTGTGTATTTTTAAAGTTATTGCAACATTGTGAGTGAATTATATAAATGTATACATGAGAATGTGGTGATCGCTACCATGATGTTTTAAATTTTTTCGTGTTAACCGTATAAAATATATTATAAAATATTTTTTATTAAAAAGTTCCGCTGGGTTTCTTCCTAGGACCGAGGTTTTTCTCGAACCGAAGGAAAATTTTAAATGACTTTTAATAATTATTCTTGTAATCTATATTAAATAAAAATGCTTCTATTCCCATTATATCTTATTGTTTGTTACGTACGTCATAATGTTCACGTTATATATATATATATATATATATATATATATATATATATATATATATATATATATATATATATATATTAGGGTGGAGCGAAAAAATTTTTTTTCGTAATTGTTTTGTAACACCTGTAAAAAGTTGCTCTTATAGCTTACAAATATTCTCACAAAATTTTGGTTGACATATGATATATTTGGAGGTGCCCCCAACATCATGAACTTTAGAGAAATTCACGAAATTTTGTCAAAACACACGAATGTCTAATTAACGCTAAGTCATATTGAGAGTGTCACCCTGTTGGTACAAGACATTCAATTTTGACCTTGAGATGTGTGCGGTGAGGAGCGGGGGTTGTGGGGCACGGGGGAGGTGAATACACTACTCTCGTCAAACGTCGTTCGAATGCCTTTTAGTGCACCCGCGCGCGCGATTTAATACTATTACACTTGTGAAAAGCATTGATTTTAACGACTTAAATCAAGAAGTAAGACTCATGTAAGTAGTATTTTCAATTTCCTGCTCATAGTTAATGCAATTTAGATCAAAATTGATTGAATTCATACCTATTATTTCTCTTTATTACAGTCAAATGTCGCAAGTAAAAACACGACAAAAGACATCCTGTCCTGTGTTTGGTTTACCAGAGAAGTTACCCGTAGCTCAATTACCAACTTATAATGATGTAATGAAAAATTATTTATTCATTAAATATGAATTAAAGCCTGACAAAAAAACAAAAGAGCCGACAATTCATGACGTATCCGAAAGATTGGCTCAGGAAGTTTTAGAAATTTGGCGAAAAGCGTCGCTGCCAACAGTCAGTCTTAAGAGAGTATTACAACTTATTCGATCCTACCATGACAAATATAGAAGCTTAATGAAACCTTATCGAGGCCGTCAATTAAACAAAAAATATCAAGAGAAGATAAATACATTCATAACTGAGTCTCATAGATTATTTGATGTTTGCAGTTGCAAATGCAAACTTATTTCAGATTGCACTTGTTCAAAAGACAGTCGTGTTCCCAAGGAAGAAATAAAATTTTTACTCGACCAAAGGACAACAAGAAAAATGATGATAGGTGGTGTAGATTTGGTTACAACTGTAAAAAATAAGAGAAAACTAGAAAGACAAGAAAAAAGTTTATTGCGTAACAAAGAGATATTTGATCCCAACAAACCGTGTTGTTCTCGTTCGTTGCCTGATGATGATGACTTGACGATCGAAAGCACCAGTTCAAGCAATAGCGTAGCTTCTAGTCCTTATCAATCGCCAAAACACGTAGCGAGACTACCAAAAACCCCACCACCACCAAAAAAAAAGAAGTTAAATTTATCATCATTAGCCCTCGCTTGCGATCGTACTGGAGTCTCCGACAGAGCCGCTGCTATTATAGCTTCTTCTGTGTTAAAAGATGTTGGCATTATTTCAACGAAGGATCCAAGCGGTGTCATTGATCGTTCTAAGTTGCGTCGTGAAAGAACTAAAGTCAGATCATCTTTACAAGACGCAGATCGTAATAAAATCATACGCGGTATTTATTTTGATGGCAGAAAGGATAAGAGTTTAGTAAGTATTAAGAAGGAAGGCAAATTTTACAGAAAAAGAGTAACAGAAGACCATTATGTGATTTTATCGGAGCCAGGAAGTGATTATTTCGGGCATGTTACGTGTGAGTTGGGAACCGCTAAAGGTATTCAAAGTACAATTATACGTCACCTGAAAATGAAATCGGTGGATCTGAATAAAATAGCTGTTGTTGGTTGCGATGGAACTGTCGTGAACACAGGTTCCAAAGGTGGTATTGTTCGTTTGATGGAAGAAGAACTTAAGAAACCATTACAGTGGTTTATCTGCCAATTGCATTCAAATGAGTTACCACTGCGACATCTGTTATTACATTTGGATGGAAAAACCACAGGGCCTAAATGCTTTTCAGGTCCTATCGGCTCTGAATTACAAAAATGTGAAACAATGCCAATTGTCGAATTTACCGTCATTCCTTCAACATTACCTGAAATTCCTAGAAATGATTTGAGCACCGACCAAAAATATCTTTATGATGTGATGAACGCTATCAGCACTGGCGTCTTTACTTCCGATTTGGCTAATATCGAACCTGGACCCCTTAGCCATTCTAGATGGCTTACAACAGCAAATCGAATTCTAAGATTATATGCTACTAAAACAGACCCCCTAGAAAACTTAGTGATATTAGCCACATACGTGATGAAAGTTTATGGTCCGATGTGGTTCACTATAAAGTGTAATCCATCATGCATAAATGGAGCTAAGCACCTGTGGCAAACGATTAGCCTGACTCGCTATTTGAGCGCGGATTTGAAGATAGTCATTGATAAGGTACTCATACGAAACGGATATTTCGGGCACCCAGAAAATATTCTTATTGCTATGCTTGGAGATGACAGAGAAATCATTCGAGAACTAGCATGTCAACAAATTTTGAAAGCTAGAGCAGAGAATGATCAAGGACTTCGAACGTTCAAAGTGCCTCCTTTAAATTTCGATGCTGAAGATTATACCGACCTCATTAAGTGGCAAGACTGTAAAATAACTGAGCCACCTCTGACTTACAATTTATCTGATGAATTCTTGAAAGAGATTGTCAAATGCGGTTTGAGAACATGTCAGAGTATAAAAGATTTCCCATGCCACACCCAAGCCGTAGAGCGCTGCATAAAATTGGTGACTGAAGCTTCAAGTGCAGTTTGTGGAGAAAATAAACGAGACGGTTTCATAAGGGCACGATTATTATCACGTCAGCAAATGCCAAATTTTGATACAAAAAAACAATTTAATATTTAATTACTGTGTTTCTGAACGATATCCAAATCTATCATAATTACTTAGTTTTACCTTATTTTTCTAATATATGTATTTTTTATATTTAACCAGACTTTATTTAACCGATTCCTAAGCTGTTACTCTGTTGATGGTGTCTACTACACTAACACATAGGTATATATAGAGTAGCGTAAGGAACTTTGTTCCCGCCTGGTGTGCTACGACATTCATCGCTTTTTTCAAATTTTCAATTGTGTTGGGGCACCTCAAGACATCATGATAAGTAAATAATATTTTGTATGTAGGATTTACTCAATGAAAGGCAAATTTTTATCGCTATGCAATCAAAAAAAAAAAAACAAAAAAAAAATTTCTTACATTATCACTCCACCCTAATATATATATATATATATATATATATATATATATATATATATATATATATATATATATATATATATATATATATATATATAAATATGAACTGAAGTGGCAATGGGCCGGCTATATAGCTCGAACTAGATGGAGTGACGACCTGGTAAGACATGCAGGAAGTCGATGGATGCAGTTGGCCCAGGACCGTGCTTTGTGGCGTTACTTGGGGGAGGCCTATGTTCAGCAGTGGACTTGTGAAGGGCTGTAATGATGATGATATATATATATATATATATATATATATATATATATATATATATTTGTGTGCCGACCGCCGCCCATGAACACAAGGGAAATTCCTGGTGCGCTGCACGCCCCATAAAAAGTTCTATCACGTTTTCTAAAAATCTGTAAAGCATTTAGATGATATGTATGGTATCGTGAGATTTGTCGTGTAGTTTTTTTTTTCTAGAATAGGATGTCAACGAGCACATAGTCCTCGTGATGGTAAGTGGATGCTGCGGCCCATAGACATCTACATTTATCCTCGATTAAAAATCAAAATTTCAATGCGTTGTCACCCGTGAGTACTAACATGGAATGCCTCGTTTCCGGTGAAAAAGGTCTCCGGTCTCTACACTAACTTACGAAACGCCGCAGCATCGAGCTGCTCTTTTACGCTGGTATTCTGTGAGAGCGTGGTCCTTCCCCGGTCGCTCGACCCATTCGTGCTATAACTATACTATAGTTGCAGTGTAGCTCTACCACGTAAACGTGTATTGCACGAAATATTACGAATTCGCAATGTTGACTTATCAGCTTTACATAAATTAAACATGCTAAAACAGTACCAATGTTTTAATACTATCTTGCTAACCCGAAAACTGAAGTGAGGTTTTTTTTCTCCTGTATAATCTAAGTTTTTCTACAACAAATCAGATCAATATACTATACATTACAATATATACTATACATAACTAAACTCTAGTTAACCATTCCCAATGAGCTAAAATATTTGTGGTAGGAATGGTTCATGTAAGTAAACTAATGGCGGATTCGAATCCACGAGTTTACGAGTTTCCTGTCTATGCTCTAAACCTTGCTACCACTACGGCTACGGCTACCTTGGTATTGTAAACTTGTAATAAAATAAATTGAAAATCAAATGTAGAAATATATATACGGTGAAATAATCCAGATATTTCAATTTTCAACCGTGAATTGAAACCACGACACTTAAAAGGGTTCTAAAAATGAAATTAGAAATAAAGTGCTGGACAGACTGACGGAACTCTGCGGTTCTTTGTAATGGGTTTCTATATTTGCTCTCGTATTTGTAGATATTTCAGTTTTTAAGGCATGTTGATTTCTTGTTAATAAAGATTCTTGCTGGATCTTCCCAGGATAGAAATATTTTACGAACCAATGGTAAATGAAAAAATAATGGTTTTCAATAAGTATTATGTATTAAATGAAATTAATTATTATGATTTTTATCGCGTTTAATTTTACTTTTAAATTCCTGACGTTTTGGGTGTTTTGCAGCACCCATGGTCACGGAGAGGCTGGGGTGCTGAGGTGTTTGATGTCCAGATGTCACAGTTAGCCCGGCTACATCTGCTTACGATCCTATAATTAATAAATTAATCACACACATCCAAACCAAACCATACTGCAAGACTTCAATGGCGCTCCGAGGCACATGGGCGAAAAGCCACCAATATCCCGACTAATTTCTTGACAAAAAACCCAATAACAGATTTTTGCCCAACCCGGGATTTGAACCCGGGACATCATAAACCCGGTTGCGACCAACGAGACTGTCGAATACATAATAATGTAAATGTGACAAAATCTACCAAAAAGGCAGAGGAGACGCGTGTAGTTTTAAATTAGACGATCTCTACGTGAATCTCTCCATCACAGTATATTACAACGGGCACGTTACATTCCAAGTAGCTATCGATGGGAGACATTAATTTCCGGCATTAGGAGATCGAAAAATCTCATTCCTTTCCGTTTCACGAGATTATTTTTAAAGCGAATCACATTTGTGGATTTTATATACGAATTAATTTCTTTTTTTTCCACTGATATTTTATAGTATAGTAAAAGTTGGGTGTGCCAAGAAGCACGAGAGTAGAATAAACGCAGTATAAATTGAGTCGTTAAGGAGTAGATTAGGGCTGAATCTGAGTATCGGGGTGAGAAACTGTGTGATAAGGGAAGAGTGTGGTTTGCAAGATGATGTTGTGACCAGGATTAGGAAAGGAATGCTTCGTTGTTTTGGTCATGTAGAAAGAATGAATGAGGAAAGAGTGACAAAAAAAATTATGTTGCAGAAGTGAACGGCCGAGTCGGAAAGGGCCGTCTTAGGCGAAGGTTTATCGACAAAAGTGGCTATATATTGAAAATAAGCTAAATTAAGAGTACCCTTAACCGACGAGCATATATGCGTAAATATATGGATGTGACGAAGGCGAGAGAGGTGTGTCAGGATCGTACCATATGGAGGTTTGTATTCTCTGCCTACCTTCTGAGTAACAGGCGTGAGTGTTAATGTTTATGTTCTTATTAATTTCTTCACAGTCGTTACTTCGTTAAGTAATTCTTTATAACTAAGTTATATTGACAGTACTACTTTTAAAAAAATAACAGTGATCATACGATCACAAAGTCCACCTGATGATAAATGGATGCTGTGGTCTATACTCGCTTGAGAATCCAAATATAGATGGATCGTTGTCACCCCTAAAAGCTAATATATAATGCCTTGTTACCAGTAAAAAGGGACTCAGGTTCTTGTCACCAAGCACGCGAAACACAGCTGCAGTAAGCTGATATTTTAACTACCCTTTTCCCTATTCTATCTTAATCCTCATCGGTATATTATGGTTTATAGTAGAGGATAGATGTCTCTAGGGGCCATAGCACCCACTTACGTTTACGTGGACTGTGTATCAGTTTGTAAGAATTTCTGAACTTATTACTCTTAAACTAAAGTAGCATTTACTTCCGTTGATTTAAAAATTGTGTAACAGCAATATAATTTCTGTTGCGGGGGGCGGTGAGCACATAGCACAGGGCAACCGAGTTTTTACACTAGTCTCTCACCTAGATCTTGTTTAGTTTGTATTTATAGCTATTATTTAATTGTATAAGTTTACTATTACTTAGTTTATTGTAATGATCATATGTGGGAGAAAATAAATACTAAGTTTAAATTAAATTTAATTTAAAAACCTTATAATAATATGAATAGCCCTAATATGCTACGCGAGGAGACAAAATGGCCTCCTGTGGCAATAATAAGTTAAAAAACCGCCCTATCTTCCCTAATATTGCGTTTGAGGAGGCCCGGGCTGAATGAGAGGCACGTGACCTGCCTCTTAATTAGAACTAGTTTTTTTTCTTTAACTGTACGTCCCAGTGTAGATATTACGTTTCAGGAGCTATGGACAGGAAAGAAAACTGTGTTAAAATATGTGCATAACCGTGAATTTTAATACGCTTACATTAGCTTTGTGCGTACCTTTTTATCTAACTATCTACCTACCTATGTAACAGAATTTTTTAATGTAATTTCCATCAACTTGCAGACGGCATATTGACTTGATTATTCGTACTCGTATCAAGGATCGATGCCAATACAATAATTTAGTAACTTTATCCTGGTTCCCTAATCAGGTCACCAGGATAAAAGAAAATAATTTTATCTTTAGCGTGTTTCTTTAGTTTTTTTGTGACTATAATTTATTTAATATAACAGTATAATGCATTAAAATATACTTTGTGAATATGTTGTAAGTAATGCAATGAATACTATATATTATAATAGTTTATTAAGGCGATAATATGTGTGATTGCCTGCCTTTTGGCCGTAAATGCATTGCTCTTTTGATCATGAGACCTAGGTTCAAATTCAGGTGAGGGCCAAAATCAGTTATTGGGTTCTTTGTCAAGAAATTCAACAGTGAAAGCCCAGAGTCAGAAAATTGGCGGTATTTCAGTTCAATTAATCCAAGTGCTTCCTACACCAGGAGTGGCCAAATTTCATCAAAATTCATGGTCATTTATGAGCTGATGAAGAAGAAGAAGAATAAGTGAGAAGTCAAGTGGTAGTGCCTGCACTGCTGGGTTCCGATCTGAAGTCCTCAGAGGTGACAACGCGTCTGTAGCCTTCTTTGTTGGTAACAGGTGTCTGGACTGCAGTAGCCACTTACCATCAGATAGACTTTGATACCATAATTTTGAAAAATATTAATTTTTGTTGTTTAGGCACGATTTATCATTTAGAGTTTCATTACCACTTACCACCAGGTGGGATTGTGGTTGCATCATAAATAGGTCGGCTCGATCGAGGTAGGACCACGTTATCACATAATACCAGCGTAAAATTGCGGCTTAATGCTGCTGTGTTTCGTATGGTGAGTGTAGAGAAACGAAGACCCTTTTTACTGGAAACGAGGCATTCCACCTTAGTCCTCACGAGTGACAACGAATCTTCATTTTGATTCGTAATCGAGGATAGATGTAGATGTCTATGGGCCATAGCAACCACTTACTGGACAAGTCGGGTATCAGGTGGACTTTGTGATCGTTTGTCACCCTATCCTATAAAAAAAATAAAAGAAAGAATCGAATCCAGGATTAATTACTACGCCATATAATCGATCTAAATACGACTATAGATGGAATATTTTTCATCTTCAACACAAAGGTAAATAGCTTGTCCATTAACTTGTAAATAAACGACAAAACAAAAAGACTTTTGTTTCTTTGTAGATAATGGTAGAGACCATACACAACAAAGACGAGTAAATAGCTAAACGTCTTGACCTAGAATGAAGATATTTATTACGCGTGTTTGCGCAAGTCTTACGAAATATTTATTAATATTATTATATTAATATTATATTAATATTAATAATTATATATAAGAAAAATTTTTGTGTCACAGAAATAAATTTAACATTGAAAAAAAATTACAGCTTTCTAATAATACGTGTAAAGCTCAGGGGTTAAGCACTCGACGTAAGTTTAACGGTACGCGATCAACGCGGGTTCGGGGGAAATTTTAAGTGCTGATCGAGCACGTGGTAAATGTGCTCGACGGTGAAGGAAAATATCGTGAGGAAATTGCTTGTCTGAGAAATAAGAAAAAAATATATTTCGAAGGTACGTGAAGTTCGCCAACACGACGTTCAACAACACGGGCAGCGCGGCGGACACTTCCTTGCCCTAATACCCTCTCAAAAATGAGAGGAGGCCTGTGCCACGCTGTAGGACGTAATATAGACTGTAACTTTAACTTTAAGGTGAACACAAAAAAGCTACTTTAGATTAGAAGCAAATATTTTAGATTAGAGAAACAATAAAGATACTTCAGATTAGATTTTACGCGATTATACACGCGTTTCTTAGTTTTGATTTATTAGTTTAGGTCCGATCTACGCAGAATGAATTTTATGGTTTTTTTATTACAGGATACAAAGCAGGTGTTAGTACCCAGCCTCCTTCTCTATTGAAATTGAGATATTTTTTGATTTCAATAGCCTTACGTATCATCCTTGGCAGTAATAGATTTTCTTTCACGAGTATTTGTGGTCTATCAAATCTGATGTAATGGGGCGGTCCGTCTAGGACATGATCACATACTGCAGACTTCCCGGCGCGTTGTTGTTTCACGTCAGCTATATGTTTCTTTACGCGGGTTTTTATAGATCTTTTTATTTGCCCTATATATGAGAGTTCACATTCACATTAAGCTTGTACACTCATGAATCTTTTAAAGGCAAAAGATACGCAACGGATGGTAAGAACTGACTAATCTTTGTCGGAGGCTTGTAGAATGTGCTAATAGAAGCTCGCTTGAAGATGTATTTAATCTTGTATATAACACCTTTGCCATATGGTAGTACAGCAGACACTTGCTCGACTGTGGGCGGCTTCGCTCGGTCACTGTAACGTAGGCGCGAGACCCGAAACTTGCTGTCGTGCAGAACCTGCTTGACGTGTTGAAGTTCGGCGGCCAGATGTTTGCTGTCATAGATTCCTCGTGCTTTCTGTAACAAAAATTTATCCACGGTAGCTAACTGTAAAGGATGATGGTGAGATACACCGTTTAAATATGAGTTGTGGAGTCCGCTAACACGTACTGTAACAGCGTGGCGAATTAAATGCATCATTACCTTCTCAGCAATGAGGCCTTAACTCAGACGTGCGACAAATATAACAATTACCGCTAACGTTAACATTCTATCAAAAGTTCACTGATAACAAACAAACAAACTGTTATACAAAAATTTGTTCCGTGCGGGATTCGAACCCGTGACCTTGCAGTGCTGTGGACAAGTGCTTAGCCACAGCGTAATCTTGGGCTGCCAATTCCATTACATTTGATAGGCGTTGACTTTAAGATTACTTTCTTCCAAGTACGTAAACGTGGCGCTAGTAAAATTCTTTTATCTTGCCGATATCGATAAAAATACTTTACGATTCTTACTTATTAGAGCCACGCTATATTATGGTTGTAGCATAAATGGTTCGGCTCGACCGGGGAAGCACCAGGCTCTCACAGAATACCAGCGTCAAATAGTAGCTTAACACTGTTGTGTTTCGTTTGGTAAGTGTAGATATCCGGAGATCTTTTTATTGAAAATGAGACATTCCATATTAGTCGGCAGTGGTGGCGCGTGGTCATTTTGATATTTAATTTATATTAAATGTAGATAACTATGGGCCACTGCATCCACTACCCATAAGGTGGGTTCAGTACTCGTTTGTCACTCTCATACCATACAAAAATTGTTTCTCAAGAAATCGTGTTACGAGTTCTGTTTACAACGGAGTGGAAAAAATAAGACTATGTATTCAAGTATTGTTTTTTTTAAATAATATAAAAGGCTAAAGTTACAGCCTATCCTATAGTAACTCCACTGATGGGCACAGGTCTTCTCTCATTTCAGGGTTTTAGAGCAAGGGAATGTCCGCCGCGGTTCTCCAATGCGTGTTGGCGAACTTTACATATCATCGAAATACGTTTTTTTTTGTTTATCAGTCATGCAGACTTACTCAGGATGTTTTACTTAAGTGACGAGCACGTAGTAAATCAGCACTTAAAACTGCAATTAACAATTTATTAAAGTTGTTAGAAATTAATTCACACAAATCCGCTCAATAAAATAAAATGATGTTCCTTACTCAGTTTGAAGAGCACCTCTCGCCCTCCTTCAATTTCGTGCAATAATCCCGTCACCACTAATCCCAGCACCACTAGTCTCAACACTAATACACTAGGAAAGACACACCATCGACGATGTGTTTTGTCTGCTACACAAGGCATCCTCAGGTGATGTAGACTACGGTGGCTGACCGCTAAGTGATTGTGATGATCTTAAACGCTCTCTGTAAGTGTCGGCCATCACGACTAATAATAAAATATCATATGAAAATATTGATAGATTCATAAAATTCCTCCGAGCTCAGCAAAGTACCTTGAAAGTGTATTTACAGGTTATACATGTAGGTAGCTGTTTCATGCAAAGAATCAACACTGCGACCTTGAAATTTAACAAATTCTTGAACAAGGTTATCGTTTATGAAACTATAAAACTAACGTATTTTATGTAAGAATATTTGGTAGTATTATAGCCACGCTTCAGAACATTAAGGTCGTGCACGAATGGATTGGCTTAAACGGGGACATTGCTTATTCATCGGCAGGCATTAGCAACTTGTTTTACAAGTTCACCTAACTTGGTACTTGGAAAATTGTTACATCCCTTATAATAATTATAATAATAAATTATCACACATACTTGTAAGCCGAGCGCGGTGTCTACGGACGTGACGGTGACGGAAACGGTGAAACGGTAACACACCTGCATAGGCTACAAGCGATAATAGCAGTAAAGTATATGTATGAGGTATCTATATCTTCGTATATCTTAATCCTCTGGACTGACAACGCATCTGTATTGATTCATCACCCATTTATTCGATTACAGCATATAACAGCCCACTGCTGAACATAGGACTCCCCCATATATTACCTTATATGGGTGATTTTGCCATAGTTGCCACGCTTGGCATTTGGATTGGCAACAGAAGTTTTTATTTTTATTTTTGATGTTACTAGTGAGTTGCTGCTGCTACTTTGGAACGATATGGAGTAATGGGTAATCTTACAGCACCACTACACGTTTGACTCTTAACCACATTGATTCTTAGCCGTTAATAATTTTAGGTACCTATGAGCTATCGCATCTACATTTTTTTATATCTCCGTATCATCAGATAAACGCTTAGCTCGTTTGTTACATGTATAAAAATATTCTATTTGAACCTGGTTTTCTACCGTATTAAATAGCACGTTAGGAAATGAACCTAACTGTTAAACACGATATAATTAGTACTACCTATTGCGGTAGTCACCTGTAGACATTTTTTCTTTTTAATTTATGAAAGAAATAAACAGAAGTGCATACGTGTAGGTATATAAACAAGTCTTATAGATTATTACTGTCGCTTAACCTGTCTATAACCATACCAATGCCATAACAGCTAATTTAAGTTTCACTGCTGAATGGGCTTCCCCCAAAAATATACAAGGTCTCTCTTTTATATGTATTTCTAAGTTTAAATATTTAATTAAACAAAAACTGTATAAAAAGGGTTATTATAATATAAATGAATGCATGATTGTTAATAACCTCTGGGAATGAGGTGGTCGCTTCCAAACTATTTCTAAAATAAATTTTGTAAATATTTTGTAACCATTCACATTGTTAAATTTATTTTAAAAAAAAGTACCGCTGGGTTTTTTGCTGGTTTTTCCTAGGACAGATGTTTCTTTCGAACCAGTGGTAAAGTAAAAAATGACTTTCAATAAGAATCACATGTAATCTATCATCATTACAGCCGTTCACAAGTCCACTGCTGAACATAGGCCTCCTCCAAGGAATGCCGCAAAGCACGGTCCTGAGCCACCTGCATCGACTTCCTGCATGTCTTACCAGGTTGACATTCCATCTAGTGGGGGTTCGCCCGACACTAAGCCTGTCGGTAGGGTAGGTAATGATGAAAATGAAATCTATACTGAATAAAAAATTATGCTCCTCTATTCTATTCTAAAAATTGTTTCTTAGAGGGATATTTTCATATAGTTTTCACGCTTGGCAGACGGTTTGACAACCCTAGCTTTTTAATGAGTTTGTGTAGTTACCAATAAGATGCTACCGCCTATCTTCTGACTCAGTTTCTCTATGTTGACTCTCATGACATTCACGGAACGATATGAAATAGTGGATATTCTTACACCATTCTACACGGTTCATATTATCCTTAATAAACTTCAGTTTTTACTCGATATCTATTCCTTATTATAATACGCTGTATACTTTTATTTTATCTCTATATTTTTTTTAAATACAAGGGTGACATACGAGCACACAGTCTACCTGATGGTAAGTGGTTGCTGTGGTACATAGACATCTACATTTATCTTCGATAACGTATCAAAATGCAGATGCGTTGTCACCCATGAAGACTAAGATATACGTAGGCGGTCCCATAATGAATTGGCCTAACTATGAACCAATGAAGGAAATGAAACGAAACCAATTTTATTTTTCAATATAATCACCATGAATGCCAACACACTTCTGACATCTGTGAATTAACATCTCTAAACCTTTATAAAAATAATCACATTTTTTATCCTCAAAATGACTGAAGACGGCCGCCTGCAACTCTTCATCGCTTGAAAATTTTCTTCCTCTTAAGTCCCGCTTTAAATTTGGAAATAAATAATAGTCGGACGGGGCCATGTCTGGACTGTAAGGTGGATGTTGAACTTCTGTGAACCCGCATTGACGAACTGCATCCTTCGAAACACCAGCGGTATGAACAGGGGCGTTGTCATGGAACAACAGGACACCTTTAGACAGCTTGCCTCCTCGTTTTTCCTTTATCTTGTCTCGTAATTTATATATTAAAGAAGCATAATATTCGCCGTTCACGACTGTATTACGTTCTTTAAAATCCACCATCAACATGCCTTGAAAATCCCAAAATATTGTGCACATCAGTTTTTTAGTCGATTGTTGCACCTTTGCCTTTCTAGGGGGCTTTTCACCCTTATAACGCCATTCCATTGGCTCGCGTTTGCTTTGTGGATCATAAGACAAGATCATAGTTTCATCACCAGTCACTAGCCGCTCGATCACAGTCTTTGGATCTTCGCCACAAAGATCCAAAAACTCCGAAGCGCAGCGCACTCTTTCCTGTCTCTGTACCGCTGAAAGAAGTTTCGGTACCCATCTTGCACTCACTTTTTTCATGTGAAGATGTTCATGGATCGCGCGATGAACGGTACTCTTAGAGAGCCCAAGCCTTGCTGCAATTTTTCTAATCTTCAAACGGCGGTCACTCAGAACCTCTTCTTCGATAAGAGCAATCGTTTCGGGAGTGAGCACTTCCACAGGTCGACCTTCGTGGCCAAAGTCTTCGACGGTTTCTCTCACGAGGCGGAACTCTTTCACCCAATTTTTCACTGTGCTATAGGAAGGGGCAGACTCCTTATACACGCCATCCAATCGTTCTTTTATTTGGGCAGGGGATAAACCTTCTTTAAACAGAAACTTTATGACACTTCGATTCTCAGTTTTCGACATTTTGAAAAAATACGCGACTCTCGTTATTCAAATGCCTGTTAAACTAAGACTAAGCATTTCATGTCGATGCATGTTTCTTATATTAAGTGCACGATAAACGTACTATTTAATGCAACACAATATGTAGCGACATGTCACGTTGAACTATATCAGGCCAGTTCATTATGGGACCGCCTGGTAATGCCTCATCTCTAGTGAAATGTGTCTCCGGTTCTTTATACTCACCATACGAAACACAGCAGCGTTGAGCTGCTATTATACGCTGGTATTTTATAAGAGTTATGCATGGCTCTACCACGTGAAAATATTTAATATATGTAATTATTATATTTATAATATTAAACAATATGTAAAAATATGTAATTATTTTAAGCTCCCAACATCATGTTTGCAGCTTAAAATAATTACATATAAAGAGTACGCAGATGCAATATTTAGTTATGTGGTTAAACGAGAGGTGGAGCAGTGATCAGGATATTAAGATCAGAATTGATGTGGCTTGAAGTATCTGTAGCAAAATGAATAAAGTACTCTGTAACCGCAGACTTAAGATCTCTTTGCGTACTCGACTACTGTTACATCTGGCCCATGCTTTTACATCTGGCCCATGCTTTTATACGGATGTGAGGCCTGTGAAGCTTTCGATATGTACAGGCGTATATTGACTATTAGCTGGACCCACAAAGTCACGAATATAGATTTTCTGCGATAAGTCGACCAAAAGCGCCTACTTATGCATACCATCAAAATGAGAAAAGTCGCGTATTTGGGGCACGAGAGGTAAGAACTCCTTAAATTCGTTATGATGGGGAAAGGTGCTGGAAGAAGCGACGTCGGTCGCAGAAATAAATCATGCTTATGTAACATCCGGGAGTGGGCGGGAATCGCGAGTGCCGCTGAACTGTTTCGCTTTGCGAATAATAGAGCGGAGTTTACTAAGCTAACTGCCAACCTTCACTGGTTAGCGAAGCTACTTGAAGAAGAAAAAGAAAAACATTATGTTTAAAATATTATTAAAACCTTACAGAGAAGTTTAAGTTCGTAAATGGTTTCCAATACCATATGTCTTATCTCTCATTACAAACATACCATTTCATAGTGAAACTTTTATTAAAAGTGCAAATCGATTTCAAAATTCAAAATTAAAAAGATTTAATGATTTCCATATAAAATTTAGGTGGTTCGTCTAAATAATAAATCATAGAATACTACAATACATACATAATAGAACGGGGGAGTGGGTGGAACCCGTGTAGCCACTAATATGTCACTAACATGTCAATTCACACCTATAAATGTCAACTCAATCAATCGTTTCCAATTTTCATGTCAAGCGTCGCTGCATGCAAATTATTTTAAAAATTGCAAATTGTGCAATAATCACGTGTCGAAATAACAGCGGGATATGGAATTTAAATAAAGTAGACATATCCTACAACCAGTAAGTCGAAACTATTTATATTTTGTGAATATTAGAAACAAAAATAAAAAAATATTGACGTGTCAAAAACATTAATCAAAAGTATAAAATGTGTTAATTCATGATTAAAACTACTTTTACGGATTTTATCGCGTTTATTTTTACTTTTTATTTTTAATTCCCGACGTTTCGCTTTCAGCTTTTTTAATTATTGTTAAGCTGAAGGTACTCCGGGTTTAACAATGACATCGGGACGTCAGTCATCTCAGTCCCCCGTGACCATGGGTGCTGGAAAGCGCCCGAAACGTCGGGAATTAAAAATAAAAAGTAAAAATAAACGCGATAAAATCCGTAAAAGTAGTTTTAATCATGTGTAGTGTTCGCGTAAATATAAGAAATCATTAATGTGTAAATTCGCTCAATCTGTCAACATAGCGAATCGGGTTAGTAGTAGTGATAATATGACGTTATTGCTTGTATGTGTGCTCCCGGTGAAACCTATCCTCGTACAAAATAAGGCACAGCCTATAGCAGCCAGCCATAGCAGTTATTGTGTATTATATTATTGCATGTAATAAATAGTTACATTTAAACTTCATTCCCCATTTTTCCACCCTTTGCAATGGGATTATTAATAAAAGGCGAATATAGACGATTTGATAAAAGAAGACCATTTAAATAATTTCAGTGGTTTTTGAAAAATCGGTAAAAAGCAATAAGAAAAAATATACACGTCGAATATAGGACCTTTTCGTTTTGCGAACTCGGTTTGATAATACAATAAAAAACTTTTTTGCTGAGTGTATATACAGAATATCTAATTGGATTAGCTTCGCCTACCTACAAAACTTATACTTTATTACTTAGTCGAAGCAAAGTCTTAATGTCTTCTGATCGGTCTAACCGATTTCCGTTCCAAATCTCATTTGTTAAGCGACATTTCATGACCGCAATTACCGTTACAACCGCATTTTGGACGTATATTTATAAGCGCCATTGCTATTTAATAGGTAATAATTTCCAACCGGGTACTTAGGTACTATGAACATTCCCTTATATAATTTCATACTATTTCAATATATTAATATATTATTTTATCGCTTTTCGGCCTTTTGACAATAGACTATGACTATATACAACTATTTATTAGCTTTTTACCATGTTCAATTTTATTTCTATTGATCAAAGTAATCACCTATGAAATCGATGCGTCTTTGGTCTTTGCCCACGCCGTGGCAGTTTATTGATACCCCTCTTATAGAAATCAGCTGGATTGGAGAAAAAACAAATTCTTCAAAGGCTTTTAACGTTTTTCGATTTCGATACAAAATTTATCTAACTATTAATATTTCTTTGTAGTACCTTTTTTGTAATTGTGTATTGTATATTTTTAGCTATTATGTAAAGGCTTGTAGGAAATGCTGTGAGCACTAAGCATGCGGTGTTAACCTATTACTGAATGTGCACTTAGTTTATATCACTGTCTTAGAATTAAGCAAATGTATTAGTGTAACATTTATTGGTGAACCAAATAAATAAATAAAAAAATAATAAGGCATTTTGTACTGCCTCTCGGGTATTGAATTTTTTTCACACCAAAACTTTATCCAAATTCTGGAAAAGTTGAAGTTTGTAGGCGCAAGGTCTGGTGAGTACGGACGATGACGGAGAGTTTCCAACCCCAGCTCTTGTAACTGAAGCACGTTTGTCGTGCATGCAGTATGAGGTCGCGCGTTGTCGTGCAGGAGCAATGGGTACGAGCAATTTACCAAAGCTGGTTGGAGACGTGCCAGCTTCTCCATCATTGTGTTCCGTTTCACAGTTCATATATTCAGTAATGCTCATCCCGTTTGGTAAGAAACTGTGGTGAATCACACCGACGCGAGACCACTAAACAGTGACCATCTCTTTTCTAGGGGTAAGATTTCGTTTAGGGCATTGTTTAGGTGCTGAACCACGACCGAACCAACTTGTTGAGCGCTTTCGATTGTCAAACAGAATCTGTTTCTCGTCGCAGGTAACATGCGACAATTCAGTACAAAATTCCTTCGTTTGTGTGCCTGTACTGAACTACATCCATCAACTGCATGTTTCATCTAATCGTCACGTCGTCAGGGAAAGCTTAAAGGAAATGGTCCATTTCAAGCCAAGTCTATGTACACTATACCGTAAAAAAGCGGAGAATTCAGGAATTTTATTAAAAATAAAATAGAATAAATCACACTAAATGACTTGCTAAAAATCAAAATGCATTCCCAAGGTTTTAATGGTTTCGTAAGATTATTTATTGTCAAATGTCATTTTTGACAAGTAACTTGAGTCATGAGTAGGTAGCGTGATATTTTTATTTATTCGAGCTTGCTCGTATAGTTATGAACCCGTGAATGCGTTTTTTGTGTTTCTGGTGGATTTCTTTGGCGATTTGATTATGGCTTAACCCCTCGGTCCCCAGCTAAAGTGTCCGCCGTTGCCGCCGTGTCCGAATTTCTCGTACATTTATTTGCAATAAAATTCACTATAAATTTCAATATATTACTTGTTCCTGTTGTATTTATTATGTTATATTACTTGTCTTAGTGCTTTTACTTCATTACAAATAGATTTTAATTGTATTTTAATAGTAAAAAATGTACATATCCAGCGCAGGACAGCAGCGTGAATATCACAATTATTTCTATATATTATTCGAAATTCTTTATGTTAAAAGATAAATTGTATTCACACAAAAGGTTTTATGACAATTTTATAATAAAACACTATACTAAACACTAATAACACACTAGAGAAATCCAAAAATCAACACAATATCGCGCCACACCTAACAGTCGTACTAAATGAACGTAGATTATAAATAAATACCATAGACTAAGTTTTTTATTACATTAAAGGAGAAAATTTCACATGGAGCCAATAATATCAAACTTCTTCATAGAAAAGTAGTCTCTAAATATAAGTTTTAATGGTTTAAAGTGCTATGGGTGGGTGTGGTCAGATCCGACCGCTTGGAATTCCAGGAACATCGCCGTGTTCGGATCCGACCGTGTGCATATTGAAGGGTTAATGATAGGAATAAAACAGCATTTCAGAATTCAAATCTTATGACAGTACGACTATTATCCGCCATTAGTGTTGCATGTTTTGGTGACAATAAAACATTAATAACAAAAGTGGTTTAATATTTTTTTTAATTTATTTCCCTACTAGTACAAAATAGTCCCACGCTTCATACAATTTTGGATCGTTTCCTTTACTTGTTATTACAATTGAAGAAAGCTGTCACGAAGATCGTTTTCGATCGAATATTTGAATAGAATTGCTCGAATACCGTTTCGATCGGTTATTTGAATAGAATTGCTTCTCTGTCAGAAACCATTTAGCGTCTTTATCTTACATCTCTGTAGAATAAATTATTGGCATTTTGTCTTCCCCCCCCCCCTCCACATGCCGTTACCTTGAGCGCATCAAAATTAAATTTCCGACTAACTCCAACCATTCGGGATTATTTATCTCGGAATCGAAATAATTTACTAGCTCAATATTTTAACGTTTGTAGGCAACTTACACTCTACGTTTATAAGTATAAAGATTTTTATTGCCTGTTTCGTCAACATTTGCATCTGTCAGGGGTCAATTTTGTTCATGTAATGAATTCTTTTAGGGTCCATTTTCATTTTGCTGTGTTTAATGTTTAACAGTTAAAGATAATTACCAGACATTACTCTGTGCTTTAAGATTTTATAGTAGCTTCCGGGAAGATAAAGTAGGGAGATTTTTTTTGCAAATTTTACTTAAAATATTACTTTAGCTTATTGGAACTTTTTTACGGTGCAACTTTACAGCAATACTAATCACCATTTCATCGGACCTTTAACTTTTTACTTAAAGTTATGGTAACTACTTACTCATAAAAATATACAGTTTATGAGATGCTTAAAGTTGCTTTGTTTCTCGCTCTTCTCGTAATGATAATAGAAAGAGACAGTTCTAAGGAAAATTAACACTTCATTTAACCCATTCGCTGTCCCGAGTACTTTCTTGCTATTCTGTCTTACTATTTTGTCTGAAAATCGGACAGTGAAAGTGTAAACTGTGTAATAGATAGTCAATGATTTGATGTAAGGTCTGTATATCTTTATTATGTTATCGGTGGTTTGTGGAAATGGGTATTATCATTTTTTTATAGGATATGGGTGACAAACTAGCACACAGTCCAACTATTGGTAAGTGGATTCTGTGGCCCATAGGCATCTACTTTTAAATTTAGGAATCAAAATGCAGATATGAGGACTAAGTTGCAATGCTCATGTTCTGACTCCTCATCTCAGGGATGATGATGAGATTGAGAGGGAACGGAGGGCGTTGTCAGTAAGAGCGAACATGATAGCTCGCAGGTTTGCACGCTGTTCAAGGGAAGTTAAAATAGCCCTATTCAGAGTTAACTGCACGTTATTTTACACGTGCAGCCTGTGGGCTAGATATACTCAAAAGGCTTACAACGCCCTCCGAGTACAATACAACAACGCATTTAGGGTGCTGCTGGGACTGCCTCGCTTCTATAGTGCATCGGCGATGTTCGCGGAAGCGCGAGTCGACTGCTTTTACGCGACCATGCGCAAGAGGTGCGCATCTCTGGTGCGCAGGGTGCTGGGGAGTAACAATAGTATCCTGAAAGTGATTGCTAGCAGGCTGGACTGGCCTATACATGTGCCATTGTAGCGCCATATCGGGTGGATTGGCGAGAAAATGGCACATATAAATATACATGTATTTTTTTGTACTTCACATAATTATATATAATAATAATATTATGCTTACTAACATAGAAACAAGTTTAGTTATAAGTAATACTAACAAAATATGAGCCTTGGTTGCTTCAATAAATGAAATTCTTCTTCTTCTTCTAATGCCTTGATTCCAGTAAAAACATCTTCCTGATACTAACAAAATATAATGAAAAATTTCGACTGTGATTCCGCCTGTCTGGCGTAGAACCTATTGTAATTACTCCCCCTATAAGTCCAATCTATGGGGAAGGCCTATGTTCAGCAGTGAGCTTTGAAAGTTATTATAATAATGAAGTATCGATTGTGCATCTGTTACTGGTCGTGTATTTTGATTAAACTTGACTGAAGTCATATTTACACCACATCCTTGTTTTGTCGAGACGGTGGCTTAAACCTATGATTGGATCCGACAGGTGACGCTGTAGTCTAGTTATTAACAAATTCTTAAAATATTATATTATAGTAAATCAATAGTGTTGATGGAAGTCATATTTACACCACATCCTTGTTTTGTCGAGACGGTGGCTTAAACCTATGATCGGATCCGACAGGTGACGCTGTAGTCTAGTTATTAACAAATTCTTAAAATATTATATTATAGTAAATCAATAGTGTTGATGCCACATAAAAAACTCTAAATCTGGACCCGATAGGTGACGCTGTAAAACAAGTGATAATAAATTATACATTCACACTGTGTTCAAATGAAGTCGGAGCGAAACTCATCGCGTCACCTCTCAGAAAGGACAAAACAACGTCTCTCAATTCAGCTAAAGTTTTAGTTTAATGCAATACTTTTGATTTTGTTTACCAGAGTTTTTGCTTAAAATAAATGAATGTTTCATGTTTTTAGTATATTTTTTATACCTGTTTTTATCTTGAATGCACCTTAAATATCTTTTTATAGGATAGGGTGACAAACGAGCACACAGTCCACCTGATGGTAAGTGGTTGCTGTGGCCCATAGACATCTACATCTATCGTCGATTACGAATCAAAATGCAGATGCGTTGTCACCCGTGAGGACTTTGATAATGATAATGCCTCATTTTCAGTAAAAAGGGTCTCCGGTTCTCTACACTCAACATATGAAACACAGCAGCATTAAGCTACTATTTGACGCTGGTATTCTGTGAGAGCGTGGTCCTTCACCGGCCGAGCCGACCCATTCGTGCTACAACTATACTACTTATATAACTGCAGCATGGCTCTCCCACGGATAACATAATTTAAATTTTTTATGGGAGTAAGTGTGTCAAACAAGCTCACAGTCCAACTGATGGTAATTGCATTCTGTGAGCCATAGACATCTATATCTACGATTAAGAATCAAAATGGAGATTCCTTATGACACCTGAGGATTAAGCTAGAACGCCTGGATGGACGGGCCTTCGGGCCTACACTTACCATAAAAACATAGCAGCAGTAAGCTGATTTTGACTGATTATTTGACGCTTGTACTCTGGTTATAACGTGATCCTCATTCGTGCTACAAACATAATATGGCTGCAGCATGACGATATCGCTTTTTTTTTAAATCTTCTTTCGTAATTCATATGGAATCATAAGCTATAAGAATGTAAAGTATAATGCCTGCGGATTATGAAAAACAATAGTAAAACATAGCTGATTATGTTTTGTGACGAAATATGAACAAATCGAAAACCAGATGTAGATGTCTATGTGTCAAAGCATCCGCTTACCATGACGTGGACTGTGTGCTCGTTTGTCACCCCTATTCTATAAAAGGTAATAAAATAAATACTTAAAAGGGGCTCTTAACCCAGACGAAATCCTAGACAAAAAAGGAGCCCAACCAACTAGTAAGCGGGCTGCAGCAAAGTGAAGATCTATAGGGGGTTACCGGGGTAACGCATTATGAGCCGATGTTGAAGCCGCGTACGTTAAACATACGATAAGGGTTAGTTTATATGAGGCAATACGTTTAACAGACACAATATTGTGTAAAAATGAGCTAAGCTAAGCTTATTTTTTTTATTTAATATTCTTTATTGCACACCATATAAAAAAAATATTAATTATATATACAAAAGAAGTATGCAATGGGCGGTCTTATTGCTGATAGCAATTTCTTCCAGACAACCAGTGAATGGACAGGATTACACAAAAATTACAAGGGTAGGGCACATTGGTGTGATAAAAAAAAAGGATACATATTTCATATATATATACATATACATATATATATATACATATATATATATATATATATATATATATATATATATATATATATATATACATATACATTCATACATACATATATATATACACACATACATACATACACACACATACATACATATATACACATACATACACATATATATATATACATATATACATAACAAAACATACATAGACTACAAACATATATACATACAAAAAATATATATTTAAGTATTTAACTATACGTAAATGCAATCAATATACTACATATATATTATATTAAACGACTAGTGTGGGAGCGAAGTGCAAGGTAATGGTTCTTTACTAGTTTTTTAAAAACCGGTAGGGACGGAGCGCGTTTGACTGCCAATGGGAGTTCATTCCATAAACGAACGGCCTGTACTGTAAAAGACTTGTTCATAAATTTACTAGTATGTAGTGGCATATACAATTTCAAGCTCTCTGCTGATCTCAGGTTACGCGAATGGGAATCACGAAGAAACACAAAACGATTTTTGAGGTAAGAAGGGTAAGAAGGATTAAAGAGAATACTATAGAGAAGATGAAGTATGTGAGCATTCCGATGAAGACGTATCGACAACCACTTGAGCTTAGCACGAAAAAGAGAGACATGGTCATATTTACGTAATCCAAATATAAACCTTATACAGAAATTCTGAATTCGCTCAAGTTTATCAAGCTGAGCTTCGGTGAGATCTAGATAGCTGACGTCCGCATAGTCGAAAATAGGGAAAAGAAGGGACTTGGCAAGCGCAGTTTTGGTGTATATTGGAAGAAAGTTACGTAATCTACGCAAGGAGGCTGCAGAGGCATAAACTTTACGGTGGATCTCTTTGATTTGATGGTCCCATGACAGATTTTTATCTATGTGAATCCCCAAGTTCTTCACTGAATCTCTGTAAGGGATATTAGTTTTATCAAATACAATTTGGGGTAGGTGATCAACTGATAACTTATTGAGCATTTGCGCGCTACCGATGTTAATGCTTTGTGATTTAGCTGGGTTAACGTGAAGGCCGTATGCTTTACTCCACTCAAGAATTCGTTCGAGATCTGCATTAATGACATTAATAGCATTGGGGAGATCGTTGGGACGAGCTTTAGTATATATTTGCAGATCATCTGCATAAAGGTGGTAGGAAGAAGTTAAATTATTAGATATTGAGTTTATAAAAACTGCAAAAAGTAGAGGAGATAAAACGCCTCCCTGCGGCACACCAACACATACGTTACACCATGATGATAATGTATCATCGATGCGTATACGTTGCTGGCGCCCAGACAGGTAACTTTGAAACCAACCAATCGCTGTTGGAGATACGATTAAGAGAGCGCATTATACCAAGTAGGACATCATGGTCAACGATATTAAAGGCATTACTGAAATCTAATAAACAAAGAACAGTTACTTCGCTGCGTTCCATTCCTATTCGGATGTCATCGGTAATATTTACCAATGCTGTGGTAGTACTGTGTTCAGGTCGAAATCCTGACTGGAAAGGATTAAGGAGAGAATTAGCACAAAGAAAGCTGTTGAACTGGATGTAAACAAGGCGTTCAAGGACTTTTGATAAGAAGGGCAGTAAAGAGATGGGACGATATTCAGAAAAGGACGCAGGATTAATTTTCTTTGGGATAGGAATAACTTCAGCATTTTTCCAAGATGATGGAAAACTACTTGTAGAAATGGAGAAGTTAAGGATATGACAAATAATAGGAAGAATAATATCAAGAATAGGAAGAATCATATTACGACTGACACAATCACTTCTCACTGCATTGGAAGTAATAGATAAAACGCTCTTCTCAACGCCACAAGCAGTGAATGGTTTAAAAGTAAAAGAGGAGTGATTGGGAGTGGGAATAGTTGAAAGAAATGTTAGTGTATTAGCCTTAGCAGTACTATCTAAGCAGGATGAAGAAGAGAAATGTTTATTTAAAAGATTAACGTTTAAATCATTTGTCGTTGGAGTATTCTTAGATTTCCCAACACCCAATGATCTAAGAAATTTCCAGACCTTTGCTGTATCCCCATTTTCAACTGACTTATGAATATGAAGGCGTTGAGCATCCCTACACACCTTATTGCAGTGATTGCGAATGTTAATATACTTTTCCCTATTAAACGCATTTGGGTTACGTTTATACTTAGCTTTAGCTATCGCTTTTTTATTAATAATCTGTTTAATATCATCGGTAAGCCAAGGTGATGGACGATGTTTAATTTTGACTACGCGTACAGGTGCATGAACATCATAGATTTTTATAAGGGCTGAAGTAAATATTGAAACTTTACTATCTAGGTTATCTGCGTTAAAAAGATTTGACCAGTCCCAAAGTAGCGCATCCTTTCGAAGACTGTCTATATCCATGCCACCAAAATTACGCTGCAGTAGAATTTTTGGTTTGAATTTGGGAGATCGGGTATTATAGGATAGAAAGATAAGGTCATGATAGGAGAAAACATCGGCCGCGTATTGGCCGTGCTTCGTGACAAAGTTGCAAGAGGAAACTAAAATAAGGTCAAGGAGAGAGGGATTCGAGTTTGGAAAATGATGCGTGGCATTTAGTGGTAAAATAGAGAGATTACTAGAATATACGATTGACTGAAGAGAAGAAGCCCTGGTATCTTGTTTAAGGAGGCACGTGTTAAAATCACCCATAATAATCGTGTGTGAATAGGAGGGAGTAAGCTTATCAATGATGTTTTGGAATGGGTTAAAGAAGTCAATACGCATAGAAGGGCAGTAATAAACACCAAGAAGAACTTTTGAATGTGACAGTGTGACTTCAATGAAAAGATGCTCACCGGCATTTAGCGGCGGTGGTTGTGCAGACATATCGACAATGGTGAAAGGAATGTGTGAACGTAGATAAATGGCAACACCTCCACCGCCACCTACTAAGCGATCGTTTCGAATTAGTTGGAAGCCAGGAAGATTGTAGCAGGTGGAGGGAAGATATGGCTTTAGCCAAGACTCAGAAATAAGAACAGCATGTATATGATTACAATTAAAAGTCGTCAGCATATCAGGGAAGTGGGCCGGAATGCTCTGTGCATTTATATGTACAACGTTGAAGTTGTTAGGGACATCAGAAAACTGCGAGACAAGAAACTCTGAGAGATGGATGAAAGTAGAACTGCCACTATCACTTGCCATAGAACCAAAACTGTCATCATTGGCATTGAAAAACATCTCACTTACGCCAATTATATCGTTAATAGCCATTACAATACATATATATTATATATACTTAATATATATATATATATATATATATATATATATTTAAATTAAATGTCTAAGTTATTTAAATAAAATTAACTACTAAATTAAATGTACTTCTTAGAGCTAGGCAATCGTGTCCACCCACCAATCGAGTGTTATTACAAACTATAACATAACTAAAAACAGAAGTCCAAAAAAATAAACACATTTCAAAATCACATAATATAGAAAAAAAAACACCAATTGGTAATACCGCTACACAAATACACTATTTACAAACGTTTATAGTATTAAATCTAAGGTGGCAGAATTAATAAAGTTGTCAGTGTTCATATTACAGCTTTTGGCTGAAAGACTGGTAGCCGATGTGACCATAACTTACTAAAATAAATATTTAATAATCTGTGAAAAAGAAAGCAGCCGCTGTCACTGTCCGCCATAGATTACTGTATATAATATGTCTGCATATTTATTAATCTATGTGACTGCCACGGTGTTGTTGAAAAAGTATATACACAAAGACTATTAGTATTGTAAACATATTAATTTACTTTTACGTGCACAAGATTGAAAGAGTACTAATTAATAAACTATAATACTAATTAAAAATAATAATAAATAAGAATACTAATTAAAAATGTATATAAAACAATTTCTACACGTAATAGGTTCAATGTAACAGTCAATTCATGATGTGCTAAGGTTTAGAATAAAATAATTTACCTAGTTTCAAATAGTGTAAATTAATTGCAGCGGAACTTATCTAAATTGTAATTTAAAAGAATCATTGCATAAGTTACGTTAAAGTAGGGATAAAGAAATCAAGCATGCATAATCATTTCTTAACTGCGGCCCCTCTCTTGGTCTTTGTTGTTGCTGGCTTCTTTTCAGTCACTTTAGCTGAAGCATCTGGGCACTGATCTAACTTATGAACTTCGCTCACTGTAAGAACTCGAAGACGAGAGCCGTTAGGCCTGAGAATATAAACAGATCCATCCTTAGTCCAGCAACTAGAAATTCCGAGCTTATCTCGAGCAGCCATGAGAGCATCGTGTCTTGATTTAATTAGAAATTCGGAAACTGTGACACCTGATCCCTTAAGCAGAGTCTTGGAATACCAGACTTTATTCCGTAATATGAGATTTTGGAACTTTACAAGAATAGGTCGTGGTCTGTTTGCGGTAGCATGACGGCTCATTCGATGGCACCTTCGTATATCACTGGTTGAGCAGTCACTTATCTTCAGTTGTTCATTGAGAACCCTTGTGACTACCAGAGCAGTATCTTCTTTAGAGTTCTCTGGTACACCATGAAATAGAAGCATTTTTCTACGACTTCTTACTTCTAACTGATCGACAGTATGGGCCAGGAGCTCCATTTGCTGTTGTAGACTGCTCAGTGCTTGGACCACAAAAGCCTTGAATGAAGAGAACTCCGCAGCAAGTGATGCAGTGTTGGACGTTGAATGAGGAGATTTACGTAACTCTTCTTCGAAGTTCGTCATTCTCTTATGGAAAACCTCCATAAGTTCGGTCATGCTATCCTTAATTGAAGACTCCATTTACGTAGTAAAACACTGATGTTGGATAGAAAATACAAGATTGTGCCAGTTGTGACAAATGCTGTTATGTGCTAGGCTATGAACTTGAAAAAAACACTCATGAGGTGGGTGGTACTAGTTATTCATTATATAAAAACATAAAAATGAGACAAATTACACAAAAACCATTAAACTTTAAAATCTAAATAAGAGCAAGTTTTAAGCGTGTTGTTTAGCCGACTACCCACGAGCGAATATACTTACTACTACTTACATACTTTGGAACTCTCATCTATTTTCCGGGAAATAGAAATAATATACATAAGCATAACCTCGTAGCGCATACTTAGTATATATAAAAAGGTAGTGATGTACATCATAAGCTGGTACTATCAGTTACTCGAATCCAAAGAGTCAGTAATGTTTTTAAAAAAGCTTTTACATTTAAGTCTCGGAAAATATGCAGAACCTATCTATCAAAAAGTTTAAAATTTTTATTGGTTATTATAGTGCTTAAGAGCGGCCCCTGGGAATGAGGTGATCGCTACTATGCTATTTCTAAATGTATTGATATTAAATTAACAATATGTTATATTATTGTAAATTAATTTCAAAAGAAAAGTCGGGCCTTAGCCAAGTAGATTTTTTCCGAACCAGACTAAATTTTAAAATTAAAACTGACTTTCAATAAATATTCGTTTATCCTGCTTTAAATAAAGAATTAATTTATTCTATGTTATTTTGTTTTATTATATACTTTAGCTATATTTAATTATATAACATTATATTAGTTTTACGTTATTTGAATTGACCTTCTTTGTTATCTTGACTTCCATTTCAATATCATCTTAAAGTTAATCAGCTCTTTAATCACTGCGTTCGACTGCAGAGTATTCATTGATAAATTCTGCTTCTATTAAATCCGTTTCAAACTCGATTCATCCGCTCGTAGGATCCTCGAGAATAATGCTACCAAGCGTTCGCTATTTAGGAGACATATTTTTATATTTTATTTTATTAAATAGATTAAAATACCAGTTAAATAAACCTTCAAAACCTTGGGTTAATTTGGAATTTATTACAACAATTGTTTAGAAAACAATTGAGAACAACAAAAAAGAACTTTATATTTAACAAAGACATTGTTTGTTAAATATAAAGTTCTTTTTTGTTGTTAGTTGTGTGTGTAATTGTGATAAGATCTCAACTCGCGATGCCGTTTCGTCCATCTTTCGTCGTCCGCGATGGTTGAGTGAATATTATCAGTTCATTAATTTAAAAAAAAAAACTATATTTATCACGGTCGCTATGAAGCTTTATTCCTCATCCAAGTAAAGGTAGTCGGTTGAAGTCTTTCCTACATTGGACATATAATAATAATACATTAAATATATAATAATAATAATTCTGGTATCAAGCTCCGTGTCTGGGATTCGTTCCAGTTTCAAAATAATATATAAATATCATTGTTCATTTATATAACAAACTACCTATCTTTATTATGGAATGAGCCTAATATTATCACGTTATAACGTAGTCACCCCACTCGGGTGCCGCTTCGACTCCCCAACAATTGCTCCTTGCAATAACAGAGCCAAGTTGACTTTAATAATATTCAATAAGCTACGATTTTAACATTCGATAGTCCCACTAATAGGATTAGTGCGTCTCTGTCGACCGACTGAGATCTTCGGGATTCCATACGTAATTTTGTCGCTAATTGAAGTTTACTTACGTCGATGTTACAATGGGGGTGGTTTAATTAAAATGGCGCTCGGAATAATGTATTTTATACACAAAGCGTATGTGTCAGCTCTTAATGTAGGTAAATGTCTGCATATAGAGTTCTAGATTCTATAAAAATACAGCATTTGTTGAGTTTTCTTGAGGTAGAGAATCAGTGCAGCAAATAAATATCAACATCTTTGTAAAAATGATTTGACAGCTAACTAAAACAACCATCTCTTAAAGACTTGCTGAAGCAATTTCGTAACTTTCCCTACTTTTAAAAAGTGCCTAATTTTAAAGGTCAATTTTGAATGAAAATATTTTAACTTTGATTCACTATAAAAATTGAGTCAATAATTATTTTTATCTTGCTCACCTTGTGAAAAGTGTGTAAGGTGCGAGTGATCAGGTAATGACATAGACAGTTATGATGATTATGGACAGGACCCGTAGCTTATATATTTAGCTTAACAGGCGTTTGTCAAGAAACTTTTTGTTAATAATGGGTGGCCTTCAAAGTGTGAAAAATTCAAACTTCTGAGTCAACGCAATCAAATGATACTAACATTTTTGCCAAATGTTTTTACATTCGCAAACTCATTCATCGAAGCCTATTCGGTACTTTTCGTTGAACTATTGTCATAAAATTCAGCAAGAAGCAAGGTACTAACTGAAATTATTTTCATCAAAAATTATTTTAATTGCGAACTTTAATTTTTTTATTATTTAAAATTGCAAGGATTACAAACTAAAATTTGCAGTTGCAGCATCGATTCAGAATTATTTAGATTTACATGAAAACATTTTTACCCCTGTTAAATTTGTCCTTAAACCTGACAATACATTTCTGGATAAATGATCCTGGCGAGATTGGTATCGAAAACAAGTAAAATTCGACGGGACTCTCAATTCTAGGAATGAACAACCTACATTTGTACATAGTTAAGTTTATACGGAAATTAGTCGCTTTTTAATTATTTTTATTAACTATGTTTTTTATGTAAACTAAGTGGTGCGCACACACACACACACACACACACACATATTTCTTAAGAATTATTCTCACATTATTTAAGACCTTGTTTAAACTTATCGTAGTCTATAAAACAAACATCATATAACTAATATTTCTAATATCCTATATATATATATATATATATATATATATATATATATATATATATATATGTATATATATATATATATATATATATATATATATATAACTACCTACCTACTACCTATACTCTGCGACTGTTGTTTGATTGTAGGCTATTAATAAAACGTATGTAATCATACGTAAATAATGAATAATAAATAGCCTTTTTTTTTAATAAAATTAGTTACATTAAATTAATTACACTGGATAAATTTGTTACAAAATCAATTTAATAGGTACTAGACTGCACTAAAAGTATCGGGAATGGAATATTTCCACTGTTCCTGTCATATTAAAATCTTTTTAATTGAAAACTCCTTGGTTTTAAAAATGGAATACCATTTATTTATTTAAAAAAAGATTCTCGGTCTTGTCACAAGGTTTTGTCAAACTTGTTAAGTCGTTGAGAAAATGGAATTGACTCGAGAAAATTCAAGAGCGATGATTTGTTATGACTTTCGAAGTGGTTTAACACAAAAACAGTGTGTTGACCGGATGATTTCTGCATTTGGTGATGAAGCCCCATCCAAAACCACAATTTATCGCTGGTTTGCTGAATTTTAACGTGGAAGTGTCAAGCTCAGTGATGATCCCCGTCAGGGTCGTCCAAAAACTGCAGTCACCCAAGAAAACGTTGATGCTATGCGTAAGCTGATTGAGGAAGATCGACATGTGACATACCGCGAAATTCAGGCAACTTTAGATATTGGCATATGTCAAATATAAATAATCTTGCATGAACAATTAGGTGTAAAAAGTTGTTTTCCCGATGGATACCGCATTCGCTCTGTGAAGAGCAAAAACCAGCTCGCGTTACTTGGTGCGTCAGAACTCTCGAAAGATTCCACGCAGGATCCTCAAATGCTGTATACAACATCGTATCAGGTGACGAATCCTGGATATACGCGTACAAACCCGAAACAAAAAACCAGTCACGAGTTTGGGTGTTCGAAAATGAGTTAAAGCCAACAAAAATTGTTCGTTCACGGAGTGTTGCAAAAAAATGGTGGCCACGTTTGTCTCCAAAACCGGCCATGTTACGACTATTCCTCTTGAGAGACAAAGAACGGTTAATGCAGAATGGTATGCTAGCATTTGTTTGCCACAGATCGTTTCTCAACTCCGTAAAGAGAACTGCAACCGCCGTATCATCCTCCATCACGACAATGCGAGTTCTCACACCGCACACAGAACAAAAGAGTTTTTAGATCAAGAAAACATAGAATTATTAGACCATCCGCCGTACAGCCCCGACCTAAGCCCTAATGATTGCTATACTTTCCCTAAAATAAATAATAAATTGCGTGGACAGAGATTTTCGTCACCTGAAGAAGCTGTGGACGCCTACAAAACGGCCATTTTGGAGACCCCATCTTCCGAATGGAATGGTTGCTTCAATGATTGGTTCCATCGTACGGAAAAATGTGTCAAATTTCGCGGAGAATACTTCGAAAAGCAATAAATACATTTTTAAATAGTAATGTTGTGTTATTTCCTTGATTCCCGAAATTTTCAGTGCTGCCCTCGTACATGCATTATTGTAATATCAGAATTATATTCAATTGGAAATTTGATTTTGCATTTAATTTGCTTTTATTCAGATAATTTAATGATTATATGAAACAATTTTGGCGAATATGTTCACAAATTTATATTATTATTATTACATATTTTCTTACAATTGAGATATAATTAATAATATATCTATTTATTAATAATTGAATATATACAATTTACGATATGGGGTACTCGATATTCGTAAACGATTTCTACTAGATTCTCGAGATATGCAAAGTGGAAATAAAACAGCAACATGCATACACAACACAAACACAAACATACAAGGTGTGAATTTTTCTGTTCTTGTAGAAGCGATCTTATCCTTCAGGATCTTCTCATGGAGAAAAAATGCATAAATATACAAACTTTTAAAGCAACAAACAAAAAAATGGTGATAGTATGGTGGTCGGAAGGAACACTGTAACATAGGGTACAGGTTCCACTCCCTCACAGTGGACAACAATTAGTAAAGTGTTTAGTTTAATCAATGCGCTGTCACTTGAGCCATTGCGATTCGTGAGTAATTGTATTTATTACTAGTGGTGATTCGCCCCGGCCTAGCACGGGTGATTTGTGGATCTCGACACTGGCGCCACCTACCAGGTCCAATTGAGTTTTTAAACCATCCAGGGACCCATCCAAATACACATACAAAAATTCATCAAAATCGTTAACTAACGGACACCAATTTATTTTTATATATAAAAAAGAAGATTTGTGACGGCTTCGTGGCGCAGTTGCTCAGCAATGAGTTGCAGCGCTACGAGCCGCGGGTTCAAATCCCGCACAGAACAAGTGTTTCTATGTTCTATAAATAATTGTTTTTCAGAGACTATTATCTCAATACTTCTGAAAACTAAACTACATCTAAAAGCACATTACTAATGTTCGATATCTTATCATCACATTCCACGTACTAATTTGTTTTTATGTGTGATAAATACATTTAAAATCAACATTTAAAAATGACTAAAATCATTGATTACATGCATCTATTGCTTGCAAGGCAATGCTCTAATGATTTGAGGATTACATTAATGGATATATAATTTAAAAATCTATATTATTCACGTTTTATTTTATTTCTTAAGTTCGCTTTTCTTTTTTGATTGTAATAATTTCAAAAATTTGGGCGTAATTTTTACGCAATTTATGTAGCGAGAACGCGTGGAATGTCTGGTGCATTCATCATTCATCATTCATACAATTGGTATTCAGAAATGTATTTTTTATTAGTTAATATATCTTTTTATTACAGGTAGATAGCTCCTAATAACCTCACAAATAACGACTAGCGCGGCATTTTGCTCATACATGCACCTTAAGTTAAATAGCGTGCAAAGAAGCCCCCGGACAGGTATTCCAAAATTGCAGACAGATATTTCAATTTTATTTATACATATGGATTAGTAGATTTTTAAACACTGAATTCGTAAAATAATGTCCCTTGATTGCTTGAAAAAATTTCAAGGATTTTCTAATATTTTCATTTATTTCCAATTTTCCGCGCTTATGACCGTGCGGAATGGCGAGTATTTAACGCCCTCCATTTACCGGTTTTATTGAGAGGAAAATATTTAATAAGGTCGTTTTCTTTCAAACGCCCCACGATTTTATCATTTAGATCAAATGCCCGTAATAGAGTGGTCTATGAAGTCAATTATACTATTAGAGATCGAATCAAACTGTGAGTTTAATTCAGCGTCATAGGTGTTTTTGTATCGGTGAAAGTTGTAATGCGATTGCAGTGAATGTGAAATTTATGAAATGTAGGTTTTTAAACATCTACTCTCGTGTTTCAAGATTTTATGTTTGAATAATATTTGTAGTGAATACTTTAAATATATGAATGAATAAAATAGAATAAAATTTGATGTGAAAATGTCTTTAAGCACTTTTCGAATAGGGAAAAAGCACTGAACTCGCGTGACCGTCACGCTTAGATACATATATATATAGATGAGTATTTATAATTTTTTTAGTATTATATAGATTTTAATAATTCCTTTATATGTAAAACAGCGAAATTAATGAAAATTTTATCACTATTATTATACGTTGGTTCAAATAATTTCTAAAAAAATACTTCGTAAAAAATATTTGTAACCGAGCCTAAAAATAATCTTTATAAGTACTTATTTTAAAATCAGCCAATGTTCATCACAACATTGATGATTAAATCAGCGGTACGTCAAGAGGACGAAGTCAACCAAATAAAGACTGATTGCGGCCGCGTCGTCAGTCAATCAATCGCCCACGTGCAGGAGATTTACAAAACCGCCCCGCACCACCCCTCCCTTCAGGGAATTTTCTTTGTCTTATTTCGAACGCTAATTTAAAATATCTTGAAACTTCTACGTGAATGAGTCCTTATATATCGTGCAATTAATAAGCTTAAGCGATATAATGTCTGTGAATAAGTTTTAAAATGCGCAATTTTTAAATTTAAAATGGTAAAAAATGATTTACGATTATAAAAAGAACTTTTGTTTATAAAAGAATTAAATTAAATACCTATTAATTTTTTATTGTTAACTTACCTTATTACAAAAATTGTTGTAAATTAAGTATTTTTCTATATCTTCAAACATGCTAATCAAAAATTATATAGCGTTCATTTTATTTATTTAAGGAGAAAAAGTCTTTAGTCTTCCGCTTCATCGTCCAATTGACGTCCTCATTTTATTTCTCGCTAATCACTCATAACATGTAACACATTGTAAAGTCGAGTACACACAATAAGGAAGCGGCCGGGAGGTGTTGGGCCGGCTCACGCCTCGGCACTGGGGGGAGGGATCCGGGGTAAATGGGCTCCTTTGATAATTTATTATTGAAACCTTGCTTTTATTCTTTCCTTTTGTAATATTGTCTCCACTTGGCTTATTTGTTCCGGTGTAATTTGTTTGAAAATTTTTCTATTTTCATTTTCGCATTATTATTTATTTCGTCTGCGGCCCGCTCGTTATCGGAGATTTATTATATTCTGACAGCATTTTTGAAGAAATGAAATGAGGAAGTTAATTATTTTATTTCGTTTCTAAACGGTTTTAAGGTATAATTTTGAATGCGACGGACCGAAATATAATAGAAAAGTAAAAAAAGGGCAGGGTATCATGTCTGCATATTTGTACATGTATGTGTATTTTATATCTAACATACGAGGTGATACCAATATCTGTGGGAGGATATAAGGTTTTAACATTTCTTGTAGTCGCTTCTTGCGATACTCGTACTCACGGGATGAAATCAGGTGATTATCGTACACTGACATCGTTACACTAAGTTTAATCAATAAATTAAATATTATGCGTTTTTTTACCACTGATCAAAATACTTTTGTGTTAAATGTTAGGTGTAAGGACTCTACTGCTTAATTCTCTCGATGAAAAAATATAGAAAATTGCATTTACAATATAGCGTAAAAATAAGTTAAATCAAATTAAATTTAATTACAACTACTAAATATCAAAACTTTCAACCGATTTGAATTATCTGTGACGTCATTCCCGATTTTTTTCGTTTCTTTGACTACGAGACTTTTAGCTCGCGTCTATGGCTTGAACATTAGGTGTTATTCACTATTTATGTAGTTGCATAGTACTGTAAATGTGTACTTTATTAATGTGGACTGAAACTGTGGATTTACTTTAAAAATGTTTATTTTTTATTTGACTGTGTGTTAGAGTTGTGGGTTAAGAATATCCATTACCCCACATCGACCCCAGAATGTTGTAAGAAGCATCAGAGGAAAACTGAAACAAATTAACAATATTACCAGCCTCGAACACAGGCGCAAAGTAGCCAGCCTTTCGGTTTTCTACAGGATGCATTTCGGAGAGTGTGCACTGGAATTGCATAATTTACTTAGCCCCCACCCTCCCTTCCATCATCGGAAAACTAGACGTTCGGCCAGTCTCCACCTTTTCGTTGTTGACTTACCACGTTTTCGAAGCAAACGACTTGCTACATCATTCATCATGCGTACAGCAAAGGAGTGGAATAAGTTGCCGGCGTCTGTATTTCCATACGATTACAGTGTGGGTGTCATCAAGGCAAGCCTGAATAGACTTTTGTTAAGTTGGTGCGCTTCACCATCTCAGCCTAAATCACCACTCACCGTCAGGTGGGATTGTACCTAGTTAAGTGCTGGCTTAGAATAGTAAAAAAAATCATATAGAGGATGCGCAGCAGCATTTTCCTGACAATAACTCAAAATGAAAAATAAAACTGCAATTTCCAACAAGCCTATCAAGCGTGGCAACTATGACGACTATGGCAACTATTGCTGAATCATCCCTACCGCCTCGTCTGTGGGGGAGGCCTATGTGCGGCAGTGGAATTTTATAGGACGTAATGTGCAATATATGTATCTATAGCCGTGACTCGCGATTACACACATGTGATGAGTCCATCCAAGTTATACAAAAACTGTTAATAGTTGCTACTGCGATCCTATGGGTCACAATGTATTCTTATACATGGTTATTTTTCAAAGAGTAGCCAAATTTTAAACTTAAGTTCAAATATATAAATAATGATATACCGTCATTGCAGTTTGAAAATACGAGTAAATAATGTTTCTACTTTTATTTGAAATTATCCTAAATTGAATGTGATTTATGAGCAATAACGTTTTTGCCTACCGATCGACTCGAATGTGTGCGCAGTAAAATTGGTTAAAATAATGCTAAACCACGCATTATGAATTAAAAAGATAAAAAGGTCAGAATGTTTGAGTGTTTTTTATATTAAATTTTTCATCATCATTTGCCTATGTTACTTACTCTAAACCTTCTCTGCAAATTTGCCGGTTATTGCAAAATAACCCTGTATAACCTTAATAAACGGACTATTTAACGCAAAAAGTTTTTTTTCTAATTGGACTATTAGTTCTTAAGATAAATGTAGTCAAATATACAAACTCTTTAGCGTTTTATATTAATACTAGCGATGTGCCCCGACTTCGCAAGGGTGATTTCTGGATCTCACAACAGCGTCACCTACCAGATACAATAGTGAATCTAAACCTTCCTCGAATTAAGGGAAGAAATTCCTTAATAAAAGGGAAAAAAAAATTACGGTTCCCTCTCTGTATATCTTATTTTCACTTACTTATTTAGTTTTTTTTACAAATATGAAACAAACAAAGAAAGGAAAAAGAGAAATAACACGTCGAAAAGATTTAAAATTTTTAATTTCACCAATATTGAATGTTTTACGGTACGGTACAAGGTATCAAGCCATTGCTCTATTTAATTCTTTGCCTACCTCATTTTAAATTATTAATTGCCACCACAAATTTCAAAATTAACTTAAATCATTATTAATTAAAAAAAGCAACTACTCAGTTGACGATTCCCTAAATGACAAAAATAAACTTAATGAATGTTATTTTTTTTTGTTTATGTACTTCTTAATATATTATAATCTATGACATGAAAAATATTTAATTATGACATGAAAATTCTTAAATGATTTTAGTTTTATATATATTAATTGCATGCAAACGTATTTTTTCATTTTGTGTAATTAATTTCCAATACAATGTAATATTGTTCTATGGAATAAACTATGACTGTAATCAACTTAATTACAGACACAAAATTTCATCAAAATGTGTCCAACTGTTTAAGAGGAGTTAAGCCACAAATACATTGACAGAACTATCTTAATATGTATAAATTACGTGTCACTTTGTTTGTCCGCGATCCTAAACTACTAACCTGATTTTAATCAAATTTTCACACCGTGTCCAGTTTGGTCCAACTTGAGAGATAGGATAATTTTTTTGCCCATGAATGACCCACAATATTTTTTGCGAATTTAAGGATTTTTAATAGGACATAACAAAGGGTCGTCGAAAAGGCCAGAACAACGTCTGCCTGGTAAGCTAGTATAGGTATAAAGATTAGTATAGATTAACAAAATACTTAAAATTAAAGTCATTGGAAATTGTTTTGTGTTAAAAGATTATTTTAGACTGCTGCGACCTAAAACTGTGTAACAAAGTACATAGACTGCTGGTCTGTTATCAGCGTTTATTCATCTTCCAGACGAAATTTAATCTCGAGAAAATTAAATGAAAACATCACCTGCGCTACCAATATTTATAGGTACTTCACTCTTGTTATTGCGAACAAAAAGCCGCTGTCATATCTTTCCGTGATCAAGCAGTTTTGATCCTAATGCTTAAAGGTATTAGGCATTTAATGGCGTGGGATTCAGTAAAGATAGGTGCATAAGGGAGAGAAGGTAAAACGGCGCTAGCCGGGGTGCGCAACAATAAGCCTCGTTTGATAAATTGCGATATTGTTGGTACCAAAATACCCAACTAACCAAGACCTCCGTACTTTTTTCCTAGCATTGACACACTAAAGCAACAAGGCGTTGTGAGAGATTATTTTATCCTGGACATAGCGAGCGGAATTTTTCTCATTGATGAATTTATGTACAGTTTTTGTTGGTTCTTTATTGAATTGTCTGGTGGTCTGTGCTCGGTGTGTAAGAAAGTAAACAGAATTACGTTGTATTCATATTTAATCTTATTTTTGGGTGTTTGAGTAGTAAACTGATAATCTTTCCTCTACACATAAATATGTATTAAAATCCATTAGAATAATTATAATAAAAAAAGACTTGCGAGCCCAAAAATTGTTAAGCATTTGTTCAATATAGATCTCCGTAATTAAGCTCGACGCCTTCGGTGTACTGCACTGAGGAAGGTAGAATTTAACAACTTCTAAATGATTTTGCAGATTAGTAAGCTGAAGTGGCAATGAGTCGACCATATAGCTCAAAGAACTGACAACCGATAGGGAAAAAAGGTTCTCGAGCAGCAGTCTCGTAACGTTAGGCGAAGTGTAGAGCGAACCCCACCGGATGGAGTGATGACCTGGTAAGACATGCAGGAAGTCGATGATTGCAGGTGGCTCAGGATCGTGCTTTGTAGCATTTATTTATTTATTTAAATAGACACACCATCGACAATATCAGTAAACATTGTTACAATCAAAATACTACATTTTTAGATAAATGATATGTCTTTACAGGCGTATACATCAATATAAGAGAAAAAGAAAAACTGAACAACATATAAACTCTAAAACAAAAAGAAATTAAACTAGCCAATCAAAGTAAAAACTAAAAAAATAATAATTTTGAATCATTAATCTGGCAAGGCAGGTAACAGTACGTCTTTACATTTTCTTTTAAATACACGTTCGGGAATTCCCTGCGGGAGACCTATGTTCAGCAGTGGACTTGTGAAGGGCTTTAATAATGATGATGAAAAGATTTAAATATGGATAGAGTACATAATATATTCTTACACCGGGTAGTGTTGGTGTAAGAATATCTACTACCTGTTATCATCCCGTGGGTTTCGTGAGAGGCGACGGAGGAAAACAAACCAAAAGATGAAGAGCAGTGTTCCTTATAATAACAAAAAAATAAAAAAAACTGCTATCGCTAATCCGTTTACCAGGCGTGGCAACTATGGCAAATATACCTCCTATAAAGTGATCTATGGAGGAGGATATAACGGTAAACGACTTAAATAACTGGTTCGCCACCCGTTTACAGAAGCACTGCTTTTATTCCATCCACACCTAGTACCATACCGCTTTTATAATATTGGACAGTCATTCTACTCTTCCTCAGACTGCTATGCGGTATATTATCTTAAAAATAGTTGATGATTCTTGCTTGGGTTTTCCCAAGTTTGCCTGTACATTTGACGATGATGTAAACCCCTAAATCTTGCTCACGAAATGACACTTCCACAGTTGGTATTCAACGAAATTTGACTCTTTTCGAAAGACAGTTCTATAGCAAAGACTTTATAGGTTCTTTTATATGAGTTATTTTTTAAGTCTCACGGCATACATTTGGAAATCTTATGTATTACCATATACTAACTTAAAGACAGCCATCAGATGTAATCAGGGAGTTTTTAGCTTTTCTAAATTTTCTAATATTGTTTTCTAAGATAATTCGATACGAAAAGTTTTGATTGGCAATTTTATATAATACGAATTTCAAATAACTATCAACTCTCCGCAAAATCGATTTAATTACAACTAAAGGCTAAAATCGAAATCGAACATAACAAAATATCGTTACGGGTTACGGGCCACAAAGCGTCGGTCAATGAAAACTCAATCTCGGGTGCGGATTATCCGCGTAATTGCAATCTATGCCGCGGTTGCCCGTCATAGACAATATGAACGGCCGTGGTTTGATCGCAATGTCGGGGTAGCATACTATATTTATGTTACTCTTATTAAATTTTTCCTTTTACTTACATAGCTTTGTATAATTTGACGTTATAACGTTATATTTTGGCGTTTTTATATAAATGGTATAAACGGTAGAGGTATGTTGCAGCTATATTATGTTAGTAACACGAATGGGCGACTCGACCGGGGAAGGAACATGCTCTCACTGAATAGCAGCTCAATGCTGGTGTGTTTCGTATGGTGAATGTAGAGAACAGAAGACCCCTTCGACTGGAAACTAATCATTTCATCTTAGTCCTCAGGGCTGGCAACGCATCTGCATTTTGATTTGTTATCGAGGATGGATGTAGATGCACTTACAATCAGGTGGACTGTGTTCCCGTTTGTCACCCTTATGCAATAAAAATATATTGGCATTTATATTTATACATATCCTATATTTGAAGCGAGCAGTTCTTGTATTAATTATTTTTTTGTTCATCACAGCTCATAGAAAGTCCACTGCTGAACATAGAAGACCCCATCGGTGGCCTCATAGGAGGGCATTTGTCATAGTCACCATGCCTACTAAGGGGGTTGGAAATCGCAGTTTTTGGGTTGTTATCAGGAAGATGATGCAACCCGGCTTCTCTTTAGTTCTTTTTCTTTGTCGCCTCTTACGATATCCACGGGATAATAATATGGGGTAGAGGTTTTTCTTACGATACTACTTTCCTAATTCTTATACTCGTATATACATATATATATATATATATATATATATATATATATATATATATATATTCTGGATGATTTTTTTACCGTCTGGAAAGAATAGGGTATAATAGATGAACGGAATAGAGGCCTATGACACTTTTATTATTACAATTTTTTTGCTTTCACATTAACATATTATGAAATCAATTAAAAACTATCGAAATTAAAGTAATACGTGCCCAATCATTAGATATATATATATATATATATATATATATATATATATATATATATGTGTGTGTGTGTGTGTGTGCGCGCGCGTGTGTGTGTGTGTGTGTGTGCGTGTGCGTGCGTGTGTGTGTGTGTGTGTGTGCGTGCGTGTGTGTGTAACATTTTTCTACGTGGAAGAGCCACGCTACAGCTTTATTGTGATTGCAACACGAACGGGTCGGCTCGACCGGGGTAGAACCACGCTCTCATAGAATATCAGCCTAAAATAGCATCTTTATGCTGCTGTGTTTCGTATGGTGAGTGTAGAGAATCGGAGACCGTTTTTACTGGAAACGAGGCACTCCATCTCAGTCCTCGGGGTTACATTTGCATTTTCTCATCTTGATTGAAGATAAATGTAGATGTCTTTGTGCCACAGCATCCACTTACCATCATGTGGACTGTGTGCTCGTATGTCACCCTTATTCTATAAAAAATGTTCTACAGTTGAAGCACACGTAGATTTTCCTGCTATTCCTACTTATATGCAATAGCGTCTCTACGCCAAAGAAAATATACAGTACGCGAACCCATACGTATATGTTCGTGCGTGCAATAGCATTGCGCTCATGCATGTATCTCATTAAATTCATAAACTACCGAGCTAACTTCGTTACGGCGTGCAACTTTATAGGCATTCATCGCATTCACTACGTAAAATAGTTACCTGAAATACACTCCTGCTATCGTCGAGCTACCCTGTAACTTATTTAAAAGCGAGTTTCAGCAAACAACGTTAGCTGTTATATAATTTTATAATTTATTAAACTTTAACTTGTAGTACATAAAGAAAACAAAATCTTACATGAGATAGCAATAAATTTCGGTAAAACACTAGTAAGGGTTATATGTAGAAGAATTTTTGATTTAATATGACGTTGGAAGCGTCCATTTGATTCATATAACGACAAGATGGCCAACATTGCGTTAACCATTCAGAAGCTCCTTTTTATGATTTTTTGTAATGCCTAAATATTTACGCCGAACAGATGTCGTTATTTGGAGTTGAGATGTTCATATTTCGTCATCATTCAAAAGTTGCGTTTAAATTGAAAAAAAAAACCATTTTTAGTGTATGTATGTACACAAAACAATGTCTCAGTGCTTAAATTTTTACACATTTTTTTATTCTTCTACTAACAGAAATAACAGATGTTTGTTTTATGTATTTATTATCCAATAAAAAATATTTCAGGAAGAAATATTAATCTCTACACTTAACTCCGCCCCGCTATGAAACCCGTTAAATATTTTATCTCACACCAAAGTAGCACCGCTCTGGTCGCAAAAAAGGTCGTAAATGCCATTATTACGATTTGCATACGTCCGTAGACATATATATATATATATATATATATATATATATATATATATATATATATATATATATATATAAGCAAGTGCTTGATTACTATCTCAACTGGTATATAATTGGTAATAATAACTAGTATATAATATGGTTAAATGGTGATATAGGCATATGTTCAAAAAAAATTAGGACGGTTAAATCAAAAAATTTATTTTGTAAAATATCAATGCCATAGGCTTCTTCTCCGTTCACATGTTACACCCTATTTTTTTCCAAGTGGTAAAAAGGGATAATAAATGCGATGATTATACTGCCATATTGGAAGCCATCAGATATTTTCCATGGTTGCCTCAGACACCTATGGGACGAAATGAGGTAATGAATTGTATTACACGGTCGGATAACCACTTCCACGAACATTGCGTTTCAGCACAAACTTTTGGTATTTGTTTACATTTTGCCCCAGGAGCTACTTTTTGCTTTAAAAAAAGGAAAATATGGTTATTTATCCTCTGAAGACTAGGCTATACAATCCCCCTTCATCAAATAATTTGATATAATATTTCATCAATATTCTCTAGAAAGGTGAACGGACTCGGTCCAATGTCCCCAACGCTCGAACGATTTGCAATGATAATATAGCACGGAGATTAGGTTAAATCCCTATAGCTAATGCCTAGACCGTTTCACTGAATATAGAAGTTCAATAAAATTTAATTGCTTCGGGAATTTAATACCGCGCAGAGGAGCGAAAAAATCGAAAGTTTCCGGCTTACCCGGACACCCGATACAGAAGCCGTTGAAGTGATGCCCTCGATTAGCCCGCGCACGGTCCGTTGCTCCCATTTGTGTGCTAATGTGCTAAATGCTAAAAACCGTTTGTTTATTGAATAAAAGTGAAAAACGAACACATAGTCCTCCTGATGGCACGTGAATGCTGTGGCCTACCTACTTTTGGCTACATTTATCCTCGATTAAGAATCAAAATGCAGATCCGTTGTACACCCACCATACGAAACACTTTCTATTTCTATTCTGTGAGAGCGTGACACTACAGAATTCAGAGACCAGGGTAGTCGGAGACCCTTTTTACTGAAAACGCGGCATTTCATCTTAATCTTCGAGGAATATAACCTAATTACGTTGTATGTACGTTTTTTTTATAGGATAATGGTGGCAAACGAGCACACAGTCCACCTGATGATAAGTGGTTGATGTGGCCCATAGACATCTACATCTATCCTCGATTACGAATCAAAATGCAGTTGCGTTGTTACACTTGAGGACTCAGATGGAATTCTCAGTTCTCTACACTCATCATACGAAATACAGCAACGTGGGCTGCTATTTTACTCTGATATTCTGTGAGAGCGTGGTCCTTCCCCGGTCGAGCCGACTCATTCGTGCTACAAATATACTACTAATAAAGCCCCAGCATGGCTTTACCACGTCGAAAAAGATTTTTAACTTATTTATGTTAATTTCGCTTACTTACTTACTTACTTATCTTTACGCACAATCCCTTAAGGGGTAGCCAGAGAGAACAGATCGCCAAGTGTCACGATCCTTACATACCTCTTTCGCTTCTTTCAGGTTCATTAACTTCTTCATACATGCACGTCTAGGTATCCGAGTACTCTTGACCCTCCCCTCTTCGAGCAATTTGCTCACATGGTCTTCGAAAGTTAGTCTCGGTCTACCTCGACACCTTTTAATATTTACTTTCGCTCTATATATTTTCTTCACCATTCGGTCGTCACTCATTCGCTCAACGTGCCCAAACCATTGGAGTGTTAATTTCGCAACTATGACAATTCCATTAAGTTATTTTTTGTCAAAATTCGACGACATGTTTAGGAGCTACGACACAGAAATATATTTTTTTATTCAATGTAGATAATTTATATTCATTGAAAATCATTCTCATGTTTAATTGATCACTGGTTTGGAAAATACCATTGTCCTGGTAAGAAACAGCGGAAACCAAGGGCTTTTTTATAATGTTGCTTAATTATATAACTATAAAAATCATATTGGATATAACTTGGTAGCGATCACCTCATTCCCAGGGGTTATCATCCATTAATATAAATATCTGTGTATCTGACTGTGGCATCGTAGCTTTTGAACGGTACTTGTAAAGCAATTTGATTGCAGTTTAAAAAAAATATAATTATTTATTCACTCCGCTAATTTTACATCGTAATTTACACTATTTAAATAAAAAGTCCATTAATTATATTAAGAGGTTAACGTCGACAGCCGTACTAGTGTAAACTGTGCTTAAGTGTCAAGGCTGACTGCAGCTTAAAACCAGGTTTTATAGCGGTGGTTTTTAGACACGTTTTATCAAAAATCAAAATCGATTCAGCCTTTTTATAATAATAATAATAATAAACATTTATTTCTTCCAGTTTTTACATAGTTACAATAGTTTCATAAACAGTTAAAGAGTTTTTGAGTAGCTGTGGGAGACAGGAGCCCAAACTAGGTTACCCTGTGTTATGGGTCTCCTGGCTCCCCGTCTTGGCTTTATTACATACTTTTCGATGATAATGTACTTAGACATGAAGTGAGCGTTGCATGTGGAGATCGAATATGAGATTTCCAAAGTGTAATTTGCAATTAAAGTCATATAGAATAAATATAACATGCAATATGTTTTAAATTTTTATTTGTTATGATTTGTTAATGATTGATGATATGATGATATGATAAATGATTTGTTATATTTACGCGAATACCACCAATTAAATAAAACTAGTTTTTACCGGCACCCATGGTCACGGGGGTGGGGGAACCCCATGAGTTCTGTAAAGTCCTCGAAACGTCGGAAATATAAAAAGTTTATATTCGCGATAAAATCCGTAAAAACTAGTTTAATTTAAATTTTATTTTTGTTTCGGGTGTTTTAAAGTATTTTATTTAAGTTATTAAACTAATTATATTTTTGAACACTTATTTACATTACATTTCGTCATCGTCATCGTTTATCTATTATTCTCCTTAATTTTTTTAACGACTAGGTTTTAAGTCGTAGATTGCTCTTACATTTGCTTAGAAACGGACATATACTCGCACATTATACACAAGTATATCAATATTATGTACTCCTCCGTAATACTGAGTAATCTTGAGCCCGTATAGTCGACCAAACGAATGGATTGAAGTACGTACAAGTTTTTACTGTTAAGGATAATGGAAACAAGTCATTAAACTGCCCGAGCGCCACATCCTGCTAATTCTGGTGGCGCGGCGAACGTGTGTTGAACTTTCTTTGCTTTGAGACTTATAGCCTTGTTGTCATTAATTTTATGTGTACGTTATAAATGGATTACTTGGCAAATATCGTACCTACTCTCACAATACGTTCACTCTTTTATTTCGTTGTAATTAAAGCTACTGCTGTTAATTTTACAGTACGCGAGCAATCCGGGTTCGATCCCCGCCGGCACCAATGAAATTTTTAATTGCAACTTTAGGGGCCTGCGGTCACAGATGGCACGGCATGGCATGGCGTGGCAAGGCATACTTCGGTATGCCGAAGGAATCTTTGGCATCCCGCGGCATGCCAAACAAGTTAAGACGCTCTCGCGCGTGTCGCTGAGATTGCCGCCACAACGGGCCAGATTCTTGTTTAATTGCTTAGCAGTCATATTTCTTTAACAAAATGAAGTAACTTACGCGTTTCACGTGATGTAGCGGCGTGCCGCGGCACCCGTGCCATGGAATGCCGTAACGTGCCGCAATATGCCGCGGTGTCGCGCGAGATTTTCGGTCTATTAGTGTTGAAATAAAGGAATTGCTATTCTAATGTCATCAAGATACGGTCGAAAATCTTTTGTCCATGAAAAAATATACTTTGACACGCCGTGCCATTCCGTACCGTCTGTGAGTGCAGACCCTAAGTACTTATTTACCAAGTGCAGGGCGGTGAAGGAAAACATCTTAAACAAGCTTCTTTAAGATGTTTTCCTGCATGTCTGAGAAATAAGAAAGAAAAATATTTCGAAGACGTGAAATTTGCCAACACCGCATTAGGGTAACATAGTGGACATTTCTTTGCCCTAAAACCCTCTCATAAGTGAGAGGAGAACGTGGGACGTATATAGGCTATATATTTTAGAGCTACCAGAGCCTGCAAATGGGGATCCGGTTGTTCTTCAGCCAGAACTCCGGCACCAAACTCTATGAATTTTATCCTATCGTGGGTCTGGTCAAAATCAATTATTGGATTTTTCTGTCAAAAACTTCTCAGTAGCAATCATCAGGAAGCAGGAAGTGGGCGGTGTTTCACTCCCGTGCCTCGGTAAGCACGTAAAGCGCGTAAGAGTCTTGTCCGTAATCTCTCTCCGGTTGTGTCGGTTTATCTTCCAATCAGACTATGAGTGTGAGAGAATAGAGGATGCACTTGTGATTGCGCATACACTCGGGTACTATATTACTCTACTATGTCTTGCGCAGATGACTAGTCTACGTTTAGTCAGGCCGCCGCAACCGAAATTCGGTGGGGAGTACATTATTATTCGTAAAGAACAATAATGTACTCCCCACCGAATTTCTTTTAACAAATTTATTTATTTATTTATTTATTTATTAGGATTACCAACAGAAATTACAATAGTAATACAAAGATCATTTTCATAACATATTAAGCACATTATAATTGTATTTCTTTTTATAGGTAATCACAACATGCATTGATTATTTAGTGAATGATAGGATTATATATAAAAAAAAAACTTGGACTACATCATTGAATAAATAAGTTATTAAAAAGAAATAGAATTATTTAACAATATTATAGATAACTTCATTATCATATTAAATTACATTAACCACATTATAGAAAACAAAAACAATTCCAATAGTATACTTCCAATATTATACTTCTTAATTAATTGTTTCATTATTTTTAAAGAAATTATAAGGCATTCCATTTTAGTCGTCAGGGTTAGCAATGCATTCTGCATTTTGATTCCTATTTGAGGTTAGATGTAGTAGTCGATGCGCTACAGCACCTTCTCACCCTGTGTTGCACAATGTAAATCAAAATACAAAATATATCAATAGTTACTTTTATACACACGTATAAAAGTAACTGTTGATATACCCAAAGCCCTTTGAAGATCTCCCTTTGTACTTGTCATTCAATTGTCATGTGTATGTAAATAATGTACGCGATGTGATCTTTTATATTTATTTTTCTTTGAATTTGATGTGCTGCCGTGGCCTGGCATCTGATATGTTTTATCTCAAATAGGAACATTTATTATAATCCAATAGTCCAACTATACTATATATAGTACTATATACGTAATCTAAATAATAAGGCAATTGCCTTATTATTTAGATTACGTATATCACAATCACAGAAATCTAAATAATAAGGCAATTGCCTTATTATTTAGATTTCTGTGCTTACAATATACTGTATTTCTTGGGTGCTATGTCCTTGGTGACTGTATTGGTACCCTCACTGAGGTGCGCGAAGCACTAAGTGAGGACAAATTAATATTTTATTAGATTTTATATTATGTGGATTAGAAATCAATAAATCGTACCACAGATATACCATATAAGGAAGATAAATTAAGTCGAAAAACTATGTTTAAAAAATGTGAAAACATTAAGCAGCAAACCACTAAGGCATTATTATGTCTATTTATCTAATACTCTATAAACCGATAATATTTTATTGTAAACGCAACTTCTCAATTTTATGTCACACTCTAGCAAAAAAACTCTACCTCAGTTTCTACTAGCGACATCTGGTGAATAAAAGGTCATATGCACTCATTTGTGCCAGAATCAGACCATGAAATTGTACATCGCTATACGATTTGGAAGAGTATTGAGAGTACGGATATACGTAATGCGCGGCAAAACCTTTAACAGCACCTCGAACAATGCCGGAACGCCGCCCGCCGGCAAACTTGACAATCAACCATTCAAAGTAAAATTATATAGCGAACAATTATTGGGCCGGAAACTGCGGTGAGCGTGAACCCAGATGCAAAGCCACTGGATGTAACTAGTGCATGAGTGCGGAATGTTTTTTTTTCTATTCTATTCTATTTATTCTATCTGTTTTAAAAATTATATTTTGTTCAATTACTATGGGCTAACTAAACTAACATAATTACACATCTCTCTACACATCTCAACTACAAGTAAGACACGCCCACCTTCGTGAGATAAACAGTTATAATAGGTCGGAGAAAAAGTTTTTTCGTATTTTGTTTGTACAAAACTTAATGAAAATCTCTTTGGTTGTACGGTTTATATCTGGCTGGTTTTAGTATCAATACATATAGTACAGTACATAAAGAAAAAGAAAACTAAAAAGTGATTTAGATTCACGTGGTAGAGCCATGCTGTAGCTATATTAGTAGTATAGTTGTAGCACGAATGGGTCGGCTATACCGGGGAAGAACCACGCTCTCACAGAATACCAGCATAAAAAGCAGCTTAACGCGAAAGAACCGGAGACCCTCCAAACCCTCGGGAGATCCTCCTCCTGGAAAGGAGGCATTCCATCTTAGTCCTCACGGAAGACAACGCATATGCATTTTTATTGGTAATCGAGGATAAATGTAGATATCTGTGGGCTATAATAACCACTTACCATCAGGTGGACTGTGTAATCGTTTGTCACCCTTATCCTATAAATCACTTTCTCGCCATTTTTCAATTGTTTTTCTGTTTACCAAAATGACTGAATATAACGAAGAAATTCGGTGTATTCCGAAGTTTTATTAAAAAAAAGGAAATATACGACTAAAACCGCGAAGTATGACGTATTTAATTGTGTCGTTTATGGACTTAATGCAGTGTCAGTAAGAGTAGCACAAAGTAGTTGAGGCGTTTTCAGTCCGGAAATTTTGATGTCAAGGAGGCAGGTTGCTTTGGTCGCCCCCATACGGACAAAGTCGATGCTATTTTTGAAAAAGTAGAGCAGAACGAGATTGGCATATTAGTAGCTACGACATAACGGAGTTATTGAGGATTGACCACAAAACAGTTTTAACCCGTTTATAAAAGCCTAGCTATACAAAAATGCTCGGTATTTGCGTACCACACGAGCTTACTGAAAGGACCTAGTGGATCGTGTACTAATTTTCGACTCTCTATTAAAACGTAATGAAACCGAAACATTTCTGAAAAGATTGATCACTGGTGATGAAAATTGGATCACCTACGACAAGAACGTTTGAAAAAGATCATTGTCAAAGTGTAGTTAAGCTCCATAGAGCGAAACCTGGATTAACACGCTATAGGGTGATGCCATGTGTATGGTGCGAGTGGAAGGGCATAGTTTATTATGAGCTTTTACCGAAAGGGCAAAACCATCAATTGGGATTTCTACTACCAACAACTAATGAGACTCGAGCAAGAAATTGACAAAAAACGGTCGGAATTGATCAACAAAATGGAGTAGGTATTCTTTCATCATGATAACGTTAGACCAGACACATCCACTCAGCAAAAATTGAGAGAGCTTGGTTGGGAATTGCGAAAACATCCACCATATAGTCCTGACCTTGCACCCTCAGATTTTCACCTCTTTCGGTCTCTTCAAAATTCTTTGGGTAGTGTAAGGTTAACATCAAGAGAGGATTGTCAAAATTACTTGTCGCACTTTTTTGACCATAAATCCCAAGATTTCTACAGCAACGGTACTATGTCACTAGCTACAAAATGGCAACAATTTATCGAACAAAATGGTACATATGTATTATAATTAAATGTAATGAAACTGAAAAAAATGTCTTCAATTTGGACATAAAATACGAAGAAACTTTTTCCCCGACCTTATAAATATCCTATTTCACTCTAACTCTCATCATGTGCTTTTATTTCTTTTTTTTTTCTTAATTTAATTGTTTAATTTTGTACAACCCTCTCTTTGTCATTTCTTAATTAACTTTTCAGTAAGTCTTTGCGTAAAAATGTTGTCTGGTAGGATACACTTCAAGAGCGATATGATTGCCTATTCTCCGGTTTTATATTGTGTTACTATATATACGTGTAGTAGCGGCGTGAAAAAATTAACTCCCCCATATCATCCCGTGAGAGTCGTTAGAAGTGAAAGAGGTAAACTGAAGCAAAACATGGATAGTAGCATCTGTCTGAAAACAACTCGATAATAAGTTGTAAAATAGACTGTAATCATTATAGCCTATTTCACAGCATATTATTATATGCAGAGTCAGTGATATTATGTGTAAAGGTAAATTTTAGTAGAAATAAAAAAAAACAAAACTTTTATTAGTGTATCTGTGGACCCGAAATTAATCCATTTAGCTGTTTTTCATAAAATGTTGCGTAGTATTTACTTAGCGAAAAGAAAAAACCTTAATATTTAGTTGAAATAATTTATAGATCACATTTGAAATTAAATAAAAAGTTATTAAAAAATTAAATAAAGTTGAAATAATTTATGGACACAAAAACGTACAAAATTTTTTGATGCGAAAATTTTTCACGATTGTAAATGTTACAAAAAATATAATGTACTCGTAGATTAATAAAAATACGTTTATTGAAAAAAGTTTATTTACCTACGTCAAATACCCAACCCACTTAGGTACTTATGTAGATCTGACAGACGTGTACAATACAATACATCTTACTTTGTCGCCCACGCGCAATATGTCTTATTTTCGAGTAATATTTATAAATTTCATGTATTATTATGAAACCTACGCTTATTGCTGTGAAAATAAACATTTAAAATTTTTTAATTTTCAAGAACCACGACAAGGGACTAATCGTTCATCTATTTTGTAGTACCTGAGGAACCCCAGTTCGAATCCCATCGAGTTTTTAATTGCTTTTTGTGGGCTTACACATGTTCGATACGTTCGAACTTCTCTACTATATAACGATTTCAGAAATAATAGGAGCCTTTGTAAAACAGTGCGTCTATTTAAGACGTTCGTAGGTTAACTTTGGGCGATTTTTCAATCCTCAAAAATTACAGTTTTTTGAATAAAATATTTAATTTTTTTAACTTTAAAGGTTGCATAACTATTTATTCTTTTTAAATTAGAATGTCAAACAATATCTTTACTACATTTTTTCTTTCGATGGACAATTTAAACAATGATAACAGTTTAAACCCTTTTTATTAATTATTCTTGATACAGGAATTACCCACGTCACAAATTAAATGAATTCTTAATCAACGAGATAAACGATCTTGAAGCCTATGTCTGAGAGGATTAAAATGACCAATTTAACTTTATGTAATATGTAGGTGCTTAAGTTGAAAATTATGCAACATTATAATTTTTAATTTGCATTTTTATGTGTTTCTGTTTGTTAATATTTTAATCACATTTATTTCGACCTGGTAAGGTAAGCATGAAGTCGGTGGATGCAGGCGGATCGTCCTTTGTGGCATTCATTCCTAGGCCTCTTCATGTATGACTTGTGAACAACTGTGATGGATGTGATGGAACAATATTTATTTATTAACCAATAAAAACTTAGTCAAATATTTAACAAACTGCATCTTTTGGCTTTTATTTATTTAGAACTTTATCGTATTTACATTGTCACAAATCCGGAGACCCTTTTTACTGGAAACGAGGCATTCTATCTTAGTCCTCAGGGGTGACAACGCATCTGTGTTTTGATTTTTAATCGAGGATAAATGAAGATGTCTCACACCCCACACCACCCACACAGGCCACAGAATCCACTTACCATCAGGTAGACTGTGTGCTCGTTTCTCACACCCTTATTCTATAAAAAAGCATAAAATATAATTTTATTAATTATATATAATTTATAAATATTAACTAATAAAGATCATGTTTAATGTCCATGTCACACCTATGCCGGTAGTTGTTGGGAACACTATGCTCGAAGTTGTTGACGAGTACGTTTACCTGGGACAAATAGTCCGAATAGGTAAGTCCAACTTCGACCGAGAGGTCAATCGACGGATTCAACTCGGCTGGGCAGCGAGCGAACCTCAATCTCTAAAAACTAGATTGTACAACCAGTGCGTGTTGCCAGTGATGACTTACGTATCTGAGACGTGGTCCTTCACTGCTGGCCGTATGAGGACGCTCAAGGTCGCTCAGCGAGCTATGGAGAGGGCTATGCTCGGAGTTTCTCTGCGTGATAGACTCAGAAATGAGGATGTCCGCAGTAAAACCAGAGTGACCGACATAGCCCAACGGATTAGTAAGCTGAAGTCGCAATGGGCCGGCCATATAGCTCGAAGAACCGATAACCGATGGGGAAGAAAGGTTCTCGAGTGGCAGCCTCGTACCGATAGGCGTAGTGTAGGGCGACCCCCCACTAGATGGAGTGACGACCTGGTAAGACATGCAGGAAGTCGATGGATGCAGGAAGCTCAGGACCGTGCTTTGTGGCATTACTTGGGGGAGGCCTATGTTCAGCAGTGGACTTGTGAAGGGCTGTAATGATGATGATGATGAACTAATAAAGTGTTAACGACAATTACAAAACCTTCTCGTTTTTCAGACTCTCGTTTTTCAGGCAATATAATTTAGTAAAGTTTACGTTAGTGTTAAGCTAGTTACGGTATATTGATGGTTTTAGAGTATCAGATATTCCACACTATCTCATGGATGCTGTAAGAAAAGATAGAGGGAAATGAAACTTGAGATGGACCGCAGCATCTTCCTGATAACAGCTTAAAATAATCAATAACCGGCGATTTCCAACTCGTCTTCCATGCCTGGCAACTATATGTCATAGTTGCCAGGCATGGAAGACGAGTTGTATATACCCCCTTAAAAGGTAACCGATTGGGGAGGCCTATGGTCGGCACGGAATTTTGAAAGGCTGTAGTGAATAATGAATGAATGAATAGTTGGTGACTAGAACAAAATAGAGTGCCAACCAGTACTAACCAACCTTTGTCAGTTGTTAAGAGTGAGGATAGATTACTAATAAGCAGTTAAACTCCCCCACTATTTATAGTTAGTCTCGGTCTACCTCGACACCTTTTAATATTTACTTTCGCTCTATATATTTTCTTCACCATTCGGTCTTCACTCATTCGCTCAACGTGCCCAAACCATTGGAGTACGCCCCTATTAATTTTTTGATAAGGTCATCTTTCAATCCTGCCATATTGCGAATCTCTTCGTTTCGCTTTCGGTCGGCTATGGTAACGCCACACATTTTACGAAGAGATTGCATCTCCACTGCATTCAACTAGCTTTTATGCTTCTTCTGGCATACCCTGGACCCAGACCATGTGAGCAAATTGCTCGAAGAGGGGAGGGTCAAGAGTACTCGGATACCTAGACATACATGTATGAAGAAGTTAATGAACCTGAAAGAAGCGAAAGAGGTATGTAAGGATCCTGACACTTGGCGATCTGTTCTCTCTGGCTACCCTGTTAGGGATTGTGCGTGAAGATAGGTAAGTAAGTAAGTAACTATTTATAGGTAGTAGAGCCATGGTTCAGTTATATTAGTAGTATAGTTGTACACGAATGGGTAGCCTGGGAAGGACCACGCTCTCACAGATTACCAGCGTAAAATAGTAGCTTAATGCTGTTGTGTTTCGTATGATGAGCGTAGAGTACCAGAGACCCTTTTTACTGGAAACGAGGCATTCCATCTTAGTCCTCATAAGTGACAACATATCTGCATTTTGATTCGTAAACGAGGGTAGATGTAGATGTCTATGGGCCACAGCAACCACTTACCATCAGAAAGACTGCCTGCGCGTTTGTCACCCTATCCAATAAAAAAGCAGTGTATAGAACTGCGCAGTGAACTACCTTGGCTCATTCAATGAGTGTCAATTGTTGTCGTCATTCTGACCGTCGTGACGTCGTATTATACTTTTAGTACCAGCAAAGGTGACGTTGAAGTGAGGCCGACCTACGTCACATCGTGATGGGCTATGTGGTTGTTGATTTGCATACATCCTATATTTTAGAATACGTTTTTAGAATACCTTTACTTATCTTGTATTGTAGCATCGACTTTAGTATATTAAATTATTGCATTCTTTTTAGTTCTATTACATAACTTATACGATTGGGGGAGTTTAACCGTTCAATAGTAATCTACCCTCACTTTTAACATAGTGCAAGATATCCGGTAATACTATTACCAATCCACCTACCAAGATTGTTAATATTTACTTATGTATGTGTTTAATCTTTTAATTTAAGAACCATACAAACAGTACAGGATCAAAAGGCGGACTTCGTACTGAAATCATTATCTGCCAGTCAACCTTAGGGCAATAATAAAACTACGAATGCGGTAACAAAGAACATAAATATATATAATTAATAGAATCAGACGCTACTTTGCGGAAATCAATTATACTAAAGTTGGTAAGAATTACCTAGAATACGTCCGCTCAATAAAATTAAAATGATGTGTCTTACCTAGCCTCCCGCCCTCCCTCAATTGCGTGCACTAATCCGGTCACCAATAATCCTGACTTAGCGTTCAGCCACCGCAGAGTCTACATCACCCGAGAATTTAACGTGTAGAGACGAAACACATGTCGTATTCTCGTCAATGGTGTCTTTTCTAGTGTAGTGGAGTTGGGAGTAGTGGTGCTGGGATTAGTGGTGATGGGATTAGTGCACGCAATTGAGGGAGGGCGGGAGGTGCTCCTCAAACCAGGTAAGACACATCATTTTATTTTATTGAGTAGATGTGTCCGAGGTAATTCTTACCAACTTTAATATTCTTACCAGCTTTAGACTTTTTATGGGTTCATAAAGAAAAAGAAAGAAAAAGACCTAACTAAAACAGACAAAGGTTCTTCCATTGATTCTATAGGGAATCGCACTACGCTCGGGTAGTCGGAAATAGGCAACCCCCGGCACCCATCCTTGCAGCGGTTCAATCGCTTGATTAATACAAAGTTGTCCATTATTATAATTGAGGCATTCGAGTTTCGCGATTTGTTTTAATTGATAATTTTGCAGCGGTTTTGTACTCGATCGATGTCTCTTTGAAATTTCTGGTTTCACTTTAAATCGGGGTTGAACCGAGGGGTTCGACTTCGAAAGTTGAGATGGATGCGTAAGGAAGTTTTCTTTGATTGATTGGAACGGGAATCTTTGTTACGTTATTAATTTTGTTGGAAATTTGTCGTTAAGTTCCAATTTACGCTTGTTATAAGTTTGTAATACTTTAGAGTGGCATTTATATTAAAAGTAAGTATATTGAATAACTTTTTTACTGATTTATTACGTTTATGTTTCTGATTTTCTTTTAATAAAGTAAAACTTAACGCGTGACTTGGTCTGTTTTCGGATGAAAGAAACTTTCGTTAAGATTTTTTCGCGTTATATTCTACTTGTTTATTTTGATACTAAATATTTATTTCTGCGTAGATCGGAGCAAAGGTAATAATTAAAAATCCGAAGGTACTCCGGGTTAGCTCCGACTTCGAGCCCTCGATCAAATCAGTCCCCCGTGACCATGGGTGCTGCAAAGCACCTGAAACGTCGGGAATTAGAGGGAAAAAATAAGGAGAATTAAACGTGATAAAATCCATAAAAATGATTTCAGTGAGTAGTGTACGCGTAAATATAAGACACCATTATCTCATTATTATAGGCTTAAACGGTCGCATAAAATATGAACAAACAAATATTTTTATACATTAGATGTCTTTTTAATAAGAAAAAATATATATAAATAAATCATAAATAACGTAAATAAGGTAAAAACAATAAAATTAAATGCATAACATGTAAAAGAAATAAATATTAATATTTATCAATATTAGGTATATAAAGGGCCGTGGCAGGTCAGACGGTTACCGCACGCTTTAAATAACATAGTACGCGAGCAACCCGGATTCAATCCACGTAACAATAAAAATGTTAATTGTAATTTTAAGTCTTACATCCTGATGAAACCTGAATGTCTGAGAAATAAAAAAAATCGCAGAGCTGTGTTGTGAAGTCTACCACCACGAAGTGGGGCGGCGCGGCCGACACTTTCTTGGTCTAAAACCCTCTCAGAAGTGAGAGGAGTCCTGTTCCTTAGTGGGACGTACTATATAAAAATAGGGTGTAACTTTACCGTATTTATTTCTTTGTAAATGTTATCAATCATAATAGATTTTACTTTAAATGACTGTAAAAGTTCACTCTTGCTTCGAAGACACCCACATTGTAATAGGATGGAAAGACAGATGCTGGCAACTTATTCCACTCCTTTGCTTTACGCATGACAAACGATGTAGCAAACAGTTTGAATGCGTGGTAAGTCGACAACGAACAGGTAGAGACTGGCCGAACGTCTGGTTGTCGAAGATGACGAAGGTGCCGATGAAGGAAGGGCGAGGGAGGAATTATATTATGCAATTCCTGCGCACACCCCGAAATGCATCCTGGAGAAAACAGAATGCCTTTCTATTTTGCGCCTATGTTCGAGGCTGGTAAGATTGGTTATGTCAATAGTCCTATGTTGATAAGTTCATTATTTGTGTTTTTTTTTAAATTAAAATAAAGTGACGACTTACCATCAAGTGGAATATCAGTCCAATAGTACACTTGATGTTAAATTGTCATCTGCAGCCAACTTTAAACAAAAAAGGCAACGGATGCGTTGTCACTTTGAGTACAAAGTTGGAATACCTCACAGTCTGTATTTCTACTGGCTCTCCATACCCAATAGACCAGAACACAGCAGACCTTACTAGACGGACTCCTAGATTTTACCACTTAACAGATGAGAAATGGATATGAAAGAGGATATCAGATAAAAATTTAAAATTAAAACAAATTTTGCATTTCGCATCATTTACATTCGCATTGTAGCACGAATGGGTCGGCTGAACCGGGGAAGCACCACAGAATACCAGCGTAAAATAGAAGCGTATGGTGAGTGTAGAGAACCTGAGACCCTTTACTGGAGTCGAGGCATTCCATCTTCGTCCTCAGGGATGACAACGCATTTGCATTTTGATTCTTAATTGAGGATAAATGTGGATGGCTATATGGGCCACAGAATCTACTTACCATTAGGTGGACTGACTTTAGTAAATGTTATTATAAATTATATTAGCCTTAGTTTTATTTTTTTTTAAATTACCGTCTAATTATATATTTAGCCTTTAGCCATAAAAATTTAATCATTTTTGTAAATTTTAATTTTCATAAAGTTTTGAAAAACAGATGACAATCAAATCTTTTAAGTACGCTCAACACCACAAACGTCAATCAACACGCCTACGTTCAAAGGAACTTATTTACTTCCGCCATCCAGTAGGTCTATAAGAAATCCCCGGTTTGCAGCCTCCACAGGAAATAACGCGAAGTTCTTTCTCAATTTGCCGATCGAGTCCCGGAAACTTTTCCGAAGAAATTAACTAGCTGGATTCCTTTGCGGGATTAACTTTATTTATCTTCGATATGGATGTAATTAAGTTTTTAGAAGGCCGTCACGGACCACCGACTTATTGGATTTAAGTTTTTATCTTCGGTATTCGGAGCAGGTCATCTGTAAGATAGATTATAAATATAAAAGGCAAATAAATAAACATTTTGAACATACGAAAAGGAGATAAGAATCAAAACCTAAATAATTAAAAAAACAAAGTAAAAACAGACTCCGAAAACTTAAAAACAACAAAATAATTGCTACATCTATACAAACGACAAAAACATTAAATGCAGGTGTCTGTATATTGTATATTTTTGTGACAAAAATGATTGAGAGGTACTAAAAATAAATAATTTTGTACATGGTAGAGCCACTCTGCAGCCATATTATGGTTGTAGTACGAATGGGTCGACTCGACCGGGGAAGGACCACGCTCTCACAGAACAAACGTGAAAAGTGACGAGCACGTAGTCCATCAATGGTAAGTGGATGCTATAGCCCATAGATATCTACATTTATTCTCGATTAAGAATCAAAACGTAGATGTGTTGTCACCCCTGAGGACAAAGATGGAATGCGTCGTTTCCAGTAAAAAAGGGTCTCCGTATCTCTGCACTCACCATACGAAACACAGCAGTATTAAGCTGCTATTTTACGCTGGTATTATGTGAGAGCGTGGTCCTTACCCGGTAGAGCCGAACCATTCGCGCTACAACCATAATATAGCTGCAGTGTGGCTCTACCATGTACAACTTTTAAACGACTTGAATAATTGTGTTCGTATTCAAATAATATATTATTTGTTTTGTCGAGGCGATGATACACAGCTATGCTAGGATAATAGGCTAATAGGTGGCGCTGTAGTCAAATTATTAGCAAATAATATTTATGAACCAAAACGACTTATATTCTCAATGTATATAATAATATGTATAGTGCCAAAATAGAAAATCACTAAGTTGGCACAAACTCCATCCAAAAATATTATATTATATGCACCTTTAAACGAGCAATTCATATACAGTGTGTCCGGTCACGGACTAGCGATATTTTAGGTACTTATAATACAGCTATTTAAAATATAAAAATACACTACACACTGAGGTCTAATCCCCTCCCCCTCTATTTGGCAGCCATTTCGTTTTTTTCTTGAGATATTCTCTACGCGTTTACGAAAAAAGTCATATCACTGAAAGTTTTAGTCTTACTGAGATAAAAATTAACTCATTCGGAGGCCAATAATATTGTTTATCGTTTACATTATCAAAATTTTTGTTGACATACTTGTAACTTTGAAGAAAAAAAAATTTACTTCAAATAAATATCAAAAAAATATGCTAATCGGCAAATTATTGTAAATTACTGCAAAAACAACCCCGTTTACCCTTCTTATTTTTATACTAGATCGACAGATTTTGAGTTAAGCTACAATGCAACATAAAGTTTACAGCTGTATGTTTATTACTTTAAGAATTATTGTTGTTTGAACATGGCGTATGCCCAAACACAAAAGGCCTTTGTTAAGTGACAACTGGCACTGCCTGCCTAGGAGTAATAGTGTTCTGTGCTGCCTGCTCTCAAATTATACTACTTATAAATGATGATTCTGATTCTCTGATCTCTAATTCATCGAAGATCATAAGTAATCTCAGATTACTATTACTCCTCCAATAACATGTCAAAATTTATATATATATATATATATATATATATATATATATATATATATATATATATATATATATATATATATATATATATATATATATATATATATATATATATATATATAAATATTGACATGTTATTAATGATCGTAATACCTCAAGTGAATATCGGGCCGTCGTGAATTCGTGGGGCCCTGGTTCGCGTCCTGGCTTCGGCCCACTTTTCTCCTTTTTTTTTCAAGTTCCCTTCTTTTGTGAGAAAATTTATTATTTCGAGCCCTTTGTTAGTATTTTTTTTAAATTTATTTTTCAAATAACCAGTTCAGTTTTTTCTATTATGACACTAAGATCAAAAAATATTATTCTTCTTTCGTTGTATTATATATGTAAACGGAATCTCGGAAACGGCTCCAACGATTTTCATAAAATTGAGTGCCCAGGGGGTTTCGAAGGCAATAAATCGATCTAGCTGGGAATCATTTTTAGAAAATATCGGTTTGTCCGTGTTTTAAAGCAATGAAAAACTGCTATAATATCGTTAGAATAAGGTAAATTTTAACAATGCGTTATTGACTCATTATCCAGGTACTATCTATTATATAGAAAATGATTGTTTCTTTTAGTTGTGATGTCCATTTATACTTTTTATTAACATTTTAAAGAATTCCTCTTTGTTTCCCAATCATTGAACGAAGCCTCGTTTTCATCCGATTTCCAATGACTGCCATAAATCCCGACAATGGCATCCGCGTGCTCTCCAACGGTATTTTCGCCAAGATTTTTTTGTTTTTATCTTGTTATTCGTGCGGCTTTGTTTTCTCTGTCCTCGAGCTGAATACTCGGAGCGCTCTGTTGCGTTTTTGAAAATTTTAATATATATGAAAAATGCCTTTTCAGGACAATGCATCATATTATGAGAGGCAGCCTATTATTGTCGTATATTTTAGTGCAACTATTGAAAGCAAAACAAAAGGAATGTAGTTGGGTAGTTTTATGTTATAAGTTTCTTTTTTGCCGACATTTTCATCGCTAATTACTCTGTGCCTGAGGAACTTGCCGTAATAAGCATAGGTTATTGAATTTTTGTGCTTTCCTGTTTACTGTTTTCGTATTTGCAATAATATCCCAACTAAATTCCATCCACTTCTTCTTCAGTCCGTAAGATACCACTGCTTGGCAATGCCATTACTTGACCACAATCAAACCTGGTGGTAAGTTGTATTCGGACGGAAAGACAGACAGGCAAATTACTCCACTCCTTTGCTGCTCGCATTACAAAAGACGAAGAAAATTGTTTGGTTCTATGCGTGGAATATCGACAACCGGTCGTCCATCGTTGTCGCCGGTCTAGGTATTTTGGATATTTTCTAGATATTTCTGGTGTAAGCGAGATGTTTTTACTGTCGTCGATCGTGAACTCTTTTTGGCATTTCCCACAGTCTTCTTATGGTATCAACGGGATCAGTGGAGTGGTGGAGTTTCTTATGCTGTCAATATTAAGTTCAATATTGCTTGATATTCCGCTATAACGGGCAGAGATCAAATTGAGACCCTCGCGGATTGCGCTTCTTCTCCCCTTTCCTGTGCTACATGCCGCTCACGCTCTTTTCGTCTCAATTCGGTATAATAATAATAATAATACACTCTAACGTCATTCGAGGGAGGTCTCAAGTAAATCTCTACACGTAGTATTAAAAAATGTCCAATATCATTTGCAACTGAAGAAGTTCTCGAAGTGCATACTATGATGTTTAATTTTCCACAAGGTATTTTTTACAAGTCTATCCATAGTAAAAAATTTAGTTAAAAAAAAAAACAAAACAGGAGTGGAACGACAAAAATATTATAAATAAATTTTATAATAAATAAACTAATTTGTAAAGTTGATAGTTGAATTTCAGTATTTAACAACACTCCAAAGGAGACGGGCGTATTCGGGCCTAACCGTTACACAAGTGAAATATTTATCAATATTTTTTTACATTTTTTTGTAGTTAATAATGAAATATTAAACAGTTTTATCATGGGAAAAGAAATTAAGTATTAAATAAAAATAATACTGACTTCCGTTGTTTTTATTTTTAAACAATGCTGCCGGTATAATAATAATAATAATACACTCTAACGTCATTCGAGGGAGGTCTCAAGTAAATCTCTACACGTATTATTAAAAAATGTCCAATATCATTTGCAACTGAAGAAGTTCTCGAAGTGCATACTATGATGTTTAATTTTCCACAAGGTATTTTTTACAAGTCTATCCATAGTAAAAAATTTAGTTAAAAAAAACAAAACAGGAGTGGAACGACAAAAATATTATAAATAAATTTTATAATAAATAAACTAATTTGTAAAGTTGATAGTTGAACTTCAGTATTTAAGAACACTCCAAAGGAGACGGGCGTATTTGGGCCTAACCGTTACACAAGTGAAATATTTATCAATATTTTTTTACATTTTTTTGTAGTTAATAATGAAATATTAAACAGTTTTATCATGGGAAAAGAAATTAAGTATTAAATAAAAATAATACTGACTTCCGTTGTTTTTATTTTTAAACAATGCTGCCGGATAAAATAGGTTAGTTGGTCCATTTTAATACAAAAATAGAAAAAAAAGACTAAAAAGTAATTCAGTGTTTTCTTCTTTAGGTAATTAAGAAACTTATTATTTAAATAATGGTTTCCTCGTGACACTTCAAGGTTTCCAAAAAGTCGTAAAATAAATTGACTGAACCCATTAATAAATCGATTTCACAATCGATTATCAATGTTTTATACAGGCCACAAAGCGGAAATGTCAACGTTAGTTCAAAAACTCAAGCGTCAATCAAATAATTTGTTACGTTTGTTTGGCTCTGATCTTACGGTGGTAGTGAATATTTTCTGTTGTTTTTGTGTGCTGCAATAATATTCCGATCTTTAACGACTCTGGCTACGTGTAAAGGATTCTGGCGGTTTCTTTTCTGATTTTACAAGAATACTTGTACAAAATGATAACTTAAATGATTTTCCCCAGCTCACACATAGTGATTTAATAAAAATATCTTTAGATATTTATCTAATTAAGTAGGCTAGGTCCCATTATGGAGAACACATACGACAAGATGGGCGATATGAAATAGAAGTGTCTAGAGAAACGGTTAGCAACCTACTAAGAGAACTGTCAATATCCAACCATTCTAGCTGGTTATTAAGTGGTCGAATAAAATCGAGACATACTTAAGCTCAAAAACATAGTTTATATATATTTTAGTTGACAGTTATCATAATGCTAGAGAGGCCATCAAATGGTATTATTGTAATTGCTTGGTAAGAAAAAGAACTGTAGATTGCTGTTGTCATGTGATGTCCATAATATGATACCTAAGCTGGGCAAGGCGTCAAGAGAATTTAATACCGCCTGCACCGTTTTTAGACGATATTTTATTTGTTTATGATGAAATTGACGATTAATAAATCAATAAAAGAGAAAGTGTTTTTAATTCATACTCCCTCAGCTTTTTTATAATTATTTCAAACCTCTAGAATTTAGTAGGACGGCGACGTCTGAATCGTCTATGTGTGAATGTCCTACAGTACATAAAACTAGGTTAGTCTAGTTTACAATAAAGTCTAATAAATATTTTCTTAAAGTGTGATGGGAGAGCTTGGTGTAAGAATTACATTGTAAGCATAACGTAAGCAATAACATTGTTTTCATGCAAATCAATAACATCCTATATTTTTTTCTACCATGAAGCAGTTGTAAATATTTTAGTTTTTTTTAAAAATGGTATTGGTATATAAATAATATAATGCAGTAATCGTTACTGTAACATCAGGCCCAGCTTTCTATGAACTTTCGCCCGTCTCCTTTAAAAAAAAACGCAGCGATAAACTGCCACCGGTGTTATGGCGGAAACGTGACCGCTGGCGGATTGCTGTTCTTATGTTATGATTGTTTTAATAATAGTTGGAAGTGGATTGTGACATTTAAAATGGTGCGATTTTGTGTATTAAATGTCTGCAAATGTGAACTATTAATTGAAACGATGAAGCAAGTGCTCCTGCGATTGTGAGTTGAACCTCAAGTTATTGTGTCCGCTTAGGTGCCTTAAGATAGATATCGTCACCGAATATCTGCTGGCTCATTAACATATTGTAAAGAAGTTTTTAAATAAATTATTTTATAGGATAATTTCACAATACTTGACACTGGCAATAGAAGAACTCTACGAGTACATTAACAAAAAAGGAAATAATGCTGTCTAAAATTAAAAAAAACCTCACCCGCGCAAAATTATCATAATTGCCGTTTTAAAAGTAGTGTTTATCTAATAAAGTATGAAACTGGCACAAAATAAAAAAATTAAAAGCATAAAACATAATATGACTCGCATGGCGTGCAATAAGGTCGTAAAAAACTGTGTGCATCGTAGCGTAACGGCGCGTGCGCACCACGTGTCGCGGAACGTGCCATGACGCGTGCAACGTGTGATAATCGTACGTATTGTTGTACGTGTAAATATAAGTTATCATTTTTTCTTTCAGAGTAAAGCGACATATTGCACTGTACCTTATGGCCAGTTGGGCCAGTTCCGTATGTGGCCACAACACGTGTGATGTCTAATGTTATGAAAGAAATTTGTCTTCCGGACTGACAAAATATACATATCTTAAAGTTAACCCTACGTGATGTATGTACTATTATGGTTGTAATATGAATGGACTCGACTGAGGAAGGACCAGGTTCTCACAGTATACCAGCGTGAAATAGCAGCTTAATTCTTCAGTGTTATCCATAGGAATTGTGAGTGTAGAGATTCGGAAACCTATTTACGTAGAAACGAGATTATCCAGCTAAGTAGTCAGAGGCGACAACGCATCTGCATTTTGATTCTTAATTGAGGGTAGATTTAGACGTCCTCGGGCCATAGCAACTACGTGCCGGTGGGCTGAGCGGTCGTTTGTTACCCTTGTTCTACAAAACAAATCTTTCTATTAATAGTTATTAGTGTTCTCTTTAACATGCAGTTTCTTCTCAGACAGTATGTTTATACCGACAGTAAAAGTTCAAAAAAAGTTCTACGAGTCATAGCATCTACGCACCATCAGGTTAGGTATGTGCTCGTTTGTTACTTTCATTTTATAAAATAAATCTCTCTATTATTGGTACTTTATTTTACATGTAGTATCTTCTCAGTCAGTTGGTAAAAGAACTTGCAGTCGTAAGCGCTAAAGATTGTCATTGTTCAAAGTTGTACATCTAGTAAAAAAAATCATTCAAAGTGTCGTTATCATAACAATGTTTTAATTATGGTAACAAATCATGTAAATTGAATAACGAGATGATGGTAAAATGCCTTTAAAAACTCCGGAGTTTCATTCGCCTACGTCATTGGCGTTTTATTAGCAAATTAATTAACGCTCAATTTAATTAAGATTGAAGGGTTAGTCCCTTTTTATATTAGCCCTTGTTTCATTAATTGAAAAAGTAATATTGAGAGCAGAAGGTTAAATTTTAATTCAAGCTAATTTTTATTAATTTATTTGTCTACGTCACTCTTCTTTATCGTCATCATAGCACTGAGAACAGTTGGCTACAGGACACAGTACAAAGGTTTACAATAATCTGTAGTTTGCTAATCATAGCATCAGATGAATTTTGAAGATGTTTACCGTGGCCGGTCAAAGAAAATATTAGGTCTGTTTAGTTTTTCCCATAATCCATATAATATCCATTTATCACATCCACGGAACAGTGTGAACGCTGTATGATGTATAATGACATCGAGTACGTACAACCTCGTTAGTTAAATGGTCGTCATCGCGACGGCGGATCATGAAGTCCTGGGCTTGAATCCCGGGTCGGTCCAAAATCAGTTATTGGGTTTTTCTGCCCGAAGTCAGGAAGTTTGGTCAGGAAGTTGCCCGAACACGGGAAGCATGTAACGCCATCGCTCTTGCGTTTACTCACGATGTTTTCCTTCACCGCCGAGCACGTGGTAAATTGGCACTTAAAATTGTAATTAACAATTTCATTGGTGCCAGCGGGGATCGAACCCGTGTTGCTCGCGTACTGTGAAATTTACAGCGAGCGCTAACCATCTGAGCTACCACGGCTCAATATTTTTAAGGATGTACACATTTCCTGGTAACGTCCCTTCCACGAAAACTTCCTCTTATCCACATTTCAAAACACCTCGCTTAACGTCGATCTCACAACAATTTTTCCTCATAAAGTCTAGGCCCGGGATTCAGTCGTCCAATATATCAGCCACGATGACATTATGGTAGATCGTGTTGCTTAGTGGTGTTGAATAGTGACATTGCATTACCGTCTCATCACATACACACACTTGTGCGAAATCTAATTGTAAAACTGACTGCAGGATGACGCTACCGAGCGAAGTATAGCATAACACGTACGAAACCCGAGGCGCTCGTACTTATACTCGTATGCGAAAGGCCTAAATCAGCAAGAATATAAACATTAATTTAGCATTTTTAATTTGCAAATTTTATTTCATTTTTACTTCTTTACACAATTCCTCATTTGTTTTCGCTACACTCATCGCGTGTGGGAGCCACTTCTGCCTCTATTACGAGCAACACGTTGTAAATTCCTTTGTGCTTGACTTGTCAAGGGTCATAAATTGTAAGCACCTGTAACGTAAGTTTAACTGCGCCGGGGCGAATTGACGCAATATTTTATATTCATATGGCTCCGTATGCGAGTAAAAAGTACGCATTCAGAGTCATTTTAATTCTTTATTTTACTGTGATTTAAAGTTAAACGTTTTGTGAGGCTTTTCTCTTAAGCATACCAGAGTTATTTTTTCGTTAAACACTAGAATTTTCTCCTATATGACAAGATGCACGAGGATGGACGGAAATACTTGTTCAAAACCACACCCTAAGCGCCACAGCTCAATGCTTAGCTACTGCGCTATAAAGCTGTCAAAGTGTTGTACTTGTGTTTTCTAGGAGTACATGTAAGTAACTTTTTTTTATACTAGTAAATGGGACAAAATTACCAGAGACAACCCAGTCCACTTGATAGTAAGTGAATGCAGTGGCACATATATACTAAATCCTCGATTAATAATTATAATGCAGACCTGTTGTCCCCGTTCAGGACTAATGATGGGTGGACTGAAGATCGAGTGTCTCGTTATATCACTAAGGAAAAACCATCCCGTCACTAACTATATGAGATATAGTTAGGGGACTTGAAAAAGGCCACTACAATACACATCACCTCACCGTTGCCGTCGAATTTTATACCACGCAAGTGCTTTTTCGGATGAGTATAAAGGTGAAAGTCAAAGGTGAGCTAGGTCCGGTGAATATTGTGGGTGCTGATTCAACTGAAACCCAGCAGTTCGGATGGCAGCGCCTGCAACATCGGATAGATGGGCGGGGACATTATCCTGATGCACTCCAGCACGCAATTTTCCTCGACGTTTCTTATTTAGATTTTTGCGTAGTTTATTAATTTTATGCGTGGTAGAGGCATTAATAATATGATTCTAATGGGTTGGTTAGACCGGTGAAGGATCACGCTCTCACAGAATACCAGCGTAAAACAGCAGCTTAATGCTGCTGTGTTTCGTGCTGCGGTGAGTGTAGAAAGCCGAAGACCCGTTTTACTGGAATTGAGGCATTCCATCTTAGTCCTCAGGGGTGACAACGCATCTGCATATTGATTTATAATCGAGATTAAAAGTAGACGAATGGGTCAGCTCGACCGGAGAAGGACCACGCTCTCACAGAATACCAGCGTCAAATAGTAGCTTAACGTTGTCCACACGCCACCACACAGCACCACGGAATCGTGGTGAGAACCCTTTTTACTGGAAACGAGCATTTCATCTCAGTCTTCATGGGTAAACGCTTCATAATCTTTGATATGTGCCCTATTCCGAAAACTTATTGATTACCTAGATTGATGTAATATGTTGTGCTAGTACAACACATTTTTAGCCACTTAATAGAGGAGGAGATTAACAATGGCACTGTATGTTTTTCTTTTATATTTGTATATATGTTACGCGATATCTTTTTAATTGTCATGCAATTTTGATGGTTCATTCTAAAATGAGATTTCGATATTCTTTATTCAAAAGGGTAAAAAAAATACTTTTAATAAAAAGTCAAAGTGAAAGTAAAAGATACTAAGACATAGCCTCAAGTTCGAAATGTGAAATTATTTTAATAATTTTAGCCCTTTGAAGTCTGCTTTCATTTTAATTAAAAGATAATTGTTAAATTAACTTTATAATCAACTAGTAACTTCCAAATGAACATTGCTAAGAAATAGAAATTTGTTAAGAATTTTCTTTTGTTAATTATTAAAATTTGAATCCTTTGTGTTCCCGATTCCACTACGGAATAGTGAATAATTGATTTTGTAAACGGACAAAAAGTTGTTAGCGGTACTGAACTGACGCGAGACGTGGTCGACGGAGGGTTGATCATTTAGCAAAAAAACTAGGTGCGGCTTATACGTCTCCTCTAATTTCTGAGAGGGTTTTTGAGTAGGGAAGGAGCCTGCAGTGTAATGGGCTTCCGATGCACTCAAGTTTTAATTTCCTTTTTTATAAAACTGAAGTAGGAATACCGTGTAGAAGGCGTTGTAACAATATCCACTACCTCATAATTGTCATCCCGTGGGTGTCGTATGAAGTGACGGAGCGGTAATCAGATGTGCAGCAGCTTCTTCTTAATAACGACTATAAATAGAAAACTTCCGTTGCCAACCTGCTTACCAAGCGTGGCAACTATGGCAAATATCCCCCTTATGAGATAATCTATGGGGGAGGCTTGTTCAGCAGTGGACTATTTTTTTAAACGTTACCCCTACACTAGGATTTTCTCCTGTATCTTGGGGGCAGTTTACAAACATAAATTGCACAAGGACAAACATCCAGACCCGGAACAATTATTTGTAGGCCATACAAATACTTATTCCGCGCGGTATTCGTACCCGCGACCCCCAGCGCAGTCACTCATTGCTAAGCCATTGCGCCACGGGGTCGTCACTTGAATAGGCTGTAACGGTTAAATCAGAAGTGACAAACGTTTAAACTTACAGTTTCATACGTGGTAGAGCCACGCTGCTGCTATATTATGGTTGTAGCATGAATGTGTCGGCAAGACGGGGGAAGGACCACGCTCTCACACAATACCAGCGTAAAATAGCAGCTTAATACTGCTGTGTTTCGTGTGGTAAGTGTAGAGATCTGGAGATCTTTTTTTTTAAAAAACCAGGCATTCCATCTTAGTCCTCAGGGGTGATAACGCATCAGCGTTTTGATTCTTAATCGGGGACAAATGTAGATGTCTATGGACCATAGCATATCCACTTACCATCAGGTGGACTGTGTGCTGTTTGTCAACCTTTGTCTATTTAAAAAAAAACCTGTTGTTAAGTGGCTTCTGCATTCCATGGAAAACTGCAGCCAACTTCTAAGAAGACTACATGCGTTGCGTTACGTTGTCACCCCTGAGGACTAAGATGGAACGCCTCGCAGCCTGTCATTATAATCTCACTAATACTTTTAAGACTTAAACACAGCAGTTCGAACCCTGTTACATCCATCCATTACAGCATATAAACGTCACTACTGACGATCGATCTCCCTTATAGGGATTTCGCCATAGCTGCCATCTTGGCAAGTGGGTTGGCAAACGCAGTTTTTTAATACTTTCAGTTGTTATTAGGAAGATGCTACTGCCCATCTCCTGCTTTATTTTCCCCGCCGTCGCCTCTTACGACACTCTTCATCATGATGTAGTGGATATTCTTACAACGCCACTACACTGTCAGTAAACTCTGTTATTTGGCAGAAATGACCTAGAGAAAGATACCTACCCATATAGAGTCCTTGGTCGAAAATAAATTCCACCACCTCATTAACTACGTCCGGACACCTATTTACATATGGCGCATTCAGAATTGTCAGCAACTTTTATGCTTAACTGATTTACTTTTGGGTTAATTCGTTAAATTGTGCCATTAAATTAAAAAATACTTTTTAAAGATATTTAATATATAACTACTATAAAATAGTAATTCAAGATCGGGATATTACAAGTCATTTAGCTACTGATATATTATTAAAATTAACGTTTAAAATAGTTTGACTTAAAAAATAAAAATTGTAAAGGAATTCTTGTCGGTTTTCCTCAGTGAAGGTATTTGCGAGCCGATGTAGATTTTGACGACCATAAGACCTTTATATTAGCATGAATTAAATAAAACTTTGGAAATTGACTTTGGAAAAAAATATGGGAAAAATTATTGTAAAACCTACATCAAACATTGAAAAATAGATGTTAATTACACTCCATAGATGACGAAATTTGGAAAAAACATTTATTTTTATTTGCTATTTTTCTACAAACATGTCAGAGACTAATTAAGAAAAAATAGATGCTTACGTGAAATTAAAAACATACGTAGGTGCTTGGTCCGAGCTTTTGGAAGGAGGTCGAGTAGGTCATTTTTTCTCCAGCTTGTTCACCGCGCAATTAAAGCAAAAATAGAGAAATGTTTGCCGTAGGTAATTAAGCTAGTCTTTCTATGGAAACAGCGCATGTAGCAAATTCATCCATACAGTGCGAACACAAAAAAAGATACAGTTTTTTGTTATTTTTTTATACTGAGCACAAAAGAACCACGCTTGATATTCGCGAAAATATACCATTGTGAAAAAATATAATGTCTGTAAAAAAATTACAGATCTTAAAGTATGTAAAGTAAGTATGTAGGCTTAAAACAAACTGAATTATGTAGTAATTCAACTTGCGTAAAATAGAAGGCTTTGTACATTTTGTTTTATTGTGTGGTCACACTATGGTGTATTCTTATATAAATTTATAATACCATATAAATCAATAAATACCTTACATAGGTTTCGACTACAAGCAGAAATATTTTACAAAAGGTAATCTAATTCTAATGCGGGTAACTCATTATATAGATATACCTAGTCTATATAATGACATCAGCATACATAGCAACATATTTCTATTGTTCAAAGTAATCACCCATACAATCAATGCATATTTGCCAATGCAGTGGCAGTTTATTTATTCCCTTCTTGGAGGAATCATCTGGACGGGAGGCAACTTCTTGTGTATTTTGTACTACCTGTCGGGTATTGATTTTTTCCCGCCAAAAATTCAAATTCTGGAAAGGCGTCTGTAGGCGCAAAGTCTGGTGAATACGGTGGATGACGGATAGCTCCCAACCCCAGCTCTTGTAACTTACAGACCGTCTGTTGTGCAGTATTAAGTCGCGCGTTGTCGTGCAGGAGCAGAGGGGACGAGCGATTAACCAAAGCTGGAGACGTGCGAGTATCTTCATCATTGTGTTCAGTTCTTCACAGTACATATCTCCAGTAATGCGCATCCAGTTTGGTAAGGAGTTAAAGGTGATGAATCACACCGGTGCTAGACCACCTAATAGTGGTCCATCACTTTCATCACTTTTCTAGGGGTAAGTTTTCGTTTATGGCATTAGGTGAAAACTAGGATCCAGTCAATTTGCCGAGTAGTTGAGGTTGTCAAAGAGATTCCATTTTTCGTTGCATGTAACAATGCAGTTCAAAATTCCTTCGTTTGTGTGCCTGTTGAGTAGTGCAAGGAATATCTCGACGCGTACTTCGCTCTGGCGATCATTGAATTAGTGATGCAATGATTTCAAAAGGAAGGATAGGCCCATCTAAATAGTTTACTTATAACTTTTTCATATAAGAAAATGTAGCGCATCTGTCATATTACAAACGTCATATCAAAACACGACGTAATCAGGGTCGGATTTCGTAGTATAATTATCCTAATTGTACCATTATTTCATAGTTTGCAGTTTATAGCTGCAACTGCTGACGGTAACATCGCTAAAGTTCACCAAATGGTCCTAGACGAGAATTAAAGTGAGAGAGATAGCAGAGGCTATGATAATGTCCAAGAACGTGTTTGTCTCATATTAAATAAAGATTTAGGCATGAGAAAGCTGTCAGCGCGTTGGGTGGCGCGTTTGCTCACGTTAGATCATCATTATAGTTAGATCATCAAGTGTTCGAATTAACATTTCCAACGCTTTTTGGCACAGTTTAGGCGCAATAAATCCGAGTTTTGACGCCGATTGTAACAGTGAAAGTGGCCAATAGACATCTACATCTATCCTCGTTTACGAATCAAAATACAGATGTATTGTCAGCCTTGAGGACTAAGATTGAATGCCTCTTTTCTAGTAAAAATGGTCTTCGGTTCTCTACATTCACCATACGAAACACAGCAGCATTAAGCTGTTATTTCACTCTGGTATTCTGTGAGCGCGTGGTCCTTCCCCGGTCGTCATAATACTAAGCGAAAATACAATAATTTTGCCTAAAAATCAACTTGTATTATTATTGGGTCCTTTTACATTTTAATATTAAGCCTACGATATCGAGAATTTCTATATTGTAATGAGTACCGCGTTTTTTTTAACAAAATTAGAATTAGCTCCCTTTCTGGTCAATCGATGCTCGATCGATGTATTTATGTTGCTTCCTTGATACAACTATAATGAGGGACTACCACGATAAAAACTCTACGGTCCAGAAGCAATCGGTTTGAAAACAGAATTTCAAAATATTTTATGAATCAGATTTTTAGATCCAATTAAGCAGATGTTGTTTCTTTTGTACTCTTTTTGTTTTACCCTTATTGAATATAAAATATATTAGATTTATTTATTCCAAATTTAACTTACAATAAGTTCTTTAAACAAAAACTAACCAAAAAGAAAACAAAAATAAAAATGAAACCGTCAAAAACGAAACGTATAGATAAACTAGACGTGTGACGCCAAAATCCCGGCACATGGGAAAAAAGAAACGTGTAACGTCAAACGTGATGTAATTTTTTTTAAATAGTATAATTTTAATTTCCATGTATAATATTTTTGAGGTTCTGAATCCAAACCTGACCTAATCTTGGTAACGTAACTAAACTAACTGTAAAATAAAACTTTAAAAATGCGTTTATATAATAATTTAATTGTAACAAAATTAATATAAGGTTATTTACCGATGATACGATATCTCATGTTTTTTTTTAATCTTTGTATCGTAATTTTTGCATTCTTATACATGCAACTAGACATATTTATGACAGATAAATCTGTCCCCGAATCACTGTCGACCGATTCGCGTTGGCCCTAAACTGTAATTTTAGGGCCAGCGCACTGGCCGTTTTAGTTGTTCGGTCGGCCCGGTCCTTACGCTAGTAATATATAAGTCAATGTAGTGAGGTACCCATTTGTCTAGCTATTTTACTTTGCCGATTTGACGGAAGTGGACCAATATTATTTTGATGCTAACTTCGAAAGCTATTACTAATTCAGCCGTAGATTGAGTAACTTCAGCTTCCACAATCGCCTTTAATTCGTCATTCTCGATCAAAGTTTTGCGGGAAACCACTATATAAATTTTTCAGGTCGAAGTTTCCAGAACGGAAAAGGGCAAACCAAATAATAGGTGGGGTGCATTCGTTTGTAGTATACGCTTCGTAAACGACGTTGGTGTTACGTTCCGCTTGTGCCACGTTGCTGCCAAGATGGTACTCATATTCCATAATTTATTGAATTTTTACCTTATTCTTGATGACGAAAAATATTCAAATGCGATGAAAACATAACGCTAATCAATAAACATACGACTTATTTAAAAAAAATCCATGTTTTTAAAATAAAATTAATTTGAAATTAGAATTCTTAGCCAAGAAAAAACTACCGTTGGCAGCAAGTGTACATTCCCGTAAGATTTTTCTCTTATATTTCCCTTAGTAGCGGTAACGAAGCAAAAGTTTTACGTTTGGACGCTCTCGTTAAGCTCTCGCAGACATCTGTAACTTTTACACTTCTAACGAATTTCGTTTACACTTTTCATGTGCCAATCGTGTAGTGGAGTTTGAAATTAAGGTAATATGATAAAAGTAGTAAGGTCTACATGGTGATAAGAATTGATGGCCTCGGTCGGATGCAATCTTTTATCAAGTATTTTTTGAAGTGTTACTTGGGATTTTCTCCTGTAACTTAGGGGCAATTTACATACATATCAGAGTGGTATGAAAAGTTTCCGACCTCAACGTGAAGCCGACCTGAACGTGAGTGATGGTAGCACTCGTCAATAAGCTAGTGAATGTTGTTGTGCATCTTTTGACAGTAACGCTGGTGCGTGAAACTTAAGCCATTTTGGACACATAGTTGTAATTTGAATGAGTCAATATGAGTGTCTTTGTGAAAATGGAAAAAAATGAGTATCGAGCTGTCACAAAATTTTTGTTTTTGAAAGGCAATACGCTTACGCAAATCAAAGATCAGTTGGACTCTGTGTATGTGACTGCACCATCATTTAGTGAAAATTTGGGCAGCTGAATTTAAACGTGGCCGTGAGAGCTTGGGAAACGTCCAAAAACGGCAACTGCTGACGGTAACATCGCTAAAGTTCACCAAATGGTCCTAGACGAGAATTAAAGTGAGAGAGATAGCAGAGGCTATGATAATGTCCAAGAACGTGTTTGTCTCATATTAAATAAAGATTTAGGCATGAGAAAGCTGTCAGCGCGTTGGGTGGCGCGTTTGCTCACGTTAGATCATCATTATAGTTAGATCATCAAGTGTTCGAATGAACATTTCCAACGCTTTTTGGCACAGTTTAGGCGCAATAAATCCGAGTTTTGACGCCGATTGTAACAGTGAAAGTGGCCAATAGACATCTACATCTATCCTCGTTTACGAATCAAAATACAGATGTATTGTCAGCCTTGAGGACTAAGATTGAATGCCTCTTTTCTAGTAAAAATGGTCTTCGGTTCTCTACATTCACCATACGAAACACAGCAGCATTAAGCTGTTATTTCACTCTGGTATTCTGTGAGCGCGTGGTCCTTCCCCGGTCGAGCCGACCCACTCGTGCTACAACTGTACAATCAATATAGCTACAGCATGACTCTACGACGAAATAAACTTTCTTTTTTGTTTTCTTTCACTGAGCACATGAATGATTATCATATGAATAAAAATTATTATAATGTAAAATTTTATATTAAAATGACCTTGTTAATTTTCTTATTGCAAATATGCAAAGTTTTAGAACATCATATTGATATAGCTTATATATCATATGTATAGGTTATAGGTTATATAAAAATTGTACTTCGGCTTAATATATGTAGTTGTTTCATCAACTTTAATCCGATTCTCAGACCGAGCTGATATCACGACGGCTTACGCTGTACGAGTAGGTAATAAAAGTTGCCAGTGCGTTCACAATTTTCGATCCGATTGGAAATTTAAAGCTGGATACAAATAAAACGTTATACGGAGCTTAAAGTCATCAGTAAATGTACATAGTACACTGTATGTATATGTACATATAGTGTATATTCATCATCATCGTCCCGTAAAAAAATACTGATCGACATTTCACTGGCTGTAAATAACTTACTTTCAACCAAATACAAAAGGAATAAAAAAGTAAATATAAGGCAATAAAAAATAAATAATTTTTTCGTAAGGGCTGTTTGATCGAGGTGTGAGTGAACCTTTTGTAAAAGACAAAAAGAAAATATTAGGCTATGGAGCAAAATATAATGATGGTTTATCTGCGTCACCACTACACAGCAATGTAATGAAGGTAGGTATATTTAAATACTTTATTTGTTGTATATTTTGAATGATAATTCGTGTAATTTAAATATTATTTTTACCTTAAACGATAAAAAACATTTCACTTTTTAGTTTTTTTAGTCCTTGAAGATTAAAAATCCTAAAATCCTAAAATCCAAAAAAAGAATCTAAAAATAATTATAATTAAAAATAAATCATAACTAAAGAAAAACTTTTTTATGACATATTAGACATACATACGAGTATATTTATAAGTGCGGAAATATATCTAAATGCAAATTCATTGCTTGTCGCTTTGAACAAATTCCTTTATTGGAAAACACACAATTATGATTTTTTGTTATAAATGAGTGTAATATTTGCTTTTTAAATACAGATTGCAATATCGTATTTAGTCATAAATAAACCGTTATACAGTTTCAATATTTCGAACATAGCTTCAAATTTACGTATCTCTGAAAGTAGGTGAGTATATTTTGTATATATTTAAAAATCAAAATATGAAATACCTGAAACTAACTTGCATATTAAATTGCATTTAGTACTCTCCACAGTACTTGTAAGATGTCGATCCATATAAAGAGTTCAATGGCGGAACAACTGTAAGGTATTCGCTGCTTCCCACGGGTGCAACGACCTCCGCGGACGTTTCCTAGTTCCAATCTAGACCCATCGGAAGGACTTTTGAGAACGCTAGCGCTAGACGGTTCGGGTCGAGTTTTATCACTGCATTCGACACAGATTAAAGAAAATTATTTTATTTATTTAAAAGTTTATATAAACATGGGATATATAGGCGAATTCACCACTGAGGCGGTCTTTTATTATATATTTAATGTTTATATTGTTAATTCGTAAATTGGCAAAGAGGGAAATTTTAATGTTAATAAAAATATTTATTTGGCACTTACACACGGATTACAAATGGATCAAACATTAATAAAATACAGAAACGTAATATTTCCATTTGAAGGTAGGGTAAGGAAGTAGAAACAGATTTTACATGTTTTTTGAAATAATTTCAATAACATAGAAATGTAGATTTTCGCATGACGTTTTCTTTCACAGAGAATCACTTAGTATTTCTTTAAATATAAATATGATAAAAAATCAATGTTACTGGCGGATTAATCACGGTATGCTTGTATATTATGACCAATTTAGGGTCACAAATGCTATATGTAGTATTAAGTAAATGTAATAATGTATATATATGTAATATGTAATAGTGTAGTATTAATTAAATTCAATAATTGATATATCCGAGAAGATTTCTTGTGCTCCGACAGGATAAACTTATATATATATATATATATATATATATATATATATATATATATATATATATATATATATATATATATATATATATATATATATATATATATATATATATATATATATATATATATATTATAATAAAATAACCGTTCCAATATTGCTTTAGTAACTACTAGTAAAGTTAAAGTAAAGTTACAGCCTATATACATCCCACTGCTGGGCACAGGCCTCCCCTCATTTCTGAGAGGATTTTAGGGCAAGGAACTGTCCGCCGCGCTTGAATTGAATGTCTTCAAATTTTTTGTTCTTACTCCTCGGACATGCAGGTTTTATCACGATGTTTTCCTTCACCGCCGAGCACGTGGTAAATCAGCACTTAAAATTGCAATTAACAATTTCATTGGTACCGGCGGGGATCGAACCCGGGTTACTTGCGTTCTGTTATATTTACAGCGAGCGTTAACTATCTGAGCTACCACGGCTCTCAACTACTAGCTATTATTTATTTTGTGCTACCTAAGCAATAGACCTACAGAACAAGGAACAATCAAAATTATCCCCTTGTAAAACTAACCTGTGGTGCCCGTCGCCAATCCGACAAGCGTACTATATTAAAATAATAAAGATTAGTAATGAAATAATATAGAAACTTGATGAAATATCAACCGTGTAGTGGCGGTGGAAGAATATCCACTACCCCATATTGTCCCGTGGGTTTCGTAAGTGGTGATAGGCTGGATGTTTGGCAGTCTACCATTGTGATATTTGCAAGAACTGTGGATATAACTTAGAAACCTTCAAGAAAAGGGCCTACTCATATTTTTTGAAAGGCCGGTAATTCACCTGCTATTCCCCTGGTGTTGCAATTGTTGCAGCATGGGCGACGGTCAACACTTACCATCGGGTGAGCCGCACGCTCGTTAGTTCGTATAGTAAAAAAACAACGGTTACCAATTCGCTTACCAAATTACCTTCCATTCATCCATTACAACCTATAAAAGTCCACTGCTGGGAGGCCTATGTTTAGCAGTGGACCTTAAGGCCTCATAGGGTGAACTATCTACTTACTTATACGTGGGAGAGCCATGCTGGAGTTATATTAGTAGTATAGTTGTAGCACGAATGGGTCGGCTCGACCGGGGAAAGACCACGCTCTCACAGAATACCAGCGTGAAATAGTAGCTTAATGCTGCTGTGTATCGTGTGGTGAGTGTAGAGAACTGGAGACCCTTGTTACTGGATACGAGACATTTCATCTTAGTCCTCACGGGTGACAACGCATCTGCATTTTGATTTGTAATCGAGCATACATGTAGGTGTCTATGGGCCACAGTGACCACTTACCATCAGGTGGACTGTGTGCTCGTTTGTGACCCATATTTAAAAAAAATATACTTTCCGCGCTTGACAGACGAATTGGCAACCGCAGTTTTTTATTATTTTAAGTTTGTTACCAGGAAGATGCTGCTGTTCATCTCCTGCTTCAGTTTCCCTCTGTTTCTTGCGACACCCACGGGACGGTATGAGGTAGTGGACATTCTTATAAATAATTAGGTTCTTGTGGGGACCTATGTTTACCAATGTACTTTTGATAGGCTGCAACGGGAAAAAATTAAATATATTTAATTACACCTAAACAGTGGACTATTCACAGGTTGATTATAATAATAAATATTGTACTTGAAATACTTAAGTTTTGGATGAAAACAGATTATGTGTAGATAATGTTACCAGTGGACAACCGCACCCGTCGTGAAAGAGCCCGTGGTAACCTACGCTCTTTTAATCACTCGCCTGTCGAATCGCCCTCTAAGAAAAACCTGTCCATCGCATCTGGACAGTGGGTAATCAATCGTTACTCATTTACGCCGCTCGCTGTTTCACGCTTTCGCTTGACGGACGTTTTGCGGGTGGTTTTATTTTTTCTCGACATTCATTTGTTTCGGCTTATATTCATTGGAATGGAATGCACGAGCGTGATGGGTAATTAGTGTTTGCCGTTAATTTTCCAGACTGAATTCGGTCGCGGTGACATTTGTCCGCCCGATTGTGTGCGCAAGCACAGGTGCACTCTCCTTCCACTCACTCTCATAGTCCGATGAGAACAAGACAAGAAAGACCAGGTGACTTTACGTGATTTCAGAGGCTTGAAGGTGAAACACCGCTGTTGGCGACGCGCCTATAAGAATGTTTCAGTTTATTAAATCAACCGATGACGCATAGTTATAAAAAGCAAATTATCGAGCCACGACGCTCTGATAAGAAAATGCTTAGTTAAATCTTAAAGAAATGTCGAATTAATGATAAGAAGGTCTTGGGTTCGACTCCCAGGCCAGACTAGTTTGTTCGTTTTCCTAAGTAATATCGCTTAATAAATTCATAAGGAATTTTATGTTATAAATTATATTACCGGATTTGTTCCCCGGTTGAAATCATCTTTCCAATGATGTAAATTCAAAGGAATATTAAAGTGAAGTTAAAGATCGGATTTGTTCCCCGGTCGAGATAATCACTCTGTGCATAGACAGAATTAAAGGAAATTAATTGCATAAGTATTGTCTTGTATAAGTATGATACGTTTGTACGAAAACAAATGCCTATTTGTTATGATTGATTAATGAAAACATTCACTTGTATTGTTATCTGATAAGAAGCATGATAACGAATAAGAGTCTTATCAGAAATAGTTTCCTACTGTTTGAAAACTATGTAGAAGCACTTGTTTATTTAATATTGTTAAAATTAAGTGTATTTCAGACTTTCATTTTTCTGATAGCCGAGAGCCGTGCAAAGTTAGTTGTTCAAATAGTGTGAGTTCACGGAAGCACGCTGGCCACGCCCTTAGGAGGCCGAATATGTAAAAATTTAAAATGTTTGTAATTCAGTGATTTATGTAAAAATGACTTGTAAAACATTTCAGGTTAACTGTATGTGCTAAAAAGGTGAATTCTGTGTTATTTTTATGTGAAAATTCCTGTGTATAAGTGAAATAATGATAGTTTTGTATAAGAAATTTAAAAGTGTTTTAAATAGTGAAATAAATAGAGAAAATGTAAATTAAACTATTGTATTAGTTAACATATGTATAAATTCAAGTAGGAAACATTGTTTTAACTTTCTGTGTTAAATATTTAAGAAAATTCGATTTCGAACTTGTGAGTAAAATAGGTGGTTTTCGTTTAATAAATGAAAGGTTTTTTGTAATATGAAGATATAATGCATATCATGGTGTAGATATTGTTTTGTACTACCTATATTGACAAATTGTATTTGTATATGACTTGAGTAAATAAAGATATTAAGTGAAACGTGAGAGAGTAATAGTACAAATTCATGTTGTTAAGTTGCGCAGGCACGCGAATGGCGCGGCTCACTTTCGCGTTTAGCTCTGGGGGTAGCTTAGTAAACGGGTTTTATTGCAATTCGTTCGGGGAAGAAAATAGTTCGGGGAAGAAAATAGTTCGGGGAAGAAAATAGTTCTGGAATAAAACCAGCAGTCAATAAGAAGAAGAAAGAAAAAGTGTAGGGAAGTGATAGGGAAAAGTGATTACTCTCTCACGGAACGGTTTGAAGATAATTGCTGTTTCATTCCCAAGATCCCTTAAGTTATACAGTCCACATCGAAGAATTAAGGCGTCGGGACCGGGACGACTTCGGAAGACCCGTAATCCCCGTCTGAACCTACTTGCTGAAAAGGAACGAGGTTATCGCCCTAGTGTGTTACTCCGTTGCGGAGATCACATACGTTGTTCCCGAACCCAACGTAGGCGTTGCAGGAGGCCGGATCGAGAGAAGCCTCGATTCCTCCCTTCTGTTTCTTAGTTTCCGTCCGTTGTGTTCTTTTCAATTGGACCTTCGGAGCCGGATTAAAGACCACTCGAACCCCGCCAGCTGGATCAAGGAACCAGCTGTGGACTGCTGGTTGTGGAAAAAAGAAGACCTTCGGAGCCGAGTGAAGATCAGCAACCGAAGGAAGCCGGAGGTTTGAGCTGAAGCAATAGGACCAAAGGCCAGAAGACCAGGACGTCAGCGCTGAAGGACGGGACCTGGAACTACCGGAAGAAAGAAAACCGGGATTGCGGCCGGGGGCGTGTGCTCGCATGGGGCACGTATCGCAGCCGGGCGCAGGTGTCTTGTGAAGGCACTCATCGTGGCCAAGCAGGGCTTGGCATTTTCCTGTCGGGCAAGCGTGCTCGGCATTTCCTGTCGGACGACCGTGTCCGGCATTTTCCTGTCGGATCATCAGGGTGCTGGACGAAGCATCCACCGCTGCTGCTGCCGGGCGAGGGTGCGCGTGGGCACCTGACTGCATCGCGGCCGGAGGAGGGCGCTTGGACGAGGCGTCACCGGCAACTGGGCGGCGAGCACAGCATACATCCCGACCACCTAACGGTGCCAAACGGTTGGGCTCTGGCACAACACCTTCGGGTGGAGCAATTCTCTCGAGCGAGACTGCGCTTGCACTACCGCTCGACTGTTTCGTCATATTCCTTGGCGGGACAGTTCCTAAACCTTTCCTCCATTCCATTCCTGCACGACTCCATCCCTGGACGGCTCACCTCGGTAGGCCCCGTCCAGGATTGATAGGGCTGATAGGGCTGTTAGGGTGGTAGTAGGGTTGTAGGTTGGGAGATAAAGGGGGGGGAGGGGTAGTGGTGTTAGGTTGGGGTGTAGAAGGGTTGTAGGTAAGGGGTTGTAGGGACCGTAGGGACAGTTAGGGACCGTAGGCCAACAATCACCTTCCTGCAAGATGAAGAAGGCACAAGACCAGACAGGGAGAAGCGAAGGGAGCAGGACAAGGACAGGGCTCTCAAGAAAAGCTAAAGAAGCGGAACCATCTGGAGCGACCACAGCTACTGCGTCAAATGGAGCAACTCCTTCAAGTGGAGCCACCACCGACACGTCCACATGCACGTGGGACACAGGGACGTCCGTGGCAACGACAAGCAACAGGACGGACACCAGTGGTACGCAGGCCAGTACCGCACAACAATCCGTTATATCCAGGAGTGAAACGGTGGTCGAAAAAGTAGGTCAAAGGACCGAAGAAGCGGCATCGTCAAGGACAGTAATCGGGCACACTAGTGATAAAGGGTCACAAAGAGGTAGTAGGTCATCGCGATCGGCGAGGCTGAAAGCCGAATTAGAGGCGCGGATTAAATTCGAACGCTCAGAGCTCGAACGAGCACAGGCAGCTGCTGCCTTGGCCAAGTCTCAATTGGAGTTGGCACGACTCAACCGAGAAGAGGAGATCGACTCGAGTGAGGATGATGAAGAGCGGAATACTCAGGTGGAACCTTTCGTAAGGAGTTGGGTTCAGCAGACCATAATGAGCGCGCCGGTTAGTGTAGCACAACCCGATGTTACTGATAAGGAAGCGTGTAAAGGATCACGCCGCAAAGGGGCGGAGATCGAGCGCAACCAAGGAAATGCACAGAAAACACACGCGAGTGATGTGTCAGAATTGACCGAAGCGATTGTGAGTGCAATAAAAATAGCTGGTAAAGATAAGTCTTCCCAGCTTCATTTCCTCCAGGAATTACCGGTGTTCGATGGAGACCCGGGTGAATGGATAATTTTCAAAACGGTGTTTGAAGACACGAGAAGCCAATTTTCAGGGGTGCAAAATGTCGCACGCCTTAGGAGGGCATTAAAGGGCACCGCTAAGGAAGCGGTTAAGTCGTTGTTGTTTACTTTGTGTGAACCGGAAGAAATAATGAACGCTCTCGAAAGAAGATTCGGTAGGGTTGAGATGCTCATTCTAGCCGAAATCGAGAATGTAAAGCGTATGCCAAGATTGGCAGAAGATTGCCGGAATATAGGATCTTTTGCAAGTCGTATTACGAACGTGGTTGCCACGATACAAGCGTTGAATCAACCACAGTATTTGTACTCACCGGAGTTAGTGAGCCGCATAGTGGAGAAGCTCGGAACTATGATTAAATTTAAATGGTTTGAATATCGAGCTCAGTATCCTTTGGAGCCAGAGTTACAGAAGATGGCCAAGTTTTTAAATTTATTGAGTGAACAATTTGGAGCGTCCTTAAACAACGAAAATGCGCCTGAAAAAAGGAAGCGTCCTGAATTCAGGAAGCAAACTGTACACACCGCAAAGGGAGGTGTACGCAGATGTGCCGTGAGCGAGCGCTGTATGCGCCGAAGTAAATCGAGCGAGCGTCTAGAACGCCGAAATAGTAAAGGGCACAACCGACAGGTGGTTATGACAACCCAGGATAAGCCTGTAAGTCGGGTAACACATAAGTGTGTTATATGCAACAAGGAACACTCTATAGTGAGTTGTTACAAGTTTAAGGACATGAATATTCACAAGAAATGGGAAGCGGTCAAAAAGGCGAAAGTATGTTTCCAATGTTTGTCACCTAACCATAGGAGGTTAGAGTGCAAAGCGAAAAAATGTGGTGTAGAGGGATGTAGAATGTCACATCATCGAATGCTACACCGATACCCCAAAGAAAAAACCTCGCCACAAGGGGACGAGGGGGGTAAGGATGCTCAGATTACAACTGTTAGTACAGTGAATGCACTGGCATATGCATACTTAAAGATTATACCGGTCGAGTTGTATGGACCTAGAGGAAAGGTCAAGACAACAGCTCTTCTGGATGAGGGATCGACCATGACACTCATAGAGGAGTGTATGGCTCAGAAATTAGCGCCTCGCGGACGTAAAGAGGGATTACGTATCGAAGCCGTGGGAGGTAAGCGAATCAACGACGATAGTTCGTATCGCTTAAACATTAAAATAAAAGGCATTTACTCGAGCGACTTAGAAGAGATAAGTGTACAAACAATTAAGTCACTTAACCTTTCTCCGCAGTCGGTAAGCCGAGAATTATTGCAACGGTGTTCTCATTTGACACCGATTAAGGATGAGTTGATGTATGAGAGGTCCAAACCTACCATATTAATTGGTCAGGACAATTGGCATCTCATAGTTACTCGTGAATTAATTTCAGGAGGTAAGAACCTACCTGTAGCATCGCTCACCAAACTTGGATGGGTTTTGCATGGTCACATATCGGGTGGCATTAAACCGATCAAGATTGTTAACCACATTTCCACCAAGAAGGAGGAAGATATGGATAAATTGATCAAGGATTATTTTAGTTTGGAATCTCTGGGAGTATCGGCTAGAAAGCCCGTGAACGACCCAGAAGAACGAGCTTTAAGTATTTTGAACAAAACGGTACGTCGTATACCTAATAATAGGTACGAGACTGCTTTGTTATGGCGCACAGACAATGAGTGCATGCCGTCGAATAGAGCGCAGGTTGAAAGTCGCCTGTTAAAATCGCCAAAGGGCGTAAATGCGTTAATAAAGCAAGAACCGTTAAGTCTACCCGACTACGGACGATTTAGCAGCTTTAAGAAATTCCTTGGGGCAACTACACGCACCTTACAAGCGGTAGAAAAATTCAAGAGTTTAAGAAAGTCGGTTAAAGGACCCGACGACGCAGCCGAAAAGTCGGTTATGTGTTCCAACAAAGTTTTAGCAAAGTCGGTTAAAGGACCCGATGGCGCGTTGGACATGGCGCTCTTGAAAAAAGCGGAATTCTTAATTTGGAAGTTCGTTCAAGACGAATGTTTTTATTCGGAAATAAAATGTTTGAAAGCAGGCAAAAGCGTTGAAAGAAGTTCACGCTTAAGTAAATTATCTATGGAAATAGGAGAAGATAACTTACTTCGTTTAAATGGACGTTTACCTTTCAAGTCTAATTTGACTGAGGAAAGTAGAAAACCTGTCATATTAGACGGTAAACACGAAATCGTTAAAATGATGATTAGAGAAGTTCATCATCATTTTGGACATGCCAATCACCAGACGGTGATGAATGAGGTGAACCAGAAATTTTACGTCTTGAACTTACGTAATGTAGTACGAAGTGTGTCACATCACTGTCAGTGGTGCAGGACATACAGGTCAAAGCCGCAGAACGTGCCACAAGGAAATATTCCTCTGGAGAGAATAGCTCATCATGAACCACCTTTTACATGCTCAGCTGTGGATTATTTCGGTCCTATGAGTGTAACTATAGGAAGGCGACACGAAAAACGTTGGGGTGTTTTGTTCACGTGTCTGACTACCAGAGCAGTACATCTGGAAATAGCAGCCTCATTGACACCAGCGTCAATGATAATGGCGTTAAGGCGATTTATCGCCAGAAGAGGAAAACCAACCGTTATATACAGCGATAACGGGACAAATTTCAAAGCTGCGAATAAGGAATTATTGAAAGCATGCGAAGAATGCCATGAGGGCATGAAAAATGAGTCATTTAAGAAATATATTAAATGGAAATTTATACCTCCGGGAGCACCGCACATGGGTGGCGCCTGGGAGAGGTTAGTAAGGTCGATTAAAATTGCGTTGACCGCTACGCTCAGAGGAAAAGAGCCCACGAGAGGAGGTTCTACATACGTTACTTTTAGAAGCAGAGCACACAGTGAATTCCAGGCCTCTGGTAACATTCAGTATGGATAGTCCTGAAGAGGGTTTGACACCCAATCATTTTCTTCTGGGACGCTCATGTGGTGATCGACCACCTGGATTATTTCTAGAGCGGCATCTGACGGGTCAACTCAATTGGAAAGCTGCACAGAGGTTAGCCGACCATTTTTGGACAAGGTGGCTGAAGGAATACATGCCTACCTTAATACCGCGAACAGGTAATAACGGAAAGTTCATGGAACCTAAAGAAGGCGATATTGTTTTGATAATAGATCATTCGTTGCCACGAAATACGTGGCCGAAAGGCAAAATTAGTAGAACGTTACCGGGACCAGACGGTCACACCAGAGTGGTTGACGTCATTACTAGCACAGGTATCTTGAGGAGACCTACATCCAGAATAATAGTCCTGGTACCCGCGACGCCTCCCAAATGATGGTGCTAACGCACGGGGGGGAGATTGTTGGCGACGCGCCTATAAGAATGTTTCAGTTTATTAAATCAACCGATGACGCATAGTTATAAAAAGCAAATTATCGAGCCACGACGCTCTGATAAGAAAATGCTTAGTTAAATCTTAAAGAAATGTCGAATTAATGATAAGAAGGTCTTGGGTTCGACTCCCAGGCCAGACTAGTTTGTTCGTTTTCCTAAGTAATATCGCTTAATAAATTCATAAGGAATTTTATGTTATAAATTATATTACCGGATTTGTTCCCCGGTTGAAATCATCTTTCCAATGATGTAAATTCAAAGGAATATTAAAGTGAAGTTAAAGATCGGATTTGTTCCCCGGTCGAGATAACCACTCTGTGCATAGACAGAATTAAAGGAAATTAATTGCATAAGTATTGTCTTGTATAAGTATGATACGTTTGTACGAAAACAAATGCCTATTTGTTATGATTGATTAATGAAAACATTCACTTGTATTGTTATCTGATAAGAAGCATGATAACGAATAAGAGTCTTATCAGAAATAGTTTCCTACTGTTTGAAAACTATGTAGAAGCACTTGTTTATTTAATATTGTTAAAATTAAGTGTATTTCAGACTTTCATTTTTCTGATAGCCGAGAGCCGTGCAAAGTTAGTTGTTCAAATAGTGTGAGTTCACGGAAGCACGCTGGCCACGCCCTTAGGAGGCCGAATATGTAAAAATTTAAAATGTTTGTAATTCAGTGATTTATGTAAAAATGACTTGTAAAACATTTCAGGTTAACTGTATGTGCTAAAAAGGTGAATTCTGTGTTATTTTTATGTGAAAATTCCTGTGTATAAGTGAAATAATGATAGTTTTGTATAAGAAATTTAAAAGTGTTTTAAATAGTGAAATAAATAGAGAAAATGTAAATTAAACTATTGTATTAGTTAACATATGTATAAATTCAAGTAGGAAACATTGTTTTAACTTTCTGTGTTAAATATTTAAGAAAATTCGATTTCGAACTTGTGAGTAAAATAGGTGGTTTTCGTTTAATAAATGAAAGGTTTTTTGTAATATGAAGATATAATGCATATCATGGTGTAGATATTGTTTTGTACTACCTATATTGACAAATTGTATTTGTATATGACTTGAGTAAATAAAGATATTAAGTGAAACGTGAGAGAGTAATAGTACAAATTCATGTTGTTAAGTTGCGCAGGCACGCGAATGGCGCGGCTCACTTTCGCGTTTAGCTCTGGGGGTAGCTTAGTAAACGGGTTTTATTGCAATTCGTTCGGGGAAGAAAATAGTTCGGGGAAGAAAATAGTTCGGGGAAGAAAATAGTTCGGGGAAGAAAATAGTTCGGGAATAAAACCAGCAGTCAATAAGAAGAAGAAAGAAAAAGTGTAGGGAAGTGATAGGGAAAAGTGATTACTCTCTCACGGAACGGTTTGAAGATAATTGCTGTTTCATTCCCAAGATCCCTTAAGTTATACAGTCCACATCGAAGAATTAAGGCGTCGGGACCGGGACGACTTCGGAAGACCCGTAATCCCCGTCTGAACCTACTTGCTGAAAAGGAACGAGGTTATCGCCCTAGTGTGTTACTCCGTTGCGGAGATCACATACGTTGTTCCCGAACCCAACGTAGGCGTTGCAGGAGGCCGGATCGAGAGAAGCCTCGATTCCTCCCTTCTGTTTCTTAATCGAAAGTCGAGTTCCGTTTGGTTCTTTTTCAACCGCCGATCTTCGAAATGCTACTGAGAATTTCTTGACATAATACCCAACTACTATTTTTGGTTCGAACCGGTTAGAACCCGAATTCACATAAGAATCGCGCCTGCTAACGACCAAAATATCTACGAGGCAGTCAAAATAAATGTATGCCGTTTAAATGGTAGTCAGTGTCAGATGATTAATACTTTAGCGAATATGTGTATATAAACGTATTTAAATTATTTACGTAATTCTTCATCATGGCATATTGTCACTCTTGACGTCTAAGATGAAATGAAGGGTTACTCCGGTTTTCTATACTCATCAAACGAAACACAGCAGCATAAAGATATATGGTGTTCTGTGGGAGCATGGTCTATTCGTGCCACAACTTTAGTATAAATGCAGTTTGGCTCTACCACATATATCTGATGCGTTATCATACCTGAGAACTAAAATAGAATGACTTGTTACAAGAAAATAAGGGTCTCCGATCCTTTACATACACTATACAAAACACAGCAGCATTAAGCTGCTATCTTACGCTGGTATTCTGTGATAGCGTGGCCCTTTCCCGTTCGAGTCGACCCGTGCTGCTATTATAATATAGCTGCAACGTTTCTCCAACAAGTTTAATTATGTTTTATGAAGATTTCAAATTGAAAAAATTAATAACAACCATTAAATCACATGAAGAAGTAATCCATATAATTCCTTATAAAATGTGCTCCAACAAAACCCCAACAACGAAAGCCAATTTAAACAAAGTTTTAGTTCGGATTACACAATTTCCCACATGCTCAGTCGAGCGATAGTTTTTCAGATTCTAATTAGCCTAACTCGTTCAAAAGCAAACGGTTCCGTCAGGAGTCTAGTCTAGGCTAGACGTAGGTGCGTTCGAGCTGCCGTTGTTCAAAGTTTGCTCAAGAACAACCCGGCAACGGCGCCCGTCAATTAAAACCAGGAAATTGAGTTATGCCGAGTTCAGAATTGCGACGCTTCCCTTTATTCGGGTTCGAGTGAAAAGATAATGGTTGGCGCAGTTGTGTTGTGTGAAATTGTTTTGATTGCATTATTCATTTATACAACTTTATAACTATATTATAATTACGGCTTATGTAAAATCCACAGCTAAATATAGGCCTCTATATATTACTCAATAGATAGCCTCATAGGATGTATGTTGTAGTTGCTTCATTTAACAAATTTTAATGTTAGCAACAGCAGTTTGTTATTATTTTGGGTTTCTCTTGTTTCATTTGCCTCTGTCGACTCTTAAGACACCCACTGGATGATGTGGGACAGTGAATATTCTTACCACGCCACTACATAGCCAATATGTAACGTTTGAGGTTGCTAACGGCAAAATGTTGGGACATTTTGCCGTTAGCAACCTCAAATTTTGTTATTTTTTTGGGTGGGACACCGCCAAATTCACGACTAGGCAGATAGCTACTGAGAATTTCTTGACGGAAAAACTCCATAATTGATTTTTGGCCTGACCCGGGATTCAAACCCAGGCCTCATGATTAGCAGTCACATTATTACCGCCAATAGACCAATGAGGCAGTCTTCTTTCTTTCTTTATCAGTAAAAATTTACTGCTGGAAGCATAAATTTTCACTTTGAACCATGTCTTAGTTTGCAAATGATTTTTGATGTTTAATATACACGTAATTGCGTGTTCTTGCAATTAATGCTTTATGTCTTTTTATCTCTGTTGGTCTGAACGGGGACGTTGAAATGCCCTCCAAGAAACCTTCCGATGTTAATGCACGGTATCTTAGATAAGTTGGTTTATATTAAGATATGTTATAAAATAACTTAGATATTTAATTAAATTAAACAAAATAAATGGAGCAGAAATAGCACCTTGAAAGCAGATGAAAATATTTTCGTTAGTTTGTGTGCTTACTCAGCACTGGAATAGCGGATTATTTCAAACAATTTCATTAACACTGCAAAGCTTTGTTTTCCGCGTCGTTACATGTTACATATTTTAATTATATTAATAGCCGACTTCTAACATGAAGGAGATTTGCAATTCGACCACACATTGTTTATTGTATGCCAAGTTTCAAAAAAATATTATAAATTTAGGTTGTATATAAGACTTATACAACATGCTGAATTAGAAACATAACATAATTGTAAGCTGTTTAAAAGCTTTCCGCTAGTTTGCTGGCTGGTTCTTCCCTGGAGAGGGGTATTTAACGAACTAATAATAAATTAATAAATGATTAGTAGAACCAGACGACACTTTAAAAAAAACCATTCTATTAAAGTTGGTAAGAATAACTTCCCCCACATCATTATGTAAACTAGTACGGACTGGTAATTGCAAACAAAATACGGCGATTAGAAGATCTTCAAAATGTGGAATAAAAATTATTCTTTTGTATCGGATTCGAGAAGTAAGCTTAATTCTAACAGTTCGAACGGATTTTGATGATTCTTTTTTTAATTCGAATTATACTTTAGGGGTGATTCCATATAAAATACGAGAAATAATTTCAGAGGTAAGGATGACAACTTGAAAAGTGATAACAGGCCTCAAAATACTAAAAACAATAAGATACTTCACACACTACACAATCTATCCTAGCGCCGACTTCAAAATGTGAAGTTATATATTCTTTTTAGTTACTTAAGATCATTTTTTTTATTATTAAAAGTTTTTTATATAATTAGGGTGATAAACGAGCACACATTGCGCCTGATGGTAAGTGGTTGCTGTGGACACTCTACCGCGTATGTTTGTCTTGTGATCAGATTTAATGTATCTTGTAAGTTATTAAAGACAAGCAGTTGTTTTTCGTATGCGCCCTAGATAGCACAGAAATGATTTAAAATAGCAGTTTTACGTTATTTAGATAATATTGCTTTTCATTTGTTGTTATTAAAAAACACAGATTTATGTACAGGCTATTGAGTCACTATCTAAAGTCTATTATGCTTAAGGAATTCCAATTGAGATAATATTGTTTTTATAATAGTAACTTCTACCTATTTACTGATACTAATATTAATCGATGGATCGGATCATCAGGGTCGTAAAAAGTGCTGTCTCACCGGACTTCTTGTAATATCCATTAGAGTCCCCACACGTATACCATGACGTAGATAAAGTACATATTAGGTCAAACACAAACGACCGATTGAAGTTGATGTTAAAATTAGGACAATTGTTGACTTTTTTCAAAAAGTCGAAACAAACTGCCGACTCGTCCACAAATTTTAATACATATTAATAACACTTTGAACGATTAAGTCGTTCAAAGTATTATTAATATTAATGTGACAAAATAATATTCGTCTTTGAAATATTTTATTAGCATTAACCCCGTTCCATTACAGCCTTTAAAACTCCACATAGATTACTTCATGTAAATTTAGCCATAGGTGCCACGCTTGGCAAGCTGTTTGGCAACCACGTTGTAGCATGAATGGGTCGGCTCGACCGGTGAAGGACCACGCTCTCACAGAATAACGGCGTAAAATAGCAGCTTAATACTGCTGTGTTTCGTATGGTGAGTGTAGAGATCCGGAGACCCTTTTTTACTGGAAACGAGGCATTAAATTTTAATCCTTACGGGGACAACGCATTTGCGTTTTGATTCTTAATCGAGGATAAATGTAAATGATGTCTATGGGCCGCAGCATTGACTTACTATCAGGTGGTCTGTGTGCTCCTTTGTCATCTTTATGATATAAAAGTGAGGATGCTACTGACCATCTTCTGTTTCACTTTCCCTCAGTCGCCTCTTACGACGCACGCGGGAAGATATTTGGTAGTCAATATTCTTACACCGCCACTACACGTCGATAACCCCATCACAGTTACTACTTACTTTACTGCAATGCCGAAAGCTAAAACTCGACTAAGAGTTGTATAATTTTTTATAGAATAGGGTAACAAACGAGCACACAGTCCACCTGATGGTAAGTGGTTGCTGTGGCCCATAGACATTTACATCTATCCTAGATTACGAATCAAAATGCAGATGCGTTGTCACCTGTTAGGACTAAGATGAAATTCCCCGTTTCCAGTAAAAAGGGTCTCCGATTCTCTACACTCGCCATACGAAATAGCAGCGTTTAGCTGCTATTTTACGCTGGTATTCTGTGAGAGCGTGGTCCTTCCTCGGTCGAACCGACCCATTCGTGCTACAACTATACTACTAATATAACTGCAGCATGGCTCTACCACGTATAATGGCTTCAACCGATTTTTAATATTGCCGTGTTTCTTCGATCAATAGTACGACAATAATTGTAGTGGGTCAGTGAATTAAATAACCAAACGTAGTAAGAACTATGAAAAAATATTATTTATTTAACACAAGGTTAAGTGATACAACTATTTATTTCAAAATGGCGAACAAACAGCAAAACTTAACAACGATGACAGCTGTCTCACTTCACGGTAGTATAATAACGTATCCAATTAAACATACTATACTCGTATATTAATTTTAATATATACAAATATTCCTAATGGATCTATAATACTACGTATATTGGCTTACGATTATTATTATTATTACACTTATTACTTATATAGTATTTACTTATATATAACTTTATCACCATTACAAAATATTCTATATTGCGACAGCTGATCAGTCGTAAGCGTTATAATTAACTTTGTTGTCAGTCCGCGTGTTGTGAATCGTTTGCGAGGCGACTTAATATTTAACATATTGGTGAACTTCAGTGTACCCGCATCTTGGGGCGTCATGTGGGGGACTCAATAATGCCTAACAATTGCTAAATGATGTAGGCAAAATAACTCCCTATTTAATTTCATACACTTAGAGTTACCATAAGCAAAAAATAAAACATAAAGGTTCTAATATTATTCACAAATTATTATTATAGCTTAGCAGCCTTTGTGAATATGAAAATGCTCTCTGTACTAAGAAGCCACTGAATCTAAAAATTATAAAAGGATGGTAGGAATTTATTTTTTCTCCTTCGACAAAATCTGACAATTTTTTTTATTCCAGGGCAAGACGAAAAGAGAACAATCCTTAGTAGAGCTGCAGCAACACATCCACAATTACTACATACCTCTTGGTCGCCAGTTTATGGTGCTATTCCCTGAAGGTGGCTTCCTTCACAAAAGAAGAGAGGTCAGTCAAAGGTATGTATATTTTTAAGTATGACACAAAAAACCCGTTTTAATTTTATTCTATCTGTTCACCCTAAAATTCATTTACGGTATTCATTATTTATACAGCATATAGATCTAAAAGTCCACTGCTTAACGTTTGCCTCTCCTATAGATTACATTATAGTGGGATTTTTGCAATAGTCGCCACATACAGCGGCTTGGCAAACGCAGTTTTTTGTTAATTTGATGATAGGGCACTCATTACTGCACTCTATTACTGAGCCAGTTCACAGTACAAATATTCTAAAATCACGGCAAAATAACTTCTTGAGTTTTGACCGAATAAATTTTCATCATTACCTTTTTATTACAGCCTATCAAAAGGACAATGGCGAATTTCCAAATAAAATTTTAAAATATAGAGTTTGAATTCTTGATTTTCATCAAAATGAAATTCATTCAATTTTTACTACAGTCGCACGAAGTCGGGAATTAAGGATATTCCAGTTTGAATAAAATTCGGACTAGGCTGTATGATACAAGAACTTTGGCTGTCCTTATTGGCAAATCGTTTCAATAACACCAACTAATAACTAATAACAACTAACTTATGTAGCATGTAGGAAACAGCTCAGGCTGTATGGTATAAGACCTTTGCCTGCCTAAAATGTTTAATCGTAACAACTACAACAACTAATCAATTTAGTTTTAAATTATGTAATGATTTTTTGCCACACTTCGATAAGTCTTGAGCTTGATAAGATAACACATAGTAAATCATTTTATTGATATCTGTAATGGTGACATAAGTAAACGCTAATTTGCCACAACATACGAGTCAATTTATTTTTTAATTAGGTATGAAAAATTTTTTCCGGGCTTCGACAGGCCATAAGCTTGATTAGATAAAACATAGTAAATTATATTATTGATATCTGTAACGATAATATGTATAGACGCTTAACAATTCCATTAACATTTTTTTCGCCTTTGTCCTTTCATTGCTGATAAAAGGCCCCCCTCATACCAATAGTTTAGATTACCTCATAGGAGTGAGTTTAGCCATAGTTGCCATGCTGGGAAGGCGGCGAAATAATGCTGCTGCCCATCTCCTGTATTGTAATTTTACAAGAAGATGATAATTAGTTACATTAAGATTTACTCGGTTTTAAAACGCTCGAGTAAAAAATATTCTATATGCTAATGCAACGGCTGGATCAGTTAGTACAATATGACTTAAATTCATACTATTTGCTGGATTTTCAAAAAAATATCTAAAATTCTCGTTATTATGGTTGCAGCATTAATTTTTCAGTTCAATCTAGGAAGGACCACGCTATCACTATCGGCGTAAAATAGCAGCATAATGGTAGTGCATAATGAGTTACGAAAACTTTATCGGTAATGGGAAATTGTATCTTAGTCATCAAGATCGACAACGCCTCTGCATGTTCATTCTTAAGGTCAATAATTCCCCGGTCGATCCCTTCATCGTTACCGTTAGAGCGTAATAAAGTTCAACATAGACCCGAACGTAGACCTGCTGAACATAGATCTTCTTTATATACTACTTCATAGGTAGCCCCCCCTATCTGGGGGTATTTGCCATAATTGCCACGTTTGGCAAACATTTCCTGGTTTATATCCTTCTGTCGCTTCTTATGACACCCACGGGATGATATGGAGTAGTGGATATGCTTACGCCACCACAACATTTACCATGTTACCCATTCGTATTTTAACCATAATATAGTTGCTGCGTGGTCAAAATGTCGTATAGATGTAGATGTCTTTGGGCTACAGCATCCACTTTTCATGAGGCTGACTGTGTGCTCGTATGTCACCCTTACTCGTACCTCGTACAGCATCACAGTTTGTTTTTCATATAGTTCAATAAAAACTTATAAAATATCAGTACTTTAATATTTCGTACAAAATTATCATTTGATTTTATTAAACACCATGACATCTGAATCTATAAATACAAAGTAATTCAATATATTATTCAATGCTTTTCTAGATAGCATTTGCATATTCAATGGCTGAATATAGTGATTTCAGCTTAGAGAAATACACGTTACACGGTATTTTAAGGGGTCGATATGAAACGACCGAAGTACTTTATCTCAAACTTGAGTCACAAGGAGCAAGTTTTAACGGCACCCAGTTGAATTTATATACAAAGAATCTAGTGTAGAAACATAATGTACGACTGTTGTTTAAAAGGAACTGAAGTAATGAGGGTATTTTTTTAATATTCTTTCCTTAGTTTAAACAAATTATTATTTAAGAATCTTATCAATTAAAAGAGTAATCAAAACACCCTCTTACGTTCAAAAGTTTACTGAAAAAAAAACGTTTCCCTTCCTTTTTTGTATTTGCTGAAGCAATATATAAATATTATATAGCCTATGTCATTTGCAAAGTAAATATAAATATACCGACATCTCATATGTTAAAATCCATCCTGCCGTTTAGGCTACAGAGCGTTCCAAAGAACATGCATATATGCATACATATATGTATGTTTATTTCTGGCCATACGAGGACACTCAAGGTCGCTCATCGAGCAATGGAGAGGGCTCGAAGTTTCTCTGCGTGATTAACTTAGAAATGAGGATATCCGCAGTAGAACCAAAGTGACTGGACATATAGTCCAACGGATTAGTAAGCTGAAGTGGAAAAAGAAGAAAAAAGGTTTTCGTACCGATAGGCGTAGTGTAGGGCAAACCCCGCCCCCCACTAGATGGAGTGACGACCTGGTAAGACATGCCAGGTCAATGTCCATGTCCAATTTTATGGATGCAGGTGGCTCAGGACCGTGCTTTGTGGCATTCCTTGGAGAGGCCCATGTTCAGCAGTGGACGTGGATTCAAATACAAATATAAAGGAATCCATTTATGCAAAACGCTTAGTACTGTTACTGCGCTCGTCAATACATAAAGTTACGTTTTCTTATAGCATAGGGTGACAAATGAGCACACAATCTATCTGATGGTAAGTGGATGCTGTGGCCCATAGACATCCACGTTCTTCCTCTTAAGAATCAAAATGCAAAATAAATGCGTTGTCACCCATAAGGACTGATGGAATTCCTCTATTCCAGTAAAAAGGGTCTCCGGTTCTCAACACACACCATACTAAACGCAGCAGCATTAAGCTGCTATTTTACGCTGCTATTCTGTGAGAGCACCATTCTGCTACGACTATAAAATTAATATAGCTGCAGCGTGGCTCTGCCATGTTAAATAAAATCCTCCTTATAACGGGAGAAGCTTAAGTCCATCTTGGCCATGTGAACTGTTGCGGACTTATGATGAACAAAAAGACGTATCTACATGTCCAGCTAAAAGTATTATTCTCTGTTTGGGCTCCACCGCAGTCTGGTAAAGAATATAAATACAATTTCTATTTCCAGGTTTGCAGAAAAACATAATCTCCCCAAATTGGAATATGTGTCGTTACCACGGGCCGGTGCAATGAAGGTTGTAATGGAAGAGGTCGGTCCACATAGAAATGAAGGAGCCAGTACTTCCAGAGAAAATTCAAGAAAAGGTAAGGCAACGTCACTTCCAATTGTTCGTGTTTAATTGTTCATTAACATACTTTTTATTGTTTTCTATTGTTTTCTTTTTGTTGGTTAATTATTTTCTTGTCTAAGGAGTCAAATAATCTTGTATCTTTTTTCAAGATTAGATCAAGGTTAGAATAATATCAAGATCAAGACTGAATTTACAACACATAGCATCGTGTGAACATCATCGTCATCATAGTTACGATCTTTACAGTCCATCACAAGTCTGCTGCTGAACTTAGGCCTCTCCCAAGGAATACCACAAAAGACGGCCTTGAGCACGATATTAGTCTATCAACTGCCTGCATCTCTTACTAGGTAGTCATTGCATCTAGTGATGGGATGAATCTACCGCTCGAGAACTTTTCTTCATATGAAGCAATTCAAAAATATGATTTTAAAAATAATTATTTATATAAAAACTAGCTTTAACATGCAATATATTATCCTAACGAAAGATAAAACTCATTTATTTTAATATGTATTAACTATTAAAATACAATAAAGATAATCGATTATCTCTATGAAATACGTATATTGTGAAGGCATTAAAAATTTACACATGCTTACAGCTTTATGCAAATAGTTTTACCGTTCTACATGAGCGTAAATGCTTGATGTGCTAGGAAATAATTGTAGTATTCAAAGGAATTTAAAACAAACTTGGCTACATTTCATCACGCTATGGGTTGATTGACTGGTGATGAATAGCCACAGGCACTAAGTTCATTGTTACCTTTAAGATAAATAAAAGTAAAGAGAAAAATTACTAAATGTTTTTTTTCTTATTTCTCAGACATGCAACCTGCATTTCTGATTTCCTCACGATGTTTTCCTTCACCGTTGAGTACGTTGGTAAATCTGCACTTAAAATCGCAACTGACAATTAATTGGTGCCGGCGCAGATAGAACCAGGGTTGCTCACGTAAGTGATACAGCGAGTGCTTAGCACCAGAGCTGCCATGGCTCAGGGCTAAGATGAATACAATAAATAAATGAATGAAATCAAATTATAGTCTACGTGAAAGACAACAGAAAACAGATAAGAGAAACTATAAAAATGATAAAACTACATAATATGCGTTGGTACTACAGAATTTTAAATAAATAAATACTTAGCGGAAGTGATATCCTGGACTCATTCGCACTAAGGTATTTCTGTCGCCTCGACCGTCCCACGTAATATTTGCAAATGTAGCATGACAAAATCGTAAATTTAGTTTTCATTACTACTCGTTCGTGCGGTGAATACCTACCATTAGTAGACGACATATCGAATATAAAAATAATTCATATTCGGCGTATCTAACAATAGTATTGTGATGTTACCGCCAACGCTGTCTTACGGGCTTGTTCTTAGTATTGTATAACTCACGATATTCTTCAAACCGAAACATAATAATGAATACACTATCACTGGTAAACGTTAGTAAATGTGTGACCCAAAGAAAAATAGCCCAGTTTAAGTTCGGAAATCTGTAAAATTATATTATTGTCATTTATATTATACTTAATAACTAGAAAATGAGAAGAAAATGTTTATTCTATCAATTTATCGATTTCTCAATAACAAGTTTTTCAAAAATATATAGTATATAGTATAGTAAATATATAGTATCAAAAATAAATATATCGTCAAGATTTATTACAATCCATTTAGTAAATTAGCCCGAACAGACATACAAACATTTTTTAAATGATTTTGTATATATTAATAGCATGAATTTTGCATACGTGGTCGTCGTGGTGTGGTACAACCATAATATAGCTGCAGCCATGCTGCAGCTATATTATGGTTGTACCACGAATGGGTCGGCTCGACCGGGGAAGGACCACGCTCTCACAGAATACTAGCGCAAAATAGCAGCTAAATACTGCTGTGTTTCGTATGGTGAGAGTAGAGTTCTAGAGACCCATTTTTTACTGAAAACGAGGCAATCCATTTTATTCCTCACGGGTAATAACGCATCAGTGTTTTGATTCTTAATCGAGAATAAATGTAGATGTCTTTGGGCCACAGCATCCACTTGTCATTAGGTGGACTGTGTGCTCGTTAGTCACCCTTGTTCTATATAAAAAAAATAAGCCCATGACCTTAATAGAAGGTAGTTATTTCGATGTTACAGAAATAAACATTAATTATATTTATGTATATAGATTTTATCTTTGCAGATAGTAACTTCAACCAAAACAATACTAGAAAAATGATCGTCGACACTAAATCTGGAGACAGCATAGAATGGATATTAGATGTAACAATCGCGTATCCTGATCGAATCCCGCTGCATCTCCAGGACATCGTGTGCGGCATTAGACCGCCCTGTGCCACGCATATACATTATAGGCTATATCCTAGTAATGAGGTGAGAAGAACGAACTGTCATACATTTTTTATCGAGATTGTTTTCTTTTTTATCTGTTAATGTGTATATAGTATATTTTATCTGTACCTATAGTATGGAACCCGATCCTATGTTAATATGAAGTGAAATATTTTTTTACTACATTTTAAAGTAATATTTTTATTTCTCAATGTAATTTGTAAGATTTTTACACACAAATACAATACAATTTTTTCCCCAGGTTCCGTCTGATCCGGAAGAAATGACTCAGTGGCTCTACGATAGGTTCGTAGAGAAAGATAAGATGCTTGAGGAGTTCTACCGTACGGGTCACTTCCCCGTCAGAGGGAACAACTCTCAATCCGTTCGACAAGTTAGACAGGATAACCTTCGTTATCTGATATTGCATTTATTCTTTATAGCTTCAACATTCTTACAGTACAAGATATTGTGTGAACTCTGGAGTTATCTTTGGTAATCTACGGAATGTTTTAGTAAATTGATATAATATGTGATCATTTAGTTCAATTTTTGATGTATCGTGTATCATGCAAAGCAGAAGTTTGTTTTAACAAGGTCGCAGTTGGACCACCGCATATTTCCTTCAGAGTTGATTTCTAACTACACATATCTTAAATATTACGTATATTTTTTATTATATATCTTTATTTAAAAAGGCTTTTATCCTGCAAGGATATGTCAGCCTTATTGTACCATACTTTGTTCCTGTTACACAAATCCTAAGTAGGTATTTAGAAAAGAGGAATCAATTAGGTAATAATATGGAAATTAATGATTTTGCTACTGCCGAGTGTGGTCCCGCAACTATACTCAAAAACAAACCCGTTTCACCCAAATTAATATAATAAATTTAATAATAATAAATTTTTGCACCAGATTTCCTTCCCTTTTGATATTTGACACATTCTGCTAGCATATGTTGGATATCTTCTATAATGTGACGAATATCGCAATTGGGCGAGTCTGCTTGTTTAAATAATACAATTTTTTTATTAGGGTAATGCCCAGAACGTACATTATTAAGTATATTATATAATAAAATAATTAAGTATATTTCATCTTGATTAAAGGATTAAAAAAGAATTATATCTATGTTTCTAACCAAAGAGCACTGCAGCCAAGTAAAATCCATATGATATTTCTGATTGCAGGTGTATGGATAATTGTTTAAGGGTTTTTATAAAATAAGGGTGACAACGAGCACAAAGTTCACCTAATAAGTAATAGTTAGTGGATCTAATCTATCATCAATTAAAAATCAAAATATAAATGCGTCGTCATTAAAAAGGGTCTTTTAAATTTATATCTGAACTTAATGTTTTTGTCTACATGAATTTTTTATTACGAAATTTGAATAAAATGTTTAATAATACATTATTACAAAAATTGAATTAAACATTTAATATTACATAATTACAAAAATTGAACTAAATGTATTGTTTAATTCTGCTTTTGCCATTGATAATTAATGTAACATTGTTTGTGAGATTGATCGCTTTCTTGTTTTGACTTTGGGAAGTCCATATTAATGTAAACGAGTATTTTCCGTTATCCTCCCATTTCAGTTATATTTAGTACAATCAGTTTTTAATAATTGTTTATTAAGTTTCTTTACATTTTCAAAATAATATCTTTATTCTGTTATTATTTGATTCTAAATTATACCTTTTAGTTATAATTTTTTTAATGTATACCAGAGAGCGATGCAGGTGCACATATAAAGTACATTTTGTTCTTAAATTTCATTTTAGTCATTTCCTCGCATTTTAAGTTTAGTAGGGATCGGTTTTTGTATTTATATCGTGACATATCGAGTGAATGCTAAAGCTGGGTGTGATCAATTGATTATAACCAAGAGCACTTTCCTTTAGTGAGAATATACATGAGTGCTGTGACGTTTAAGTCAGTATGTAAGTGAATTTCTTAGCATAGGCCTCGCGCTTTTAACTATACCAAAACTTAAATCCCGTATGACAATAAAACACTTAATTTACCCCATACTCGTCTTTACTGATCGCTTTCATTTGAGCTGTTATGTCTACACTTATAAATCTAACATTTTGTGAACTAAGAACATACGGATTATCATCTCAATTAAATTGTTGCATTTTATATTTTTAACAGACGTTTATATATAAAAAAAAAGAAATTTTTACAACAATTTTCTTTGGATCGCGATAAACATATCGCGTATTCTCTTAAAAATAGATTTATTTTTCGAAAATAAAAAACTGCGATAAATTTTTTGTATAAGCTTTCTTTTCTTTTATTAAAAAAAATCAAACATGACGATTGTACAATACTGGTCTAGGCATAACAGCACCATAACCTCCGCGTGCGAAAGCTCTATTAAATCACGTTTCACTATTTAAACAGCAACCCTAGCTTGTTCTTATTTCGTATTTAGGAAAATAAAACGAATTTAATATACAATTGAGTTCTAGACATACTGTCGGAATTTCGATTTTCAACACTCCGTCTGAAATTGGCGTTTAACTTTAATGAAAATAATATTGTAGCAGTACGGTATCACCAATTGATGTTTTCTTTAGTTATTCTTTTAATTTTAGTGAATGAAAGGCAAAAACTTTTAAAATAGACGCTGAATAATTTTTGACGTAACACAAAACGGCTGTATGTTCTCATAACCTTTGCCCATCCTTACGATACAAAAGTCATTTCTTTAGTGCTATTTAAAACATTTTCAAGTTCTTAACGCCAACTTCAGACCATTTCAATAAGGATATTTTAGTTTTTAATCACTAAACTAGCGTAAGTCATAATAATAATAATAAATAACACCTAAAGGTTAAGTATCTTTCAATTTCTTCTTTTATAGCTTGGGATTGTAGCTTTAAGGCATCAAGTGGGACGCGGAACGGTAGTGTTAATTATGCAATATGTAAAATGAACCCTATCCGATCTGTGGGAGTGATTTTATCATCGTCAGAATATTTAAATGTGATAATACGTGTGGCATGAGCGGCTTCGGTTGACAATAGACACACTCTAATATACCGTTGCAGAAGACATTGATTGCCAGATTTGAAAACTACTGAATTTTAAGCAATCTTATGTTTTTATTCTTTTGGTAATTTCATTGAGGTACTGCAGTACCCCTTTCGGATCGGACAAGGCTTTTTTTACAAATTGTATGCGCTGAGTGCTAATGCGATTTGCGTCTTAAATACCTCATCACTAGAGTAGACAATAACTTTACGATAATTTTCGAGCGTATTTTTATCAAATTTGAAGTGCACAGTGAACAAATACTATAGAAAAAGAAAGATATACGACACACACTATCTCAATCATTTAACTAACAATATTATAGCAAATTTGTTATGTATCATGTTATGGTTCAGTTCATAAGGACGTGCTAAACTATTTATTTGCATTATCATTCCATATTACAGCCCTTTACAAATCCACTACTGAACTCAGGCCTCCCCCAAGGAATGTCACAAAACACAGTCCCAAATCAACTGCATTGGCTTTCTGCATGTATTTACAGGCAGACATTCCATTTGGTGGGGACCGTCCTACACTTCTTCTACTAGTACAGGTCAACATTTTTTCTTCATCTGTTGTCGACGGAATTGTCTAAATTGTTAAAATTTAAACATTTTCTTAAACATATTGAGATGTGCGTATTCGCACGCGCTTATAAATTTAAGGGTCTACGCTCAAATATTTAACATAATTGGACTTAGTTAATCCAAAAGGATTCAACCCATATTCGTGTCAAAAATATTGAGTTTATAAATAGTATTGTTTATACTATTATATGATGGAACAATTTCAGAAAAATGCACATAAATAAAAATAAAAATTACGAACAGACAAAAATCATGCTGATACATACTTCAAATATCAAAATCTCAAATTAACTGTTTGTGGGTTGTCTCCTTTTCGCATAACCATGTCTAATTATAGTAATATAAAACAGTGGATCTATCTGAACTGAACCATCTGTTAAATATATAATACACACAGTGTTTTATATAAATCTACATACCAACTAAACAGTAACATATTGTTTATATGGAAAAAAAATACTGAATAGTATCTCAAAGAGCTCACGTTAAGTAAAGATGTTAATATTTTATTGGCTTAGAACCGCGTAATAAAATAAAATTATGTGTTTTACTCACACCTAGTTTGAAGAGCACCTCCCGCCCTCCCCCAATTGCGTGCACTATCCCTGTAACCACTAATTACAGTACCACTACTCTCAACACCACTACACTAAGGAATACAGCACCATCGATATCAATAATAATATATATTGTGTTACCATTAATATGGATTGTGTTGTGTCTTGTCTAGTGTAGTGGTGTTTGATAATATAATATTCATAAGGCAGGGCGAGAGGTGCTTTTCAAACTAGGTCAGTTATGTGTCATTTCATTTTATTACGTAGATTGATTTTTAACATATGTAATATAATGGATTTCCACAAAGTAATGCCTAATTCTATTAATTATATCATGTAAATTTAGGCTGCACACTCTACACTGGATGCAGACAATCCCAGTTAAATTTTTCCAATGTGATTCTAAAAAAGATGCCAAAATTAATTCGCCGTAAGTGCCTAGTCTTCTATTGGTGTATCGACATACGAAAGTTAATTTGTATATATAATTTTAAACATACTGTAAACTGTTTTGAAATAATACAGACAAATTAAAAAATACGTTTGCAAACTCTTGAGATTAAGCTTAAAGCTTAATCATTTATTAAGCAATTCTAAGTTTATTTCTTTAAGTATATAATGCATAATAACAGTGTGCTAACCACTTGGATTTTATTTCATAAATATGCAAATAGGATGGCCGTACTTAATAACGATTTTTTGTCCTTGTCCAGCAGCCACTGTTGTTTTCCTACCATTTAATAGTTAATAAATTAAGATTATTCAATTTTTCATTGCAATATAAAATCCACATCAAATAGAGTAGTACCATTAGTATGTTCTTTTAAAATGTTTTTAGCGGTCAATTATAGTTTTTGACATATCAAGACTTAACGTAATCTATAATGTGCCCATACACTATAACACTTTAAATATTTCAATTAAAATATTAACAAATAGATCTAACTGAATTATTTTCACTGAAATTATTACTATTACAGTAGCAATTGTAGCAATTAAAGCAAAGAAAATATTGGAAAGAATCTGCGGAACACTACCTTAAACGTACCAACCAACCAACACGCGATTGATCAATTTGCGTCCACTACATTCACTACGTTACTCCTTGTCCTATGTGAGGGAAATTCTAGACGAGGATTGACATTAACTGGTATCACAAACTTTGTGGACTTCCTTTTCGCGTTAAACGTCTACAATACAACCAAATCAAATGTTACGTTATTGTAATGTGTTAATTTTGTGTATATTATTTAATAGTGCATGTCTTCTATGTTGATATCTTATTTTATATTATATATTACAAATTATTATCATTATAAAATGAGAAATGTAGTTGCAGATTAATTTCCACCGGCAGCGATTCCCACCAGTGACTTAGTCGCCCTGCTGATCAACGCGATAGTGTATGCCAAGTTTAAGAACTATTTTTTTAAATCCTCGCACACTGTCTCTATTATCGCTCATTTGACCAGCTCCTTTATACTCTTTGTAAAATTTTAGTTTAATTTTTTTGACACATCTTGTCTTATCTAAATACATTCCTTGTTATCCAAGCGTACCTTTGAAAAACAATATGAAGCAAGTAAACCTAACTTAATTAGTATAAAATAATATAATCACAGGCTGGTCTGAAATGAAAGCAAAAAAAATGTCAATCCAAACTAGCAAGCAAAATATTAAATACCTATAGTTTTTCTTTGAGAACACGAAAAGATTTTTCATATAGGTCTAGCCACGGTAATGAGATGGACTGCCTCGTTGTCAGCTATTTTGTAAACTTGCTCATTCGAGAAAAAAAACTCAGCAAAACGGCACAGTTGTTTAATTATGGTGCTAATCATTAGCATGAGAATTTTTAAAAACATTGCTTGACAAAAGGCTATTGTAGTATCAATCTTATGTATGAAAATGTAAATTATAGCATTAATAATGCCGCTTCAAGTTCTTATGCTTTTTTAGATTCTGAATTGTTCTACTATGTATTCGCCATCATTCGATCGTTAGAATCTAGTTCCGTCAATCAGCAAATATACAATTTCATCTACAAGCGTTTACGTGCAGATGAAATATGTTTGAGGAAAAATTCGCAAAAACCTCTTTAAGTCTACGTGGTAGTGTTTTCCCGGCATCATACTGGATACTGATGATGCTCGTGAATGGATTGACGAGACCAGCAAACTTTACATAACACCAGCAAATATTTGATACAGGATAGCAGTAAATATGTGATAAATACATTTTACTATTGTAAGTGGCCAAATCTGCATGTCCCGGTTAGTGGTAACGTTGTTTTCCATTAACAATGTACCTTCACGACTAAAATACACCTATATTTTTATTTGGAATTGAGAATGCACAAACTTAATTACGGGCTAATATTTTTATCAGGACTTGTAAGCATTTTGACAAACTTATCAAAAAAACATTGTTTAATATTATAGTATCTCAGATAGTTCTATATCTATGATACCATACTCTTACATATTTATTATTCATCAATTAGATAGATATTCTAAAATAGTAATATAAACTCAATATATCAAATAATATAAATTCTATAATAGGTAAACACCGCATGCTACCCACCTACGCTAACCGCTTTGTTGAAAATACCAGTGACGTTATGATAACAGATCAATAAACAATACAATTTTCGTATTATTTGAGTACAAAATTAATGAATACAAATTCGTATCCATTTCCTAATTTAAATCTGATGCCGTCCTTAACGAATTAAGATTTAATTCTAACAGTTGGCCATATTTCTAGTAATATATTTTATGGAGAACATAATAACATTATTTAATGTAATATTATGTAATAAATTATAACCGTGTAACAATTATTTTTAATATTTTCATTAATTAAATATACGTAACGTAATAGACGTTCCATTTTTTGTTTAATTTCAAAATTTTCTGAAAATGTATAATTTTTTTTATAGGTTCTTGGCATTATATATAATCTTATTTTACACTTAGTGAGCGAACAAGTACTTGATTGATTTGAAGCTAGTTTACAAAATATTATGTAAAATACTGTTAATGGAACCGTTAGTACCGAAATAATTATCCAAATTCCCAGGAATTTATGGCGTAGTCTTGTCACTAAAAATAATAAAACGACGCCATTTCATGATACGAGTATTCTTCTCTTAACACTAGAGGAATACAATAGAAGGTATTTCATGCGATTTCTATGGAAGGAGCAATTAGTTTTCAAAGATTGATAATTCGGCTGACCACGTTTTTTCATTTCACGACGCGGTCATCAAGCAAGTTGATAAAACTCCTATCTAGGCTCCGATCTCACTCTGCGCACGACAATATAGTATCAAAAAAAGCGAACATAATCTTTTCATACATGCATGATCTATTTTGATTTCGATACGCCCACTTGTCTTGCAAAAAACCTAACGGTCTTTTTCGCATTGCTCGTCGCTAGCAAAATATATGAAAAAGTTGTCTACTTACTTGATGAACATCGGGCACTAAGCTATGGGCAACAAAATAACAAAACATTTAAACTACGATTAATATGACTGACATTTAGTCATACCACTACTGTAAATTTATCACATTTCTGAATACTAGGAATTTCATAAGGATTTTATATAATGACGTTCTCAACACCTATATTCAGTATCGATTCCTTTTAATTTTACAATACGGACTACATTTTCTACTACAGCGTGCTTTTTGCATTTATAATATGATATTTTTGGGTACGTTCCAACCTACTTTTTTGTTTTTAGTTTGTAAAAGTTATTAAACTACAGTTATGTATTTGGCATTAAACGACGCCAACATTTTAAATCCGACAGTATTGCTACAACTGTTGATGATTGTCTTAACATTATGCAGTGCTATTGCGTCTGTAATTACAAAAATAAATGCAGAAGAAATTTCAATTATTTCTGAGTGTAAATAAATCGATCCATCAGACGATTTAAAAGGTGTTTAAAAGCTCCATGATTCCGTTGATCACATCGTTGCGTATTTATTTAATCTTTATTGAACCTTACAAACAGTGTAGAATAAAAAGGCGGACGTAATGCTAAAAACATTATTTGCCATTCAACCTATCGTATCTAATTCAATCTGTTTACATACAAACCTTAGATCAACAATACTATTGTTGATCAAAGGCACAAACGGACACCAATTCTTATTTATCAATAGTTATTTTTATTACTATTGATAAATGAGAACACCAATTCTTATTTATCAACAGTTATTTTTATAACCATTGATAAATAAGAATTGGTGTTCGTGGCATAGACTTTCCTGAAATCGATTTACGGAATTTACACATTTATTTTGGTTTACGTCATATAAATTGCATACTTATATCATATAAATATAAAAAAATACTTCTTTTTATTACATGAAAAATAACGTTGAAATATCCGATGACGTAAGAGTTAACTTCACATGGAGTATATAAATTTTCCAGTCAATGTGTTTATGAAGTAGTGGTAAACGGAAGTAATATTTTTGTAGTTTTATATTAGAGAATCACAACTGTTGTTTTTTTTAATTAGCGAAAAGATAATAATAATGCAAATGAAGTCAAAACCAAACAAAATTTTATTCTTTAGAGGATAACGCTACGGTGTAATGAACGGCATAGCTTTTAGCAGATGAAACAGTTTGTAGACGTTAAAAAGAAATTTTATTTTAATAGTTATTATAATTTCTGTACATAAATTATTTGCATATACTGCCTTCTTCTTTCATTTTTCGTTTGTTTTTATTTTTATATTGGGTTGAAAAAAATTGTTTTAATGATTTTTAGTTCATAATAACGAAAGGTCAATGTGATTATTTTTAAGTTCAATGTTGTTATTTTTTCTTTTTGTTAGTTAAGTTTGTAATTTTGTAGATATTAGTATAGCTATAGCTTAAATGTGATGCTCCGGATGTGAATTTATTTTTATTTGCATAATTTCCTTTTTACCTTAGCTGTTTGTGACATCCTCGTAGAAATTAAAAAAGAAAGTTGCCTAACCCTTTGTATGTGAAATATGTTTAGCTAATTAACATTTTAATGTGAGTGAGGTAGGATAATATTGTTTTATATGGCAGGTTGTTTTTACGAAGTAATGTTAGTCGATTATTCTGAATGTCATTAATTTGAATGTTCATTCAAGTATATCTGTTGTAAACTTTATTATAAATTTGAAAAATGACCTTTTGTATCTTAAGTGACGACTTTTTTATGAAAAACTATTGTAGTCTTCATTTGATTTTGTAAATGTCAGTCAATAAAAAAGTATTTGTGGAGCTCACATTAAAAGTTTGAAGTGTATTTATTATTTCACTCCGATCTCGTAGTTTTCACAATACGACACTTTTACTGTTGTTTACCGTTCAACCGCTACTCGAGAAATTTATATTTGCACAGGTGTTTCGAACTATATGGTAGAAGTATGTTCCTATGTGAAAAAATCACATCCGTTGTATTTAATAAAATTTCAATTACATACCAATAAAGACATTTGATTATTTAATACGAATTTACAGACATATGACACATGATCGCTTGATGTACACGTAATTTTGAACAAGGCCCCGAAATCTAAATAAAGCACGTTTGTGGCACTACGAGTTGTTTTATTTATTAATCTGTATCTAATTAATATTATATTTTAACAGTGGTACAGCCACGCGGCAGCTTTGCTGTTGCACGTATGGGCCTGCTCAAACCGGGGTGGTTCCTCGACCTCACTGAATACCGGCGTGAAATGGAAGCTAAGCTTCCGCGTTTCGTCTAGTGAGTGCAAATGGCTGGAGGCCCAAGCACCCCCCCCCCCCCCGTCCCCCCAACAACATGGTAGCGGAATGAAATGTAAGACTACCCCAGGAGGGTAGCAGTAGGGTAGCGCTCAGGCTGCCCCACGTATCTTTGGGGGGCAAATTCTGCTCAAGACAATAATTGCTCAGGGTAAGCTGAGCAAAAACACTAAGGCGACACCTGCCAAACTATCCGCGAATTTCTGTAATATCAGGAGACTTCACTCGAACCTAAACGCCGTGCACTACCATCTTGAGACGGCGAAGCCGGCTCTGCTCTTTCTGACCAAGATGCAGGTGTCCTCTCCGGCTGATGCTTCGTATCTCTCCTACCCAGGGTACGAACTGGAACACTCCTTTGTGCCTCGGGCTGGAGTTTGCGCATACGTCAGAGAGATGTTGCATCTCTTTGCATTTTCTTTCGCATCTACCACGGGGAGTGCTCTTTAGAATTGTCGGATTAATCCTAGCCGCCAAATCTCATGAACGCACTACGCTGCGAACCACCTGATACCATCCACACCATCTGGATGCTTGGCGGTCCACCACTGTACGTTTCACTAGGAGTTGTCTTCCTCGTAAGACCTCTCTGTGGAATAGTTTGCCGCCTCTCCTATAAACAAAAGCTGATAAATATTTTTACAAGCAATCTCTATCTGTACATTGTTTTATTTTATGTACCTATATTTATATATTTTATGTACCTAGCTTAGGTTCCTGTGCTTTTTTACCAAAACGTTCTAATATTCACATATTTAGTTAAATAATCAGTGTATTAAATATCTTTACATCCATACTAATATTATAAATGCGAAAGTAACTCTGTCTGTCTGTCTGTCTGTCTGTCTGCTCCTCTTTCACGCCTAAACGGCTGAACGGATTTTGATGAAATTTGGTATGGTGATAGATGATAACCTAGAAATGGTCATAGGCTATAAATAATCACGCCATCGTTCTTAGGGGGTAGGCAGTAGGCAGATAACTAAATTGAGTTAGTGATTTTTAGTCGTTTTTGTTGGGACTTTTGCTCTTTCACGTATAAAAGGCTGAACAGATCTGTAAGGTAATAGATGGTTACCTAAAAACGGATATAAGATCAAAATGATCACGTCATAGTACTTAGGGGGTAGGAAGTAGGCAGAAAACTGAATTGAGTTAGTGATTTTTTATGGTTTTTGGTGGGAATTTTGCTCTATCATGCCTAAACGGCTGAACGGATTTTGATGAAATTTAGTTAGGTGATAGATAGTAACCTAGAAAAGGATATGGGCTATTAATATTCATGCTATCGTACTTAAGGCGTAGGCAGTAGGCAGAAAACTAATTAAGTTAGTGATTTTTAATAGTTTGGTTTAAAAGTTTACCTCATTCACGCCTTAACGTCTGAACGGATTTTTATAAGACTTGGTTAATATAAAGATAGGATCCTAGGCACGGACACAGGCTACTTCTTACGGCGGGAAAATACCTCATTCCCGCGGAAATCTAGCGTGATCGTGTCAAGAAGCGAATGACGCCATAGCTACTGAAATGATTTTGATGTTTTTTTTTAAATGAGTGTTACTAAGACTTAAAGTTAGTATTTGATCACTTTTCTAACTTAGAGGGTCGGTGGGCGCCATAATTTAGGGAATTTATTATAAAATTTTGATGCATCTGTCTTTATTTAACAGTTTTACTTGGATCGAAACTTAGCGACATACCATCACACTACTTAACTTATAGGGTAGGAAGGTACCAAAATTCAGACTACTTTTTACTTCGGGAAAATATCTCATTCCCACAGGAACCTATACACAGCTACCTATCTACAACATTAAAACTCTGTCTAGAATCACATTACGCCATAGCTATTGATCTGATTTGTATACGATTTTTTATTCAACTGACTGTTAAATTACGTACAGATAAAATCTAATTACCTACACCACAGAATTAATATAGTACTACATAACTAGCTACGCTTTAAACTTGAGGAGGTAATTAGATAGACATTTATACGAACTTTATGCTCAGTAATCAATCATAGTGATAAGTTAATACTCATTTTAGACAAAGAAACGGATAGGTAATCAGTTCATCACCGAAATTATAACACCTACACTTAGTTTGTTTACTATTCAACGAGGGAAAATAATTCAATATAACGCAAACCTTCAAATCATACGTCGTCGTAGTGAATACAAGACGCTGCGCCGAGCGAAGAGGCGGTGCGGCGCGAGGGGAGGGCCGTGCCCAACTGTGCCTACCAGTGTTTCCACTTTTAGGGATTTTTCCCTTTTTTAGGGAAAACTAAGTGAAATTGTACATGACTAGGGATTATTTTAATAAGACAGGGATTTAGGGAAATTCGGGGAAAATCAAAACTTATGATGGTAACCCTGTTGTAGTATGTACAAACTCTATGGTGCCACCGCCCGCGGTTTATTTTTGAAAGGGGAATCCCCCGTACTATTAATGAATGTAATCCGTCCAATTTTAATTTGTCATTTATAATATCAGTTCCGTTGTTTTAGATGTAGTCGGAACTTAGTCATATTATGTATACCTACCAAGGCTTGCTTGATTTGATTAGTTTTGTTTCATTTACATACTGAACTCCGAATTGCACCTTGGAATATAAAAAAAAATTTTTTCTTTTCGATTAAATTGTAAGTAATTTAAAATGGAAGAAGATAATGAAACACCATCCTCTTCGACTTTAAAGTCAGCAAGTAAGGAAAGAAAATACGTGCAAAAATTTAAAACTTCTTGGCTGGAGCATCCTGATTTTAAGACTTGGCTGAAGAAATCTGATAAAGGTGAGACAAAAGCTTACTGTAAAATATGCGATTGTGATCTTGTATGTGGAATGTCCGAATTACTTAAACATAAAAACAGTGCTAAACACACCAAAAAGATGGCTGTTATTTCGCAATGTGGAAGAATGTCAACTTTTTTGAACAAAAATCAGACGCACGCTACTAATGTATTAAAAATGGAATTAAAAATGTGCGGCTTTCTTGCGAAACATGATCTACCAATTTCTTTAGTCGATGATTTGGTATCGCTGTTGCGAAACTTGTTTCCGGAATCGAAATGTTTAGATGACGTGCATCTAGGAAAACAAAAAGCAACAAATATTTTACGTCAAGTCACAGGAGCTACATATAAACAAGAAGTGATTGATATCATGAAGAATAGCTATTTTAATATAATAATAGATGAAACAACAGATCTGTCTGTGAAAAAACAGTTGGCTATTATTATAACATTTTTTAATAGTTTGACAAAAAAAGTAGAATACAGATTTTTTGATTTGATAGATATGATTGATGGAACGGCAAAAGGTATCCTCCAAACAATAAAAGGAAGTTTTTCAAAACATGAAGTACCTCTTGATCATGTCTTCGGACTTACATCAGATACGACGAACGTAATGATGGGAAAGCACAATTCAGTTCAGGCTTTACTAAAAACCGAAATTCCACATCTGGTCGTTATAGAGTGCTCATGCCATTTAATACATCTCGCCACATCATATGCCTCCCGTAAACTACTTAAAAATTTAGAAGATTTGTGCCGTAATATACCTGCATATTTTCATATGAGCCCTAAGCGAACAGAAGCACTCAAACAGTTTCAGGATTTTCTAAAAATTGACCAACATAAATTACTTTCTGCAGCAAATACAAGATGGTTGTCACTTCAAGCTTGTGTCGACAGGATATTAGAGCAGTATGATGCATTGAAATTATTTTTTACGGGGGCAGTTTTTGAGGATCCCTCTAATACAAATGATTCCATCTTGAACAGTCTTAACAACCCATTTAATAAAGCTTTATTACACTTCATGAGTTACGTCTTCTCTATAACTAACGATTTTAATACATTTTTTCAAACAAAATCACCACAAATATTTATACTGCCAGTGATGGTTCGGAAAATGTTGAACACTTTTTTGTGCAACTTTGTCAAAAAGGAGCACCTGAATCTGAGCTCGGATCTAAAGAGCCTTAAGCAAATTGACGTCACTAAAACAGAAATTCACCTCAATAATGATCATATATACGTTGGTATGGAAGCACATGCGATACTTGAAGATTTAAAGACAAAAGCCCCAATAGAAGAAGTGAACAAATTTTATGCTAGTTGTCGTGAATTTTATGTGGAAATAGTATTGCAAATCCAAAAGCGGTTCGACTTGAATGAGAAACTTTTCGACATATTGAAGTATGTGGATCCAAAAATAGCAAGAAATCTGGAGAAACAATCAGTGAAAGATGTTTTTGATAAATTTAACTTTTTAACGACAAAATGCAACATGCAAAAAGCAGATAACGAATGGAGAAATCAAGCTCTTATAGACTTAAAGCATTTTGGAGTTGAAAGCGAAGAAGAATTAAAAAACATGCCAGCTGACATTTATTGGAATAAGGTTCTAAGCATGAAAGATTATCATGGTAATTTCATTTACGAAAATCTTGAAGTAGTTATTTCAGTTTTACTAGCAGTTCCATCTTCAAATACTGAGGTAGAAAGATTATTTAGTATTCTAAAAAATGTAAAAACAGATAAAAGAAATAGACTTTCTAACGAAACTCTGAACGGCTTGTTTCACACAAAGTTCGGAATGCAAGCAAACAATTGCTCAATTTTAGAACCCAACAGTGCCATGATAAGTGCAGCAAAATATTACAAAAGTAATGATTCAGCTTCTAAATCTTCTGTCTGATCTGGTTTTTGGTGATTGATCTTTTGTTGATTTATTAATAAATATTCAAAATAATAAATTATTGTATAATTTCTCGAATAAAAATATGCTCCTTAAAAATAGGAATTTTTAAGATCGTTTAGGGAATTTTAGGGATAAATCCTAAAAAAAATAGGGACAAACCAAAATTGTAAGTGGAAACTCTGGTGCCTACCCAAGCGGGCAGACGCACGAGGGCAGACGTCGTCGTCGCACGTATGCGAATATTGAAATATTGCGTTACGAAACTCTATTCGTTGCGTATTTTTGGTTAGCTAAAAACGTTCTTTTTAAATTCAGAGTTGAAATAGGTACTACGGTCTACGCGTAGGGTCTGTAAGCTTTAATTTAGTCCTTTGTTTTAGATATCTAAATAAATATTTGGTAGGTTATTATTTTCGAGTCCAAGTTGACGTCATTTTCGTATTTTTATTAAGTACTTAGTTACATTTTTATTATTAGGTAGTTAAGGTAGCTGTTAGATGTAGGTATTTTCTTAACCAATCATTCATATCTCTAGGTTTACTCAGATACGTATTATTCTTTATTTTTGCAGTCGCTTTCATTTGTTAATTCTCAATTTTATTCATGTGTAGGTTAAGTGTTTTTTAGCTCACATCAGGATGTTTATAGTTCGTAGTAAATTAGTTTAGTAATAGATTTTGTCATTATATTATAGTACTTTTATGTTAGTTTTGATAGATAAGTAGGTAGTACCAGTAGTGAAGAAAATTGTGTATTGTGGTGTGGTACATAAATTCAATATTTTTGAATTTATTTAGTTAATTTAGGTTTTAGGTATAAAAGGTTTGTCAGGTGCATAGTTGTTTCGGTTCAATACGTTATTGATTGATTTAGATATTTAGGTTATAAGTAAAAAAGTTTGCTTTATCGAAGTTTTTATAAAAAATTGTCTTACGTTGTAGTTTTTAAAACTACCGATTTTACAAATCTTTAATTATTGTTTTATTGTTTTCGATATGCCACGCAAACGTAAATCCAATCTAAGCCGTAGTTCTAGCAGAGCTCGAACTGCAAAAGTTGCTAGAAGCCAAGAATCTGAAGAGCAGACTCAGACGCGTCAGATGTTAGATTCTCAGCGTCATGCGACTCAAAGAGCTTCTGAGACCTATACGCAGACTCAAGCCCGTAGGACCTTAGATGCTGAGCGCCACGCATCTCAAAGGGCCTCTGAGACGTTTACACAGACTCAAGCCCGTCAGGCCCTAGATGCTGAACGCCACGCATCTCAAAGAGCCTCTGAGACGTTTACGCAGACTGAGACCCGTCAGGCCCTGGATGCTGAACGCCACGCATCTCAAAGGGCCTCTGAGACCTATACGCAGACTCAAGCCCGACAAACCTTAGATGCTGAGCGCCACGCATTTCAAAGGGCCTCTGAGACGTTTACGCAGACTCAGGCCCGTCAGACCCTGGATGCTGAACGCCACGCATCTCAAAGAGCTGCTGAGACAGTGGAACAGACTCAGACACGTCGAGTTTTAGATGCCGAACGTCACGCGCAATTGATTGCGGCAGAGACTGACGAAGATTCACAAAGACGACGTCTTTTAAATGCTGAACGGCAGGCAGAAAGAAGACGTACGTTTTCAATGAGTACGTGGGAGGCATTTAATGGTGCCGCTTTTGAGTATGACCCTTTGATCGACTATGTTAATCACCGATTGGTTATCATTGGGAGAATGGATAAAAAATGCAGATATTGTGAAGCACTGAAATGGAAAGAAGAAACTCCAGGTATGTGCTGTTCTGGTGGAAAGGTTAAAATTCCATTACTTGGCGAACCAGAGGAGCCTCTTAAATCTTTACTTTTATACGACAGTAACGAATCGCGCCGGTTTTTAAGCAGGATTAGAAAGTATAATTCTTGCTTTCAGATGACGTCATTTGGTGTAGATAAGGAGGTCGTAATGCCTGGATTTTCACCTACTTTTACCATCCAAGGACAGGTGTATCACAGGATTGGTTCCTTACTTCCCGCAAATAATGAACAACCAAAGTTTTTGCAACTTTATTTCATGGGCGATGAAAAAAACGAAGCTGATCGCAGGTGTCAAAATATACAAGGAATCGAAAGGGATACTGTTTTAAAAATCCAGAGAATGTTGCATGAACATAATCGCCTTATCAATACTTTCAAAACAGCACTAGAAAGAATGCCGGGAGAGGATTATAGGTTGGTGATGCACCCCGATCGCACACCAAGTGGGGAACATGAAAGGCGGTATAATGCACCGTTAATAAATGAAGTAGCAGCCTTGGTTACAGGCGAACAGTTTGCTTTCCGTGATATAGTTTTACAGGCCCGAGATGACACATTAACCAGGGTGCCTGATACTCATAAATTTTATGATGCGTTGCAATATCCGATCATATTTAGTAAGGGACAAGAGGGGTACCACTTTCAAGTTCCTCAAATTAATCCTGTAACAGGTCTTCCCTTGCATAACAAAAAGGTTTCATGCATGGATTTTTATGCCTACAACATGATGATACGAGAAAACAACTTTAACATTGTACAAAGATGCAAGCAACTGGCCAATCAGTTTTACGTTGACATGTACGTTAAAGTTGAAAGCGAGAGGTTACGGTACATATCATTAAATCAAACTAAACTAAGAGCAGAGAATTACATCCATCTTCAAGACGCTGTGGCAAATGACGCTAATTTAAATCCAAATAACTTAGGTCGTATGGTCATTTTACCATCTTCATTTGTAAATAGCCCGCGGTACTTACACGAATATACTCAGGACGCGTTTGTTTATGTGCGTACACATGGTCGCCCTGACTTATTCGTCACCTTTACTTGCAACCCAGCCTGGCCCGAAATAGTCAATCAGTTGATGCCGGGGCAAAGCGCAATAGATAGACATGATGTAGTCGCAAGAGTTTTTAGACTAAAAGTTAAAAAACTAATGGATGTGATTAATAAAGGCCGAGTGTTCAGAGAAGTGCGCTGCTTTATGTACTCTGTCGAATGGCAGAAACGTGGACTGCCACATGTCCATATATTATTGTGGTTAAAAGATAAGTTACGACCCGATCAAATAGATAACATAATCAGCGCTGAAATGCCGGATCCTAACATTGACAAGACTCTCCATGACATTATTGTAAAAAATATGATTCACGGTCCATGCGGACCCGAAAATCCACAGTGCCACTGCATGAAAGACGGAAAATGCACAAAAAAATTTCCTCGCAAGTTAGTGAAAGAGACCGTTCACAACGACCACGGATACCCGCAGTATCGTAGAAGAGCGCCAGCAGACGGAGGTCGAACAGCAACCGTGAAGCTCCGAAATGGTAGCTACGTTACGGTTGATAATAGTTGGGTAGTCCCCTATTCACCAATTTTATCAAAAATGTTTAACGCCCACATAAATGTTGAGGCATGCAGTTCAGTACGCGCCATCAAATATATTTGCAAATATATAAACAAGGGTAGTGATCAAGCTATTTTCAATTTTAGAAATACTGATCTTGTGAATCCCGTAGATGAGGTACAAACTTATCAGTCTGGTCGGTATGTCAGCAGCAACGAAGCCGTGTGGCGTCTGTTAGCATTTCCGTTGCACGAAAGGCATCCCACCGTGACACATCTCAGCGTGCATTTAGAAAATGGTGAACGCGTTTATTTTAATGAACACAATTTCCACGAACGAATAACTACTCCGCCAAAAACCACACTCACTGCTTTTTTTGATCTTTGTATCAGAGATGAGTTTGCAAAAACTCTTCTTTATGTCGAGGTGCCGAGGTATTATACTTGGGATGCAAGTAGGAAAACTTGGAAACGCCGCATTCAAGGTACTTCAGTTCACGATTGGCCTGGCGTCAAATCTGGAGATGCTTTAGGACGAGTTTATACAGTTCATGTTAGTAACATGGAATGTTTTTGTCTACGCATGCTTTTACACCATGTGCGCGGACCTACCTCTTTCAATGATCTAAAAAAATACAACACACAAGATTATCCTACATTTCGTGAGGCATGTGAGGCAAGAGGATTACTGGAGAATGACAACCATTGGGATGTGACACTGGAAGAAGCTGCTCAATGTAGATCAGCAGGCAAGATGAGAGAGCTATTTGCTGTATTAGTAGCGACATGTGGTCTTTCAAATCCTCAACAATTGTGGGATACATACAAAAATGATATGACCGACGATATATTGCACAGATTACAAGAGCAAAATCCCAATGTCACGTACAGTGATTTAATTTACAATGAGGGTTTGACAAAAATTGAAGACCAGGTTAAAACAATTTCTGGAAAGGATTTATCAGATTATGGAATGATCAGACCACAGAGAACCGAGGAAATCAGTAGCGATTTAATACGGGAACTAGATTACGATACTGCTTCCTTACAACAACAATTGACAGAGTCTGTTCCACGTTTGATCCCAGAACAAAGGTTAGTATTTGACAATGTTTTCAAAAAAATCGAAGATGGCGAAGGTGGTTTGTTATTTTTGGATGCTCCCGGAGGCACGGGAAAAACCTTTCTTTTAAACTTGCTTTTAGCGCAAATCCGAAAAGATAAAGGAATTGCTGTAGCAGTTGCCTCTTCCGGAATAGCCGCCACTCTGCTCAATGGTGGTCGAACGGCACATTCGGTGCTTAAACTGCCATTAAACTTAGCCCATGAAGAAATGCCAGTCTGTAATATAAGTAAAAACAGCGAGCGTGGACGTATGTTGCAGCAATGTAAATTATTAGTTTGGGATGAGTGTACTATGTCCCATAAAAGAGCAATTGAAGCTCTAGATCGGACTTTGAAAGACATCAAGAGTAATCCAAATATCATGGGGGGGATGGTGGTACTTTTAGCGGGCGATTTTAGACAGACTTTGCCGGTTATCACTAAAGGCACCCCTGCAGATGAAATAAATGCGTGTTTAAAAGCGTCAACGTTATGGGTGCACGTAAAAACGTTTAGTCTGTCTACAAATATGAGAGTGCAACTACACAATGATGTACAATCTGGACATTATGCTGCTGCTCTTCTTAAAATTGGAGAAGATCGTATGGCAAAGGATGGTAATGGCATGATTACATTGGATCGTGAATTCTGCAATGTTGTGCATAATCCAGATGATCTAAATAACTTCGTCTATAGCGAACTGCTAACTAATATGAGGAATAGAGACTGGTTATGTGAAAGAGCAATTTTAGCGCCGACGAATGAAATGGTGGGACAGATAAACGAGCAAATTATGTCACGCGTGGAAGGTGATATTGTTGAGTTTCTCTCTGTAGACACTGTAATGGATACTGAACAAGTAACATCATACCCTGTAGAATTTCTTAATTCTTTAGAACTGTCGGGAGTACCTTCACACAAACTGAGGCTGAAAGTAGGCGTTCCTGTCCTTTTAATGCGGAGTTTAGATGCACCAAGACTGTGTAATGGCACACGGTTGCAAGTGACACACCTCGGTCGCAATATTGTAAAAGCAATCATTATGACTGGAATGGCAAAAGGAGAGAACGTTTTAATCCCCCGTATACCCATAATTCCGACAGATTTGCCATTCCAGTTTAAGAGATTACAGTTTCCGCTGAAAATCGCATTCGCTATGACGATAAATAAAGCTCAGGGGCAAACATTAAAAGTAGCCGGCATTAATTTAGAAAAGAGTTGTTTTTCTCACGGACAATTATACGTGGCTTGCTCACGTGTTTCAAGTCCACAGAATCTCCATGTGTTGGCCAGAGAGGGAAAAACAAAGAACATAGTTTACAAAAATGTACTACAGTAATAAGGCCTCTTATTGTTAGCTTCCTACATTATTATACTACTTACATTAAGTTAGTACTTCCTACGCAGACGATGTTACGGATGTCACACTGTCTAACATCGGGGGTTGGCAGGTAGGTAGTTAGTAGTATTTTAAACCGATTTACATTATTTACTTTTTATATTTACTAAGGAAACATTCGGAGCTATCCATTATGTAGCTTAGGTTGCTTTTGAACAAATTTTGATGTGAAGTTGAGGACTGGAACACGATAGTGGGACATTGTTGCAGGGGGACTTATAGCCGGGAGAAAACAAAAAAACTTATGCGGACGAAGTCGCGGGTAAAAGCTAGTAATAAATAAGCAAATACAAAGAACTGCTGTCCATATCGTTTCACATCACAACTATAATAAACTGTTAAGGAATCCTATATTATTTGGTCTTCCGTGCCGGACCGGAGTGACTTATTGAAGATAACATGCAGAAACCTGAATAACACATACAAAATAATACTACGTATTAATATGAGATGAACTTTTTTAACGATACATATTTTAACTTTTCCAAAAGAACAGCTCATCAAACATACATGTAGTGGGCCAATGAATTAAGTGAAGTTAGTCCAACGAGAGAATGCATAGCAACTACATAATGCAAAGATTTGAAAGTATTCTGATTTGGTAAGTAGTTTTTGGATCGCGGTTTCTTATTGCTTGTTTCTCGACGATTATAGCACTTTTGTGATTGTAATGTCTCAGTAATCTGTGTTTATGGAATTATTCGATTATTACGTACATTTAAAAACATGTTAAGCTTGTATATATATATATATATATATATATATATATATATATATATATATATATATATATATATATATATATATATATATATATATATATATATATTCCCGTGAGTGTAAATAATAAAAGACTACGGTTGCCAACTCGCTTGCCAAGCGTGGCAACAATCAATCTATGGCGGATTTTTATATGCTGTAATGGATCGATGAATACATTCATGGGGATAAATCAATTAAATAAGTCACTGCTTTATCGCGCAGATATCTGTAACAATGTTTCCTACACATTAAATGTCCTACTACCTCTTCACTTATTCTTAAACATTTCGCTTAGGTGTCAAATTGAAAACGAGAAAGTTCAAAGAAGGAAGTGTCGATGCTTACACGCAGACTTGTGACGCTATTATTTCTCCTGTTTCATCATTAATTCATTCCTTACAGCTCATCAAAAGCCCACATAGAACACCCATAGATTTTCCATGGATACCGCGCTTAGCAGGCGTGCGGTTTTTTATTATTAACCGACTTCAAAAAGGAGCAGGTACTCAATTCAACTGTATTTTCAAGTGTATTATCTCATAACTTTTTATCAGGTGAACTGATTTTGATGATTCTTTTTTATTTGAAAGATGGTGCTTCTCATGTGGTCCCATACAAATTTGATTAAGATTTAACAAGTAGTTTTAGAGTTATCATTAACAATGCGTATTTAATTGACTTCGACTACATTGATGATGTTCTCATTTTATTTATATTTAAGTCGTTGGTACAACATTTTTATTTTACCACTTGTTTTAAATTATAATCTGGATGATACTGTTGATCATCTTCTTCTTTATTTTCCTGTATAGTAGATTCATTTACACCGCCACAACACTCCGAAATACCGAATCCTTCGTATGTAATCAGTTTTCGAGTATTCGGAGTTGTACCGTGCAGTTGCGGTGTAAAGATATTACACGACCACATATCATCCCGCGGGAGTCGTAAGAGGCGGCAGAAGGAAAAAAAATCAGAAGATGGGCAGCAGCGTCTTCCTAATATTGACATAAAAACTGAGGTTTTCCAAGCGTGGCAACTACGGCAAATATCCCCCCTATGAGGCAATCTATGGGGGAGGTCTATGTTCAACAGTGAACTTTAATAAGCTGTAACGTTAACGGTATTCGGAATTGTCGTTGTAGTAAAACCGACCAGGTGGATATCAAGTAACGGCATATTTGATCGTACATGGGGTATTAAGAGATAATGTTATTTAAATATCTACTGATGAAAATAAAGTAAAGAATAAGCAAATCTAATCCAGGACGAAAATACACCTATAGCTTCGCTTAAATATTGCGAATAGGGAAGCTGATAATCGGTTCTTTCAACCTGTAAATAACATTTTGAAGCATGCCATAAAAATATATAACGTCTAGAAAACACGTGTCGCCACTTCAAAGGCGTCGCGACGTGGATATAAATTTACTAGATGAGCTATCTTACTCTGTCTCTTTTAAAAAAAAAGGGGTGACAGTGAACTTACAGTAAACCTGATTACATGGCTACTACTGTCCATTAACACCAGTTACCATTGTTAAACAAAGAACGATGCATATGCGTTGTCACCTCTGAGGACTAAGATAGAATACTTCGCACCTTGTAATTATCATCGTCATCAATTCAGCCCTTCACAAGTCCACTGCTAAACATAGACCTTCCCAAAGAAATGCCACAAAGCACGGTCCTGAACCACCTGCATCCATCGACTGCATGTGTTACTAGGTCGTCACTCCATCTAGTGGGGGGACACCCTACACTTTGCTCACCGGTACGAGGCTGCAACTAGAGAACCTTTCTTTCCCACCGGTTGTCGGTTCATCGATCTATATAGTCAGCTCATTGCCACTTCAGTTTACTAATCCGTTAGGCTATGTTGGTTACTCAGATTCTATAGCGGATATTTATAAGTTTATCACGTAGAGAAACCCTGAGCATAGCCCTCTTCATAACTCGCTGAGTGATTTTGAGCTTCCTTATACGGTCGGCAGTGAAGGACCACGTCTCAGATCCATAGGTCATCACTGGCAACACTCACTAGAGCTCGACTCAGTTTTAAGATTTTGAGGTATACCTGACGAGTACATGTGTCGTAATGTCCCAAACGCTGCTCAGCCGAGTTGAATCCATTGATGATGAACCTAATCGGACTACTTGTCCCAGGTAAACATACTCGTCAATAACTTCAAGCTTAGTGCTCCCAACAACCACCGGCATATATATGACATGGACATTACAAATGACTTTCGTTTTTTCAATGTTCATCTTAAGACCTATCGTATCATAAGAAGAGACATATCATAAGAAATAGGGTGATACCTATGCAAACGGATACCGAAGCAGAAAAAGAGTTTTCCACCTGTAACTGATCAATGCTATATAATAGTTGCTGGTCCGACCTTATTCTGCTCTTCTAGCCGGCGATGATATTCATTTTTACACACTCTTTCTTTCAAAAGAAGTTTTCTTCCTTCGCACAATTTCCTTGTGGAATCGACTACCACCTGAGATCGTTTGGAGCGATACGGCTTAGGGACCTTCAAGAAAAGAGCCTACTTCTTTTTAAAAGGCCGGCAATGCATCTGAATTTTCCCTAGTGTTGCAGTTGTTCATGAGCGACGGTAATCACATACGATCAGGTGAACTGTATGCTCGATTGCCCCCTCTTCTATAAAAAAAACTCTTTCCTGTATACTTATTACACGTAAAGTTAAATTCTCCTTTATATTCATAGATACATGAGGAGACATTATGACTGCAAGCCTTTAAAACGAAAAACATAACCGTTCATTTTTCACCTTTAAGTAAGTGACTAAATGTATATATATACACACATTTTTCTTCCGATTTATTGTATGTACCTACAGATATAATTTGTTTCCAATTTTCTCGGTTAATACTGATGATTTCCTTGGGGCTGATTTGAATGACGAAAGCATATTAAATCTAAGCTATAAACTACGCAGGATATATTTATAGTGCCACTTGTGTACGAGCAAATACAATTAGAAACGAGCAATTTTTTTATAGGATAGGTTGACAAACGAGCACACAGGCCACCCGATGGTAAGTGGTTGCTGTGGCTCATAGACATCTACATTTATCCTCGATTAAGAATCAAAACACAGATGCGTTGTCGCCCCTGAGGACTTAGATAGAATTCCTAGTTTCCAATAAAAAAAAGGTCTCCGAATCTCTGCACTCACCATACGAAACACAGCAGTATTAAGCTGCTATTTTACGCTGGTATTCTGTGACTGCATGGTCCTACCCCGGTCGAGACGACCCATTCGTGCTATAACTATAATCTAGCTGCAGCGTGGCTCTACCACGTATATCATCATCAACAACAACAACGCGTAAAAGTCCAATGCTGCATGTCCAAGGCTTCTCCCATTTTTGAAATGTTTTGCCTAATAGTGAATGAGTGATCGCTCTATCAGACGTATCTTACCTGTGACGCTCGTCATTGGTCTGGGCATTTTAGGTCTGGCATTAACTTAATGATTACACCGCCATCTATCGGACGCCGTGTGATCTTTTTCCATAATTGCCTCTTTGGTACCAATAGTATGAAATGTAATAATGTATTCTTCACCATACGGCAATTCACAGACTTTTGTGTTTATCGCTTAATAGTAGCTGGGCCACGAACGTATTATTATTTTGAAATTTTACACGTGTAACGTATACATACATTTTATGGTTGTTATTTGTATAATCTAGCAAGACTCCCCGGGTAATGTAGCGCTAATTTAAATAAATATTTCAATTGAATAATTGCGAATAGTAGTCACTTTGATTATATACCTGTCTATATAATCAAAGAGTAGTCAGATAATAATTGTTCGTGCAATAGTGGTTCAACTTACTTATTAGGTCTTTACCTATGAAATTGCCGTTTTTCTGAAATAAGCTAACTAAAAAGTATTTTTTTTCTCTATTTTTTTAGGGTTCCGTAGTCAACTAGGAACCCTTATAGTTTCGCCATGTCTGTCTGTCCGTCTGTCCGTCCTCGCTTAATCTCTGTGACCGTTAGCAGTAGAAAGCTGAAATTTGGTACCAATATGTGTATCAATCACGCCGACAAAGTGCTAAAATAAAAATTGGAAAAAAATGTTTTATTAGGGTTAATTAATTAAATACCTTTGAAAAACAATATGAAGCAAGTAAACCTAACTTAATTAGTATAAAATAATATAATCACAGGCTGGTCTGTATATGTAAAGTGGGAAGTGATTTTTTTTTTAATTTCAACCCTAACGTGTGATATATTGTTGGAAAGGTATTTAAAAATGAATAGGGGTTTACTAAAATCATTTTTTGATAATGTCAATAATTTCGGAAATAATCGCTCCAAAAGTAAAAAACAATGTGTCCCCCCCCCCCCCTCTAACTTTTGAACCATAAGTTTAGAAAATATGAAAAAAATCTGGAAAGTAGAACTTTATAAGGACTTTCTAGGAAAATCATTTTGAACTTGGATGGAAACAACAGTACCCATTACCGGGAGCAGTTGCAGGAGCGCGGAGCGCTGCTGGAGCGCGAACATAATGGATACCCACCTTTAAACTCCTAAGTGGGAACACTTATTGTGACGGACGGGAAACTACGGAACCCTACACTGAGCGTGGCCCGACACGCTCTTGACCGGTTTTTTTATTCATACTAATCAAAGTAATTACCCATGCAATTGATGCATCTTTGCCACCGCAGTGGCAGTTTATTGATGTCGTTCTTAAAGAAATCAGCTGAATGGGAGGCAACAAATTAATCAATCACATTTTGTACTGCCTCTAGGGTATTGAATACTTTTTCCACCAAAAAAGTTATCCCAATTCTGGAAACAGTAGAAATCTGTGGACCGCAAGGTCTGGTCAGTATATAGGATGACACAGAGCTTCCAAACCAAGCTCTTTTAACTTGGAAACCGTCTTTTGTGTAGTACGAGTTCGCACGTTGTCGAGCCGGAGCAACGTGGACGAGGAATTGCGCAAACCCTAATTGGGGACGTGCAAACTTCTACATCATTATATTCAGTTCTTACAGTACGCATTTGCAGTAATGTTCATTCCGTTTGGTACGATGCTTTGATGAATCACACCGGCGCTAGACCATAAAACATTGACTATCATTTTTCTAGGGATGCGCTTTCGTTTAGGACGTTTTTTTTGGTGTTGAACCAGGATCCAACCAACTTACTGAGGCTAGCGATTGTCAAACAAAATCCATTTTTTGTCGCAGGTAATAATGCGATTCAAAATTCATTCACTTGTGTGCCTATTGAGCAATGCAAGACACATCTCGATGCATACTTCGCGCTGGCGATCATTGAGTTCGTGGATCATCCATTTGTCAAGCTTTTCTACCTTGCCAATTTGACGCAAATGGAACTATGTTTTTTTATTTTAACTTCGAAAGATGATGCTAATTCAGCCGTAGATTGAGTAACTTCAACTTCCACAATTGCCTTTAACTCATCATTCTCGACCAGTTTTCAGACGACAACGATATTAATTTTTCTGGTCGAAATTTCCTGAACGGAAGTGAGCAAACCAGTAACAGGTGGTGCGTTCTTTTGTAGTATTCACTCCGTAAACGCTTGTGCCGCGTCGCTGCCATGACGACTTTCCATAATTACTCGAATTTTAACGTACCCAGGATAACGAAAACATAATGCTAATCAATAAACAAATGAATTATTTTGAAAAAAAGAATTCCATGTTTTAAAACAAAATTAATATTATGAAATTAGAATTCTTAGCCAAGCAAGCCGGTATTGCAAATCGCTAATTTCATAGGTTAAATACCTATTATAACATAAATGTTAGCTGTATAAAGTTGTTATCAAATATTTTATGCCAGTTTTTTTTATCATATAATTTTAAAAAGAAAACGAGTTCGCTTGTAATAGAAACAATTAAGCTCAAATTGAAAGAAAATGGCCCAAAGATCTGTTGGCCTTTGATAGATGGTAGGCATAAACATATTATCGCATATGTAGAATATATTCAGAATAGTGTGGCAATTCCGACGAATACTCCTCAGTATGTGGGAGGTCCATGAACAGCTGTAGACAGTTAATTGAATATAGATAGCATGTAGATAACATGATAATATGTCTTTTAGTGGGGGCGTTAGAGGATTTACTACCTGATATCATGCTATGGCGTCGGATGTAAACGATGATGACGATGATAGACTTTTATCTTAAATAATGACACTCAGTCCTATTGTAAGATAACGGTTCTGTTTTTTATAGCTTATATTACGATAAACTGATAAAATAGCGCAAAGCAAACTTCGATATTGCTGCAACAATTTTAAAGTACCTACGTTAGGCGATAAAGCCATGTTTCATTTATATTATGGTTGAAGCACAAATGAGTCAGCTCGACCGGGGAAGGGCCAAGTTCTCACAGATTATTAGCGTAATATAGCAGCTCAATGGTGCTGTGTTTCGTATTTTGAGTGTAGAGATCTAGAGGCTCTTTTACTGGAAACGAGACATTCCATCTTAGCCCTCAGGGTCGGTAACGCATCTGCATTTTGATTCGTAATCGAAGATAGATGTAGATGTTTATGGTCCACAGCAACCACTTACCATCAGGTGAACTATGTGCTCGTTAGTTACATTTATTCTTTAAAAAAATATTTCGCTTTGCTTCAGTACGGCGAGGTGATACCATTGAATTTATAATTTATTAGACCACTAATATTTACCACTCACCACATGGTAAATCAGTACTAAAAATTGCGATGAATAACTTTCATTGAATACGATACACAAAAACACATTGCGACATCTAGAACGTCCATAAGGCGTTGATTTTCCCATTTTATTCTTAAATAAGAGGCTTGTAAAAGCAGACGATTGTGTGCCGACAAAGGAAAACCGTATTAGTTTTTTTTTTCGTTTTAACGTAAAAGGTATATATGTTATTACAGGTTCAGAGCTATTATTGTTGTGAGTATTTTATCGTTGAGAATTTCGTTTAACTCTACAATATTCAATTTACGTAAAGGTATATTTTTATGAATATTACTTCTTCTATTTTCTATTACATCCAACTGTAATGACTAAATTGGGTACGTATGTAAGTATGTGTGTATATGTAATAATAACAATATGTCTTATAATGAATTTCGGTCATGGCGGCCAGCCTCAACGGAGACTAAACATCTACGCGGGACAGGATTATAGTGCCCAAGTGTATGCGCAAGCACAGGTGCATGCACTCTCTAATCCCTCACCCTCATAGTCCGATGGGACAGTAACCGACACGACCGGAGAACTCTTCTATAAAAAAGGCCATTAACTTATTTCTGTTTCATATATAATTATCTTCGAGCACAGTCCATAGAAAAAATAGAAAAATATCAAACATAGTACACCGGTTCATGGTGGAGCCACTTCACCACCATCATCATAATCATCATCATCATCGTCAATACGGCCTTTCAAAGTCCGGTGCAGAATATAAGCCTTCCCGTAGATTACCGCCCAAGGGCCACTTATTTGCCATAGCGACCACGATTCGCGGGCGGGTGGCAAATTCAGTATTGTTTTTATATTCTAGCTGTCATCAGGAAGGCACTGCTACCCACCACCTGGTTTTTCGCCCTCTGTGGCCTTCTTATGACACCCACGTTACGATACGGGGTACTGGATATTTTTACACGGTCACTATATGGCACCGTCACTATAGCGTATTTGATCACATCTATCGCAGAACGATTCGAACCATAGAAGACCAGGCTCTTTCTGATCGGTCTGCAAAGAGATGTTGCATGTCTGCGTATTCTATCGTATCCATGTGGAGTGATCAGAGATATCGTTCGAACTGATTCCAGTCGCTCAATTTCACCATCGCACGTCGCGACAAATCTCGAGATACCATCCATACCATCCGGATGATTGGCAGTCCACCATTGCGCGATTTACACGAAGTTTTCTTCCTTGCACAACTTGTGAAATTGACTACGATCAGCGATTTTTCCGGACCGATATGACCTAAGGACTTTCAAAAAAAGAGTTTACTTTTTTTTAAAGGCCGGCAACGCATTTCCAATTCACATGGTGTTGGAGTTGTTCATGGGCTGCGGTAGTCACTTACCATCAGGTGAGCCGTATGCTCGTTTGCTCCTCTCGTATAAAAAAGCACAAACGGGTCGATTAATCCAGGAAAGCACACTTCTCACAGAATACTAGAGTAAAATAGCAGCATAATGTACGTTGAGAGACAAAAACAGAATACCGTTTTTGCTGGTATTCCATAAAAATCATCTAAATAACACATTTGCATAGTCGGGTATAGATATAGGTATCTAAGAGTTTCAACATTCACTTAATTTAGGCTTTTCTCATAAATGTCTTATTGGGAGGAGATTCGCAGGTTGGTAATCGCAGTTTTCTCTTACTTTTTATTAGGATTTTTGAACGTGGTAGAGTCGTCATGCTGCTGCTATAATATAACTATTATGGCGGCGGCACGATTAAATCAACCTAACCAGGGATCACGCTCTCACAAAATACCAGCGTCAAATAGCAGCCCAATGCTGCTGTGTGAGACCACTATTATTAGTAAGGGTGGCTATCTTTGTAGTTGGGGTACACAACTCATCTGCATTTTTACTCTTCATCTAGGATATGTGTAGATTGTTTACGGGCCGCAGCATTAATTTACCATCAGGTAGACTGTGTGATCGATTGTCACCTTTACCTAAATAAAAATAAAGGTTATCGTTTTGTTAGGTGTCCGTTTATTTAAATATATTTATTAACCAAATAAATGCTTACAGAAATAAAGTTTTCGTGCCAGGCATTCATTAGTATTAGTAATGGCACACAGAGAAACATAATAGGACGGAGTTTCGGAGAAATAAAACAAATTGGTGCTCAAGCGAGACGTGATTATTCGAGTGAATGTTAGCCCTGAACCGCTAGGTCTGAGCTCTAAATGGAATTTTCTGAATAACATTTCATTTCAACAAATTATTTAACCTTCGAGCTAAGTGAAAATCGATATTTGCAGGTTTGCACGCAAAAGTCCAATGGAGGATAGCATCTCCCGTTGTAGGACTATTTTGTAATAATGCTCGAGTATTAGGCCGAGTGTTGTTGCGGTGTAAGATAATCCATTACAAAATTTCGTCCCGTGGGTGACGTAAAAGACATCTATGGGATTTTCTAAAGAAAAATTATTTGGATACCGAAAGATGGCAGTATAACTATTTACACCAAATGAAAATACAATGAAGTGGCGGTGTAAGAATATCCACGAGCAGATATCGTCCCGTGGGAGTCCCGTGGACCTTTTTTTATTTTTTTAATTTTTTTATTTTTTTTTTATAGAATAGGGTGACAAACGAGCACACAGTCCACCTGATGGTAAGTGGTTGCTGCGGCCCATAGACATCTACATCTATCTTCCATTGCAAATCAAAATGCAGATGCGTTGTCACCCATGAGGACTGAGATGGAATGCCTCATTTTCAGTGAAAAGGGTCTCCGGTTCTCTACACTCACCATACGAAATACAGCAGCATTAAGCTACTATTTCACGCTGGTATTCTGTGAGAGCGTGGTCCTTCCCCGGTCGAGCCGATCCATTCGTGCTACAACTATACTACTAATATAACTGCAGCATGGCTCTACCACGTAAAAAATTTTATAAAATAAGATGATGGTAAGTGGATGATGTGGCCCATAGATATCTACATTCATCCCCGATTAAGAATCAAAACGCAGCTATGCGTTGTCACTCCTGAGCACTAAGATGGAATGCCTCGTTTCCAGTAAAAAGTGTCTAGATCATAAGCAACACAGCAGCATTAAGCTGCTATTTTACGCACGTATTCTGTGAGAACCTGGTCCTTCCCCGGTCGAGCCGACCCATTCATGCTACAGCTATACTACTAATATAGTTGCAGCATGGCTCTACCACGTATATCCACCTCCCCCTCCCTTAATCGCGTACGCCACATCACCACTAATCCCAGTACCACTACTTTTGACACCACTACACTAGGGAAGACACACCTCCATCGATAATACCACAAGTGTTTCGCGCGTAAACTAGGCACATCCAGGTGAAGTAGAAACTGCTGTATAAAAAACAGAAACATAAACACTCACGCCTGTCACCTAGAGGGTTAGGCAGAGACTACTGACTTCCATTTATCATGATCCTGCCACACCTCTCTCGCCTTTTTTTTTTTTTTTTTTTTTTTTTATAGAAGAGGGGGCAAACGAGCATGCGGCTCACCTGATGTTAAGTGACTACCGCCGCCCATGATCAACCGCAACACCAGGAGAATTGCGGGTGCGTTGCCGGCCCTTTAGAAAGGAGTAAGCTCTTTTCTTGAAGGTCCCCAGGTCGTATCGGTCCGGAAAAATCGCCGGTGATAAACTATTCCACAGAGAAGTTGTACGTGGAATAAAGCTCCTTGTGAAACGTACAGTGGTGGACCGCCAAGCATCCAGATGGTGTGGATGGTATCGGGACGTTTGCCGTGTAGTGCGTTCACGAAATTTGGCGGCTGGGATTAATCCGAACAATTCCTCAGAGCACTCCCCGTGATAGATGCGATAAAATACGCAAAGAGATGCAACATCTCTTCGCAACGCCAGTGAATCGAGCCGATCGGAAAGCACTCGGTCGTCGACGATTCGAGCCGCTCTGCGCTGGATGCGGTCAAGTGGAAGGAGCTGGTACTGGGGAGCCCCAGCCCAGAGATGGGAACAGTATTCCATGTGCGGTCGAACCTGCGCCTTGTAAAGTTGCAGGCGGTGTGCCGGCATGAAACACTGCCCCGCTCTGCTGAGCACGCCAAGCTTTTTAGAGGCCAATTTGGCCTTCCCTTCCAAGTGACCACGAAACTGCACGTCACTCGATATGTCGACGCCGAGGATTCCGATACTGGCTGAGGCAACAAGGAGAGTGCCTTGAAACTGAGGGGATACGACAAAGGGGTTCTTTTTAGCGGTTAACGCGCAAACTTGTGTCTTCTGGGGGTTAAACTGGACTAGATTTAGTCGTCCCCAATCCGAGACTCTGTTCAGCAAAGACTCGACTTCAGACACAAGTTTGTCCCGGCACTCGGAGACGTTTTCCCGAGAAATATTGGCTCGGCCGGTGTAAAGAGCATCACCAGTGCTGTCATCCGCATAGCAATGAATGTTACGGGTATGCAACATATCATTGATATGCAGAAGAAACAGCGTTGGCGATAGCACGCAGCCCTGTGGAACACCAGCATTAATAGGCTTGCAATCGGAGCTTGCACCGTCTACAACGACCTTGATGCTCCGATCTGCAAGAAAGCTGGTGATCCAATCGCACAATTTCTCGGGAAGCCCATAGGAAGGGAGCTTCGAAAGAAGCGCTTTGTGCCAAACCCGATCGAAGGCCTTCGCAATGTCCAAACTAACGGCCAATGCCTCCCCCTTGAACTCTACTGCCTCCGCCCATCTGTGAGTGAGGTAGACCAGAAGATCACCAGCTGACCGACCACGGCGAAAACCGTATTGGCGGTCACTAATCAGCTGGTGATCCTCAAGGTACCTCATGAGCTGGCAGTTTACAATGGACTCCATTGTTTTGGAGAACAAGGAGGTGATGGCGATTGGCCGGTAGTTGGACGGGTCTGAGCGGTCGCCTTTTTTAGGGATCGGGTGGACGAAAGCAGTCTTCCATGATTTTGGGACTACGCCTAGGGAGTAGGAGTACCGGAAAAGACGCGTTAAAACCGGTGCCAACTCTGGAGCACACGTCCTCAGCACAATTGGGGGGATTCCGTCAGGCCCACTCGACTTGTGGATGTCCAGGGAGAGGAGTGCTTTGCGAACCGAGCGCTGTGTGAACTGCACTTCCGGCATGGAGCACTCACACCGCGGGATGGTCGGCGGCGTACTCCCCCCGTCATCGAGAGTCGAGTTAGACGCAAAGAAGGAGCCTAGAAGATCGGCTTTCTCCTTTGCAGTATGGGCCAGTGAGTCGTCCTCCCTGTGCAGAGATGGAAGAGATGGCTGACAGAAATTCCCCTGGACAGCCTTGGCGAGAGACCAGAATGCACGGGTTCCAGAAGGAAGGCGAACTAGTCTCTCGCCAATTCTGCCTATGTGCTCTGACTTTGCCTTGGCAATGACTCTTTTGAAGGACCTAGAGGCGGAATTATACTTCTTTTTTAGAGCGCTGGTGTTTACATCCCTCCTCCACAAACTGCTTTACCTCATATATAATGGGTTTTCGCAAAGTTACGATTGATTCTAATAATCACATCCGTAAAATTAAAATTATTTGAAAACTCATATGAAGTCGCCGACACGTATAAAAAGCAACGCGACAGATTCTTTGCTTCTCCATGAACTTAGAAATGAAAATGGACATGTGCCCAGCTGTGGGGGTGTGTGCAGGCTGTTCCCTTACTATTTACTTTAGTTTCTTTTTTGTTGGACATTGCTCAACGGTGTCTAATATAACAAATAAATAAAAATGAAAATATTTTCGAAAAGATATTGACATATACATACTACCTAAATATAGCCTCGTTGGTCTAGTGGTTGTAGCAGTGTGACTGCTGATCATGAGGTCCTGGGTTCGAATCCCGGGTCGGGCCAAAAAATTGATTATTGAGTTTTTCCGTCAAGAAATTCTCAGTAGTTCCCCGGAGTCAGAAAGTTGGCGGTGTCTCACCCCCGTGCCTCGGAAAGCACGTAAAGCCGTTGGTCCTGCGCCTGATCTCTCTCCCGGTCGTGTCAGTTTACCATCCCATCGGATTATGTGAGTGAGGGAATAGAGAGTGCACCTGTGCTTGCGCATACACTTGGGCACTATAATCCTGTCCTGCGCCGATGGCTAGCCTCCGTTGAGGCAGGCCGCCGTGACCGAAATTCGGTCTGGATGGTTATTATTATTATTACTTTAATATATTGATGACAACTATAATAATAGTATTGTAGTGGTGTGCGAGTCAGCAATAAAAGTAAACACGAAAAGATTGTAATGATTAAAAATTATTAAAATTTCAGATCGGAGCACGTTACAGCAATGCGAGACAAATTTTATAAGAGTGACAACGGCTGTCATAATATGTTGCCACACTCCAAGATAAATTTTAAGATATTATCACTTGTGTTGTCACAACAGATGGTATGAGCTAATAATATATAGTCGTTGATTGTTAAAGGTAAAATCTGTACTCTCCTTCGTGCTCCTAACTTTCATATAACGCGATAGCGTTTTGGTTTTTTTTCTTGAAGATGTTACTGGCTTAGCTCTTTTATCCATTCATTAAAACTATCTAAAGTTCTCTGCTGACCATAGGCGTCCAACATAGGTTGCCCATAGTGTCCACGCTTGGCTGGCGGGATGACAACCAATTTTTATATTTTTTGTTTTTATGAGGAAGATGCTGCTGCACATCATGTTCATCTGCTTTGTCTCTTACGAAACCTACGGCACGACATGTTGTAGCAGATTCTCATACGCCGCCACTACATAGTAACTTAACGCAAAAAGCCTAGGTATTCACTTGCCTTGCCTTACTTACACTGTGATCAGATGAAAAGACAGATGCTGGCGAGTTATTTCACTCAATTGCTGTATAATATGTTACGGCTAATAGCCGAATTGCGGATATACCAAGATACAGCCGGCTAGTATAAGGTGTAGTCGATTGTGGTAGGCCACCTTAACTGCACCTTAACCTACTGTCACTTTTTTTCACAAATTTAACAGTACAACTAAATTTAACCAACTATTGCTGGCCGCACCTAGTTCTAGCCGGCTAGAACTAATAACCGCACCTCGGCTTTTAGCCTTAACATATACATTACTAAAAATAAAGCAAAGCATTTGTTTCAAACGCGTTGTATGTTGACAATTGTAAAAGATATTCATAGAACATTTTTATAGCACTAAACCTACAATTATAAAATTATATAATTGCATGGCACTGGCGAAATATGATTGTACCATACCAAATTAATAATCCTGTAACTATCATACTTCTTACACATAAATTATTATTATAATTATTATTGCCTCGGAAAGCACGTAAAGTCTCTGTCGCCTGTTCTCTCTCCGGTCGAATTACCGTTCCATCGGACCATGAGAGTGAGGGAATAGAGAGTGCACCTGTGCTAGCGCATACATTTGGGCACCATAATCCCGTCATGCCCCGATGGCTAGTCTCCGTTGAGACCGGCCGCCATGACCAGTTGATTATTATGTCGACAGTAAAGTTCTGGAGACTGTTTCACGGATGTATCTGTTTTCAGAGAATAGTGAGTAATAAGTTAAGCAATTCCTGCCCACATTTTCCGAAATACATCTTGTAGAACACCATACGTAGATATACCTGACGCTGTCTATAAAATATGATTTTCATTTTATAATTCGTTTAATAATTTCAGACTTAACTCTAGCTATTAAAGTAACTTTGCGTCACTTAATATCATTAATTTAATGAGCACAGATCGAAATATGAGGGGAGATGCCCTTTGATGCTGTCTACGCGACATATGGACCCGGAGCCGTGAAGGATGACATTAGTACAACCGGGTGGGATGTTAAGTAATAGGATTTGCGACATTTTACGCTTCATTGAATCATGACAGTGAAAATGATTGATGAACAAGATAGATTTTAACAGTTATCGTTACAACCATAGATTGCCTCATAGGGGGATTTTTGCCATAGTTCATACGCTTGGCAAGCGCAGTTTTTAAGGAAGACGTTACACGGATTACATTTACTACACGGGACGAGCATGTTTGCGTAGGTATATGGATGTAAAGTAGGCGAGAGAAAAGTTTGTCAGGATCCTGCAAAACGAAAGTCCTATATATATATAACACGTAACATAATTACCGCACTTTGAAAAAGTAGTTTGTTCAGAATCGTTTACTGAATCGATTCCTATCATTTTTAATATAGGTAATTTTTATCCCAAAAATAATTGAAACTACGTAAATTACAGTCACACTAAATCTGCACAGTCAAAACAAACTGAAATGGACCGTAACTTAAGGCAATAAGACTTTTAAGAGTGCAGTTTTATTTGTAATATTACTAATTCTGTCATTCAATAAAAATAAAGAAAAATGAACTTTATTTCAAAAACATTAAAGTCTTTGCGTTCGTGGATTTGTACTGTGACCACAACATTTTCCGGAATTAATATAACGAATTTGATAAATAATCCGTGCATAAAAATGTTTAACTAAAAATTCAGTGTATGTATTATGATTATAACATAATATACTAATTGGGGTGTCTGAGGGTGTGCGTCAATTACATTACATATTGTATATATATATATATATATATATATATATATATATATATATATATATATATATATATATATATATATATATATATATATATCCACTACCCCATATTATCCCAAGGGTGTCGTGTCGTAAAGGCGACCGCGGGAAAATGAAACAGGATATGTGCAGTAGCATCTTTCAGATAATAGATCAATAAATTTAAAAAAAAACGCGTTTATTAACGCAGTTTTTTAATTATTTTAGCGTGGCAAATATGGCAAAGTACCCCCCCCCCCCCCTCCCACGAGTCCATCTATGAGAGAGGCCTATGTTAAGCGGTGGACTTTTATAGGCTGCAATGGAGGAAGGGTGGATATATTACTACTGACCCATGTAATGGCGTTGAAATTTTTTTCACTACCCTGTAATGTGGGTGTTGTAAAAAGTGACGGAAATGGGCAGAAGCGACCCGCCCCGGCTGCGCCTGGATGGGATCTACATTTAGATTTATGATAAGTGATAACCAACGACCATTTCTTTTATCGATTTCTATATATTTTTAAATAAATATCAAGTTTTTTGGAAAAAATATCGCCTTGATCTTTCCTGATATTGATCTCTTTCTTTTCTTTAAGTTTAATCACAATCGGTCCAACCATTTCGAAGATTAGCCCGGAGAGACAGACCGACAGTTTAAAAAAAAGGAATGTCTATTTCTTAACTGTGTGTAAAAACCTCACAGAATAATTTCGGTGAGTTTTTTGCAGCCAGTCATTTAAATGTTATAGAGATACATCTCAATTTAGTAGGACTGTATGATAGTTTAAGTTTTTAGTTTTTTTTAATATTGTATATATGTATTTTAATGTTAGGGAAATAAATTTATAATAACTTTCAATTTTATTTATATGTATAGATTACATCCATCCTTAAATCGTCCACAGCCTCAGTTGCCATTGAAATTGAATTTGAAACGCTTGGTAGGTATTTTTGCAACTGAAGTTATATAGCTGTTATGAGGGAGTCGCTACTGACTATTTTTTTATTTATTTCTCACTCTCGCCTCCTACGACACCCACTGACGATGTACCGTTTAGTTGGTTCAGAAGATAGGTGGGTTCTTAAAAATAGTCGATATTTATGATAAAATATTTTATTATTTATCTTATTTCCGCACGTATACAAGTTAGGTTTAGGAAGTGAATCATTGGCCTTACGTAGGGAGGCGAAGTTCAGGTGAAGTTTTGAGGGTCGCAGGCAGTCAGCTAGCAAACGGAGTCGACTATAACCCAGGTCCGACGGTGATGATGGCCGTTGGCAGGATAGTAGGCCAACAGTCCGTTAGCACAACACGGCAGCAAGCAAGGCTTAGGTAGGTAGGTGGATAGATTGATGGATCCTGGAATTCCAGACGGAGGCCAGCATTAGGGAGACTTCCAATAGCAATATACATGCCCCAGTAAAGTTCAGCGCCCCTTCTAGGAAATTAAAAATTCCTAAGCAGCCCCAGCAGAAGAGATAGGAATTAAGCACAACGGTTACAATGTTTCGATACTATTGTTAAAATAAATAAGAACTCACCCCAACAGTATCAACTACACTTTGAATAATTTAAATTTCGAACGTAGGTAAATTCAACGGTCGTTCGTTTAGGATCACGCGCGTTGCGAACTTCAAGCAGTCTCAGGTAGAAATGATCGAGGAATGGTCCGAACGGGGACTCGTGCGCATCTCCGAATTGTCTGAGTACATACTTTCGATTTAGAGATCGGTGAGCAACGGTGTAACGGCGCGCGGATTAAATTAACTATTTTGAAATTCCGTAGAATAATATTTTGATTATAATAGTTTATTTGTTATTATTTTAAAATAATAATGTATTTATTTAAGATTAATGAGATTAATAATTATTTGTAAGGGTGTATTCACACGCACCGTTACAACGATACTAATGAACGGTAGTGATATTTTTACATAAACAGTCACGCCTGTCACCCAGAGGGGTAGGCAGAGACTTCCATTTGGCACGATCCTGTCAGACCTTTCTGGCCTCCTTCACATCCATATACCTACGCATACATGTTCGTCGATTAAGGGTACTCCTAATTTGACCCGTTTTCAATAAATCGCTAATTTGGTCGATAAGTTTTCGCCTAGGACGTCCCTTTCCGACTCTGCCATTAACTTCCGCAACATAAATTTTCTTGGTCACACTTTCCTCACTCATTCTTTCCACATGACCAAACCACCGAAGCATTCCTTTCTTAATCCTGGTCACAACATCATCTTGCACCACAACCACACTCTCCTCTTATCACACAATTTCTCACCCTGTCATTCAGATTCAGCCCTAACATATTCCTTAACGACCGCATTTCTACTGCGTTTATTCTACTCTCGTGCTTCTTCTGCCACACCCAACTTTCACTACCATACGTTAAAGTAGGAACCAACATAGCATTGTGAATTGCCATACGTGCCTTTTTTGACACATTCTGACTCTTCACAATAGAGTATTTTTACATTACCAATATTATATGGTAAATGTTTTATTTTACTATACCTGATAAAAAACATTTCATTAAATGCCGTGTATGGTTGCTAATACCGGGAATGCTACGTGCCGGGCATCTCATGCGTTTTATTGACAGACCCCCGATTGGGGTTCTGTGGGTCCCGACGCCCGTGGCTAATTGAATGCCGATGACGCGTGATAGGGCGTGACGGCTGCAAACATGACAGGAGCGACCCTTTAATAAACTTTGTTTTTTGTTCATAACATAATTTATAATATTTCTTTTGATATAACAACAACGATAGTGTGGGATATACAAGGAGTATATATCCTGGCTGGAAAGACCAAAGGGTTAAAAGTGAAAATTAAAAAATAATAGACTCTCATATTGTATCGTGGCATTAAAAGAATATTCACTAAACCGTATCGTTCGTGCGTGCCAAAAGAAAATCATTTTTGTCATTAAAAACTATGAATTCACCTTTTTTTAAATCATTATGAATGTTAAATATTTCAATAACATTACATGAGTAAAAACGACTACTGTATATTCTTTTTACTCAAATTTTACTGTAATAATTTCTTATAAACTAACTATAAATCTCCTAAATGTTAATATAATAGTTTTAAAGAAACCGGTAAAAATATATGCTTTACGTTTCACTTTTATAGACACCAAAAACGATTGTACCAAAAGAAATTTAAAGCGCATAAATTGCTGAAAAAAATTCTTAAGCAATTTGTCAAATTTATTGTTTCAAAACATTGTTCTTATATTTACCGTTTGGTAGGTGACGTAAGACTAATAGACCGGGAACTGTTGACAGGTGACGTTCCACGATTTTGTCGTGCATGCCTTTTTAAGGCTTGATAACTAACCCTAAAATATCAAAGATTGTCGGGGCTGTAGCCCCCCCGCGCGTCCTCTTCATAAGGAAAAGCGCTTTTCTTTGGGTAGCAAATTTTCGTGTTTTTCCGTGATAGTATACTGCATGCCATTGTAATATACGGAAGTTCAAGCAAATTGAAGCTCTAATAATTGATGGCATGCACCCCGCAGCGGCCCAAGATGATCAAAGGATTCTGAAAACCTGAAAAAAATTAAAGGGCAATTCCGTGTTTTCAAATTGCATGCCGATGTAAAGAATGGAAGTTTTTGTAATAAAAACACACTCGAAAAATTGGCATGCAATTTTGCTTGAACTTCCGTATATTATAATGGCATGCAGTATACTATCACGGAAAAATACGAAAATTCGCTACACAAGGAAAAGCGCTTTTCCTAATGAAGAGGACGCGCGGGGGGGGGGGGGGCTAAAGCCCCGACAATCTTTGATATTTTAGGGTTGGTTATCAAGACTTAAAAATGCATGCACGACAAAATCGTGGAACGTCACCTGTCACCAGCTCCCGGTCTATAAGAAATGTTTTAGTGAATTATTATGACCAAGACTCGATTGACACATTTTGGCTCGATACAAAAAGATCGCAAAGTTTCCTCAAAGTCTATAACTTCAGGAATGTCCATTAAGGAAAAAAGCAGTTTCATTCGAAAGTAATTAAAACATTTTAAATTAAATTCTGTTTATGTATTCATCGGTAAATACATGGGGGAATTATGCGACTCCGTGGCGCAGTGTCTTAGCAATGAGTGGCTGCGCTGGGGTTCGCGGGTTCGAATCCCGCACGGAACAAGTATTTGTATGGCCTACAAGTAGTTGTTCCGGGTCTAGATGTTCGTCCTTGTGCAATGTATGTTTGTAAACTGCCCCCACAATACAAGAGAAAATCTTAGTGTAGGGGTAATGTTACAAAAATGAAGAAAAAAATCAAGAAAAATGCGTTTATTTTCAAATAAAAGAGTATATTTCGTTTTTAAAAGAAATATCAAATAAATACCGTGCAATAAAATTGCGGGTGGACCGGCCAAACATGAGCATATCGCCGCTGCTTACTCGTGACTCGTGATAATTTTTTATTCTACGCCAATGAGCATTATTAATAGCGAATCTTACATCATATCGTCACAACATTCTTAATTTTTTTTACACCACCCAGATTTGTAGACACCCAGGTTTTCTTACGCAATCTCAAATCAATCAGACCCGGAAACCTGACACAAAAGTGTGCTGTTGAACACTTCTGGTGATCGAACGCAGCACTCGCGACTTTCCAGTTAGATATTGTTGCAACACCTAAATTATATGATAAAAATATCAGCTAACACTTAGAGACAGAGTAATGATTTGATTAAAACTACTTTTACGGATTTTATCGCGTTTATTTATTTAATTTTTAATTGGCGTTCCAGCACGCGAAAAGTTGGGGACTAAAATCAAATAAACGCGATAAAATCCGTAAAAGTAGTTTTAAACAATGTGTAGTGTTCGCGTAAATATAATAAATTATTAGAGTAATGAATTTCAATACTATATAAACTAAGTCCGACACAAAGTAGTTTTATGTCGAATTGCCTATAAAACACTTTTTAAAAGTAAAACAAACAGTGATTGCGACGTAAGAGAATTCATTACTCCATTTCGTCCCGTGGGCGTTAAAAAGTTCTGATGGTTTCCGAAAGATGGCGTTATAACCATATTTATTACGCCAAACGTAAAATATCTAGATAGGCGACGATGATCATCCTCAAAGTTGGTAGACGACTTTATTATATAGAATATCAGTGACGAACGAGTATACGGCCTACCTGTGGTAAATGGATGCGGTGGATGCATAGGCATTTACATTTATTCTCGATTGAAATCAAAATGCAGATTCGTTGTCACCCTTGAGATCTAAGATAGAATACCTCGTTTCCAGTAAAAAGGATCTCCAGTTATCTACATTCACAATACGAGACATAAAGCTGTTATTATTTGCTGGTATTCTGTAAGAACGTGGTTCTTAACCGGACGAGTCAACTCATTCGTGCTAGAACCATAATATAGCTGCAGCATAGCTCCACCTCCACCACATATCAAACTGGATCTGTGATACCTGATCCACTTACCAAGCACGTTTATTAAGGCTCGTTTGCCACTCCAATGTTATAAAACTTTCTTAATTATTTTATTTTCAATTAAATATTCTTTACTTATTAACCTTCTACTTACGATCCCGTGTACGTTCCGTTCCCAATACAGATTTACATAGAGCATATTAAAGAAGTTAATCAACTTAGCTCAATATAATATAACAAGAAAGATTTACTATTATGATTAAATACAGAATAAAATATATTCTGTGAACGATTAGAGGACGGTTTGGATGCAAGTTTATAAAATTGGTAGTATGATCAGACATGTAAGCCGATATTTTGACTAAGATGTTTTGGACAAGATATGATGTGTACCCACACAATACCCAAGGTCCACATCGGTAGAAATAAATGCGTGAACACTATGAGTTCCGATTACATTCAAACTTTTGTCAAAAATGTTTAATTCGATTTAGAAAATCCTTGATAGAGCCAAACTACGGTAAGACACATAATACCAGCGTAAAATAGTAGCTTAATACTGCTGTGTTTCGTATGGTGAGTGTAGAGAACCCTTTTTACTGGAAACGACGCATTCCATCTTAGTCCTCACGGGTGACAACGCATCTGCATTTTGATTCGTAATCGAAGATATATGTAGATGTCTATGGGCCACAACAACCACTTAACATTAGGTGGACTGTGTGCTCGTTTGTCACTTTATCCTATAAAAAAGACATGGTACGGAACGTTGTAGTAAGTACATTAAATGCCTCAAGGCATTCCCGTATGAGACTCACGAAATGAAGTGGGTGATTAATCAATCTCCTACTTCATGGTTTTTTCGAGTTGATTCAAACTTCGTAGGATCTATACAAATAAATAAAATTGAATTGTCTGTTTGTAATGTCAAAATTACTTATAACAAAAAAAAATTAATGTTTGTTTGCCTGTCTGTCTGTCCGTCTGTCTGTATGTTTGTTCCAGGTAATCTCCAAAACGGCTAAACCGATTTAGCCGGGACTTTCACTGACAGATAGCTGATATTATGGGGAGTAACTTAGGCTATTTAACTAAGACTATTATTATTGAAAAATAATAAATTCCACGTTGACGAAGTCATGGGGAACAGCTTGTATACAATAAATTGGTGCGTCCGTATTCATGAAATTGGTTGTCACATACTATTCACACGCGTGATTTGGATTTAGCTTGGTAAATATTAAACTCATTAATTACTTAATTAATTCATTAGAGCTCATCTAAGTTCACTTTTGTACAACTTTAGATAGAATAATAAGGGTGATAATTCTCATAGACTTCACTAAGTTGGTAAAGCTTTGGTCTCTTGATCGTAACGCACAACGCTGCGGTAAGCGGCGTGCGGTGCCGGACACATAATCGTACGACAAACGTGTAGAATGGTCTCTTGTTCCGCCGCGCCGCTGTATGCGTCAGCGGTGAGGTGCAAGCGCGGTGAAGCGGGGAGCGGATACTCCGCACTGCGCGGCGTCGTTCTCGTTGCGACGCTGCGCTGTGTGTCACGGGTTGACAATGGATTTGTTTGAAGATAATTTTATATAATTAATCCGCAATTATCCCTATTTATATAAAAATAAAGACAAACTTCTTTCTTCCTCCTCCTCACAACGAAACGACACACAGCAGCATAAAGCTACTATTTCACGCTGATATTCTGTGAGAGCGTGGTCCTTCCCCGATCGAGCCGACCCAATCGTGCTACAACTGTACAATTAGCATAACTGCAGCATGGCTCTACCACGTAAAATATGTGTATCTTATTCAGACTCTTATCTTTCCTCTCATTCTCTTCTCTTTCTTTCCACTCTTATCCTAAGAATGACAACGCATCTGAATTCTAATTTTTAATCGAGAATAAATGTAGATGTCTCAATAGACATCTATATTTATTCTCGATTTAAAATGAAAATTGAATGGCCATAGCATCATTTTACCATCTGGTTGACTGTGCGCTGTGTGGACACCTATATTCTATAAAAAAATAGGTGTAACGATGTTTAAACTGTACTATTGTAAAGAGAATATATTATTGTTATTATTTGGGGTATGATTGGTATAAAGTGTTTGCGCTGTGTAAATATATAAAAGAAAATGATAAATATACATAAATAAGCATTAAATATAGCAAAATAAATAAATTAATAATACAATGAATGATACAAGATTAAAAATCATAGTGTAAAAGGTAAAATTAAAAAAAAAAAGAAAAAACCCAAGCAGATGAATGGTTGAATTGTTATTATTAAATTCAACTGTACTACTGCTTAATTATACACTATGACCCTCACCTAATCCTCTACACACTCGTCTATGCCAACAACTTAATTCCATAGGTCACAGCCAAAAGCGGATTGCTGTGCAATCAGCCCCTGCGGTCCAAAATCACACAATTAACCGAACTCCGGCACATTTATCAATTAGATTAGGTCCTAAACAAACATGGCAACACAATCATTAGAAGCGCACCAACCAGCGCTACGGCTCAGTTTGCTTTGCTTGGTTACAGATTATATCCCACAATATATATTAAGGTTTTAATTATACAAGAGTTGCGAATAATCTAAACTGTGCTTTTTTATAGAGGTGTCATAAAGGAGATTTATTATAAGGGTGACAATCGAGCACACAGTCCACCTGATGGTAAGTGGATGCTATGGCCCATAGACATCTACATTTATCATCGATTAAGAATCAAGACGCAGATGCGATACGACCCTTGAGGGCTAAGATGGAATACGAAACACAGCAGTATTAAGCAGCTATTTTACGCTGGTATTCTCTGAGAGCGTGGTCCTTCCCGGTCGAGCTGACCCATTCGTGCGAAATATAAAACTATGTATCACGTATAAAATTTAAACTGTATTACAAATAATTTTATTTAAAAATCGATTTTAGTTTTGTTTTTTATTTGGTGTCGTAAGAAGCGGCAGAGGGAATCAAATAAGAAGATGAGCAGCAGATCCTTATTAATAACGACTAGAAATAAAATATCCCCCCTTATGGGGCAATCTATGGGGGAGGACTACGTTCAGCAGTGGACTTTAATAGGCTGGTGACGGTAACGGTTTTAGAGAATAGTAGAGTCCCATTGGTGGGATTAGTGGTCAAGCACTGGCTTATAAAAAGTAAAAAAAGCTGTGTAAAGACTAAGCACAAATAATGAAGGACCACTGAAACAGAATACCAACGTAAAGTAGCTACATAATGCTGCTGTGTTTCAAATAGCTTATGAGAAAATGCAATCCAAAGTTTTACGTGGTGGAGCCTCGCTGCAGCTATATTATAGTTGTATCACGAATGGGTCGGCTCAACCGGGGCAGGACCACTCTCTTACAGAATACCAGCGTAAAATAGCAGCGTAATGCTGCTGTATTTTGTATGGTGCATGTATTGAACTGGAGACCCTTTTTACTGGAATCGAGGCATTCCATCTTAGACCTCAAGGGTGACAACGCATTTGCATTTTGATTCTTAATTAAGGATAAATGTAGATGTCTATGGACCGCAGCATCCACTTACGATTAAGTGGACTGCGTGCTCGTTTGTAACCCAATGCTATAATAAAAAGAGTGTCCAAGGCACATTTCATGTCTTTAAATATTCTATCACCCAAACTACGACATCGCATCTGGATTGTGATTTTTATGATAAATGTGTGTGTTTTTGTGTCATAGAATCCGATTGCTATCAGGTGGCCTCTGTCGTTTTGCCCACAAAGCTATAAAAAAATCCTGCGTCATCTTTTAACTGGCAATATAAAAGTCGACTAATGTTGCTATTGTATTTTGTATGTATTTTATGTTTACTGTACCTAATATATAAAGGAATGCCCTTAGCTCATTTCAAAAAGGACACTAGATCGAATTCTGCACGGAATAAGGATTTGTAGGACCCAAAAATATATGTTCCGATATCTGGAGGTATTTCCTAGTGCAATTTATGTTTGTAAACTACTTCCATGATCTAGCAGAGAAACCTGGTGTAAATGTAACTTTTTTAATAAAAATAAAGACAATTAGGGATTAAAACTTCTGAATACTGTGGAAAGATGACAAGTGTGACCTAGAGTGAAGAGACCTATAACGTATAAGAGAATTAGTAGTGGAAGTATTTGCGTTATACATCATTAACGTCAAAAAACTGTCGTCCTAACCCACCCGTATTTGATTTAACAACTATTTACAATGACAAGATGAGACTGAACAGCTTTGAGTTACCTTTATCTATGCTTATCTTTTGTATTTATTAATATGGATAAGCTTTGAACATCTGTACTTCTTTTCCCTTCATTCATCAGGCTGTTAAAGGTTACTGGTTATGGGCTTCTCCCGTCTTTGGAGAAAACTTCAATCACGCAAATCACATTTCATATGTGGTAGATTCATACTGCAGCTATATTATGGTTGTATCACGAATTGGTTTGCTCGACCGGGGAAAGACCAAGCTCTCACAGGATACCACCGTAAAATCGCAGCTTAATATTGCTGTGTTTCGTATGGTGAGTGTAGAGATCCGGAGACCCATTTTTAGTGGAAACGAGGCCTTCCATCTCAGTCCTCAGGGGTGACAATGCATCTGTGTTTTGATTCTTAATCGAGGATAAATTTAAATGTCTATGGGCCACGGCATTCACTTACCATCAGGTGAACTGTATGCTCGTTTGTCACTTCACAACAAAATTCTACTTCTGTACGTAGGTCTACCTCATAAAGGAGATATTTCTCATAGTTGTCACACTTGGCAATTGGGCTGGCTACTGTAGTTTTCTTTTAATCAGCTATTCAACGTGTAATAAAGACCCTGAAGTTCCCGTTAAGTGCGTTATCAGAATTAGTATTTAAATGTACAAACTAGACTAGACAAGACTAACGAAACAGTCAATATTTTATCGAACCTATGTAATAAGGATAATGATATCCACGACTTTTTCTGCCGCCGATGCGGCGCCAGTTAGTATTCCTACGTAGAATACTTAAGAGTTTTCATGTTGGAGAAGTTTCTTTGGTAGGCAAATGTAATGGTTAATGTTTTCCTCTGTAATATTAGTTATAACTTAATTTTAGTTTTATTGTATTACATTTGAAATAAATAAACCAAACTGCAGATATTCCTACAACTAAACAAATTAACAGGTAGTAACATTAAAAATTTACACAACCGACTTCAATATAAATACAATGAGAACATCATCAATGTATTCGAAGTCAATTAAATACGCATTATTAAGGATAACTCAAAAACTAATCTGAATATGTACTACATAAATTAAATGTATTTGGGACCATACGAAAAGAAGAATCATCAAAATTGGTTCACCCAGAAAAAAGTTCTGAGGTAACACATATAAAAATAAACACATACATTCGAATTGAATACCTCCACCTTTTTTAAGGTTAAAAAATAGATAAAAATGTGCAAAAAATTAAAGAAAAACTGACTGAACTCACTGAGGCATTGTTTTATGTATTAACGTTATACTCAAGTAACCTATAAAGTTTTAAAACGTATTAATGGTATGATATTGTGTAACAAAAAACTACACCTCAGGCCCAGCTGACGACATCTGCTAAGCGGAAGTTTATTAACCTTCATTGCTACAATAACACATAAATCGCCTATTTGACGAATTAAGGTTTCGACGAATATCTGATTTCATGAGTTACGAGATTGACTATGTAAGTAACTAAAAATTACAGATAAGCGTAAATTGTTAAATAGCTTTTCTTCGTCCAAACTACAATGAAACTTTTATAGAATAAGGGTGTTGGCGACGCATTGTTTTGTATGTAATATTTATTATACATTTCCTAATATGTTGTATCTTAGGTTAAGGTAGTAACGGTTATTTTATAAAATATGTGTAGGTAGGCTTGTATGTATTTGTAATATTATCCCTAAGGTAGATAAGAGTGAGCGATTCCCGCTAGCATTTCTTGGCAGTCAGTCGTCGCCGCAGTCTCCGCTGGTGTGCACATACATACGTTTAAGTCGTCCCGCGCTTTGAAGAATCTAACGGTCAATTTGTATCTTCACCGTGTGGCGCAATAAACACTTTATGTAACCAGCACGAGTTCTTGATTGGCTATCGATCCACTTCAGTGGTCACTTCGGCCGGATCATAAATTGTAATGTTATACAGTCCACCGCGAATAATGACAAAAACTCGTGCTACAAGAAGGAAGGAGTTGGAAGGCACACAAGACCAGGGACAGTCAACGGCTCCGCAACACCCATATGAGGTTGAAAACAAACGGGATATAGAAAGTGACTCAAAGCCAAAGAGTTTGCCTGCTAAACCTTCGGCATCGTTGAAGTCCATACATTCAACATCATCGTCAGTACGTGCTCAGAGAAAAAAATTAGAGCTAGAAGCAGCGGAAGCAAAAGCACGTATACAAATGGAACTTATTGATAAAAAGCTTGAGGCTGATCTAGTCGATTTGGAACACAGTTCACGCTCATCGAGGTCGCACACCAACGAGGAAGTTGAGAAGTGGTTGGAGCGCAGTCAACAGCCTGAACATCCTGCCCCCGAGAATGGATTTACAAAGGGTGGGCCAAGTGCGCCGGCAGCAGGTGACGCCGCCGCCGGTAACGATAATGGTACAGTGCAAATGTTGGCCAGCGCACTCAAGAATTTAGCCGCTGCCTCAACATCTCAGCAGAATAATGGTAATTTATTGAGCCGTATATCCACACCGCAAGATTTACCAATGTTTAGTGGTGACCCTATGGACTGGTTACAATTCAAGTTGGCATACGAAGAATCCACACAGGTATGTAACTTCAGCCCTAAAGAAAATTTATGGCGCCTACGAAAATGTCTTCGTGGGCAGGCAAAAGAAGCAGTTACGGCTCTTCTTATCACAGCTTCATCACCTGATATAGTGATGTCAACTTTAGAGTTGCAGTTTGGTAATTCAGACATCATCATAACTAGAATCATGCAGGATATAAGGAAGCTACAGCCCATATCACCTGATTACCATAAAGATATTGTGCCATTTTCTATTAAAGTAAAAAATTACGTCGCGGCTGTACGCGCATTAAACAGACACGAATATCTTCAAGATACAAGCGTCACTACAATAATATTAAGTAAGTTACCTACAGTACTTATTTCTAAATGGGCAGACTATAGTTATGCATTTATTGCCGGCGGCGTTAAGGCGAAACTGGATATTCTGTCAGAGTTTTTAAATGAAGAAGCCGTAAAAATTTCTACATCTTCGGTGCAGTTAATCAGCAATGTTCACAACATTAATAAATTTAAATATTCTGAACGCTCGCATAATACATTGTTAGTGAATAGTGAACAAAATAAAATCGCTATGAAGTGTCAATACTGCAAAAAATCTCCGCATAAATTAACAGAATGTAAACAATTCAAACGGTCACTACGCAAGGACAGATGGCGGTATGTAAAACGTTACGGTATCTGTTACAAGTGTTTATTATCGCGCCTTAATAGGGATACGTGCCCAGCGCCGGTGTGTGACACGGACAACTGCGGAGAAGCACATCATCGGTTGTTACACTATTCGGTAAACAAGGAACAAACTGTAAGTAACTGTGAAAATCCTAACTTAGTGCCTGAGTTTGAGAATGTAAGCCAATCCGAAACGATTACAAATATTAATACAAATTGTAAAGCGTTATTAAAAGTAGTCCCTGTGAAAATTCACGGTCCGAACGGAACAATTAGGGCAAGTGCGCTGTTGGACGATGGTTCGACGATATCGTTAATAAGCAGCGCGCTCGCTAAGCGCGTTGGACTCAGCGGCCAGCGCCAAACGATGCGCGTGAGTGGCGCGTTCGATTCTAGTGAATTAGTGTGTGAATCGACTGTAATGAACTTTAAGATATCTAATTGCAATGGCGATGTGTATACTTTAATTGCACGTAGTGTAGATAAACTTAATTTGCCTAAATATAACAATTTTTCTAGAATTAATTGTAATAAATTTAAGCACCTTTGTAATATTAAAGATCAACTTTGTAATGTTTCTACTGCACCTGAATTGTTGATAGGCCAGGATAATTGTAATTTATTATTGCCCTTAAATGTAATTGTAGGTAAGGCTAACGAACCATGTGCGACCCTCACTCCGCTCGGTTGGTGTGTGCATGGACGTGTACCTGCTCATTTGGCTTCGGAGATGACCGGTCACATTAATTTACATCTTGGTGAGGTCTTGGAAGCAGCTCAGGTGGAACAGCGCATGTTGGCGGAACTCCATGATGAGGTACGTCGATCCTTTAACTTAGATTCGTTGGGGGTGTCACTACAGCCACGACAAAATAAAGAGGATGTCCAAGCGTGGTCACATCTGGAACGGACAGCGACCCTGGTTGAAGGCAGATGGCAAGTCGGCTTACCTTGGATCAATGAGAACAGTAAAATGCCTGAATCCTTCTCCAACGCCATGTTGAGGTTAAGTGGTGTCGAAAGGAAAATTAAATTAAATAGCGATTACGGGGAAAGGTATAGGGATAGGGTGGCTCACCTGTTGAATAATGGATATGCTGAGGTAGTGTCCAATCCAGCAGCTGCTCAAAATAGTCCCAAGACCTGGTATCTACCCCATTTCGGAGTCGACAACCCTAATAAGAAAAAGCTTCGTTTGGTCTTCGACGCGGCGGCCAAATCAAACGGATTGTCACTAAACGATTACCTACTTAAAGGTCCAGATCTATTAATGTCATTACTCGGGATCATGTTCCGCTTCCGGGAATATAAGGTGGCATTAACCGGAGACATAAAAGACATGTTCCTAAGAATAAAAATTCGTCCCGAAGACAGAAACGCTCTTCGTTTTCTTTGGAGAGACAACCCAAAAGATCCAATAAAAACATACGAAATGTCATCTTTAATTTTCGGTGCAAACTGTTCACCCTTTATTGCACAGTTTGTAAAGAATAAAAATGCAATGTGTTACGAGTCATCGTTCCCATCAGCTGTGGATGCGATTTGTAAACAACATTACATGGATGACTATATAGATAGTATGGAGGATGAACACACTGCAATGAAATTAGTACAAGATGTTTCTTTCATTCATAAACAAGGCGGTTTTGTTATCCGAAACTGGACAAGCAATAGCTTAGAGGTTTTAAACACCGTACCAAAAGAGTCTCTCGGTACAGCGGCCGTAAGGTTTAAAATCGGTCAGCACGAAGAGGGTGAGAGGACACTTGGATTGTTTTGGTATCCAGATAATGACACGTTAGGGTTTGATGTCTCGTTCAAGCGCATTCCGGAGAACATTAGCAGTGGTAAAACGCGGCCTACTAAGCGGGAGATGCTCAGAATAATTATGTCAATATTTGATGTATATGGAATTTTATCTCCAATCACTATAAAAGGAAAAATAATGTTACAGGAAACTTGGAAGGCTAACATTGGATGGGACGAAATAGTTTCAGACGCTATATACAAAAAATGGTGTGAATGGATGAAACAATTAAAATGGATAAATAATTTGCGCTTACCGAGATACTACCAAGCAGCCGCGAGTGGAAGCGAAACGGCAATAGGATCGATGGCGGATACATACGAGTCGCGGGCGCAACGGGCTGCCATCGGTTATAGCAACCTACAGTTACATATATGTTGCGATGCATCTACGCAAGCTATGTGCGCGGTAGCGTACTGGCGTTGGGTTCATAATAAGAAAATATATGTATCGTTTATAGCTAGCCGCTGTCGTGTAGCGCCGGTGAAGTTCGTTACGATTCCGCGCCTGGAACTTCAAGCCGCAGTACTTGCTGCTCGTTTATCGCGTACAATAATTACCGAACATAGAATCAAGCCTCAGAGGAAAATATTCTGGAGCGATTCTAGTACTGTCTTACATTGGATAAGGAACAATAATAAAAACTATAAGACATTCGTAGCTAACCGTTTAGGAGAAATTGACGAACTTACGAAAACAAATGAATGGAGATACATTCCTACGAAGTTAAATATAGCCGATGTTGCACCTCGAGAAGAGGTCCTTATAACCTTGTTAGCTGAAGTCGAAAACTTAGTAAACAGTCGACCGCTCACTCATGTCTCCGTAGAGCCAGGAAGTAATGAGAGCTTAACTCCCAACCATTTCCTGCTGGGAACGTCCTCCAATTTGCCTACAATTGGGGTTTATGACGATTCAGACATCTACCTCAGGAAACAGTGGCGTATCGCACAACGCCTGGCGGACAAGTTTTGGGAGCGAAGGGTTAAGGAGTTTCTGCCCGAGCTGTTACCAAGACGTAAATGGAATCGCGAACAAAGGTCTTTACAAATTGGGGATCTAGTCCTAGTCGTTAGTCCAGGTGAGCAGCGTGGCATATGGCAGCGCGGAGTGGTCGAAAGGGTTTTTCCTGGCAAAGACGGCAGGACTAGGGTGGTTCAAATAAAGACTCCATCCGGGACACTTGTACGTCCAGCAACACGCGTCGCCAGAATACCCATGGAAGATGAGTGTCGCTGAGGCGACACTGGGGTGGGGCGTGTTGGCGACGCATTGTTTTGTATGTAATATTTATTATACATTTCCTAATATGTTGTATCTTAGGTTAAGGTAGTAACGGTTATTTTATAAAATATGTGTAGGTAGGCTTGTATGTATTTGTAATATTATCCCTAAGGTAGATAAGAGTGAGCGATTCCCGCTAGCATTTCTTGGCAGTCAGTCGTCGCCGCAGTCTCCGCTGGTGTGCACATACATACGTTTAAGTCGTCCCGCGCTTTGAAGAATCTAACGGTCAATTTGTATCTTCACCGTGTGGCGCAATAAACACTTTATGTAACCAGCACGAGTTCTTGATTGGCTATCGATCCACTTCAAAGGGTGACAAACGAGCACACAGTCCACCTGATGGTAAGTGTACGATGTGGCCAATAGACACATTTATATATCTACATTTATACTTTATCGAAATGCAGATGCGTTGTCACCCCTTAGAACTAAGATTGAATGCCTCGTTTCCAGTAAAAAGCGTATCCGGTTTTCTGGAAAACACAGTCTGCATTAAGCTGTTATTTTACGCTGGTATTCTGTTAGGCCGTGGTCCTACCCGGTCGACATTCGTGCTACAACCATAATAAAGCAGCATGGCTTTACCACATAAAAGAACCCATTAAAATTCTAGCAATAAAACGTTGACTACTATTTGAGCGACGAGGAAATTAAATTGCAGCGGAAAGCAGTGCGGGGGCCATTAGAAACAATCGCTTTATTGCCTGATGCTTCGTTTACTCATAGGTAGTAAATTCTTGACCTGCGTGGGTAACCTTAAAAGAAAATAATTTGACTGATTTTTTCAAAGATAAAGATAAGGATATTTTATTTTGCAAATATGGGTACAGTACATAGAAATATAGGTAGTGAGTTCAGCCATATTTTACCAGTCGGCATGCAAAATATACAGAAATATAAACTTATCACCTAAACAGCTATAACAAAATAAAATAATAACACAAAAACAAACATAATTCAAATTTTTAACATTATACAGTCTTAATCTCAAAATGAAAAAATTTTTTCAGTCAAGAATTCTGTTACGCTATAGTATGCTTTGACTGTCAAGAAGCTACGAAGCCTTTTTTTAAATATCGATAGCGGCAATTCTTTCCAACTTTTATTGGAGTTTAATTTATTCTTTTTATTCCCAAATTTAAAGCACCCATGTTCACAAGGTGGTTTTCAGGTGTCTGACCTGATCCCAATGCGTAATACGATGACGTCTATCTACCGTCGTACGTACGTATACGTCTGATGTGAGTTAAAATTAAATGCGGTAAAATCGTAAAATTAGTTTCATTTAATGAGTAGTACTCGCATAAATATAATAATTAAGTAAAAATAATACAAAAATTAACAGGATATCAGTTCTTATAGTGATAATATCATTGTTACATAATATTAGTTACAGCCTATATGCGTCCTACTGTAACGAAAAAAACCACAGACAAAGGCCTCCTTTCGTTTTTCATTTAAGAGTATTTTATGACTGGAAAATGTCTTGCCTTAATATTTTTATAGGATCAGAGCGACAAACGAGCACACAGTCCACCTGATGATAGGTGGCTGCTATGGTCCATAGACATCTAGAGCTATCCTCAATTACGAATCAAAATGCAGATGCGTTGTCAACCGTGAAGACAAATGATGGATGACTGAGGTGGAATGCCTCATTACCTGCAAAATGGGGCTCTGGTTCCCTACACTCACCTTATCATTGAGCTGTTACATTCATTTTACGCTGGTATTCAGTGAGAGCATGGTCCTTCTCCAGTCGAGCCGACCCATTTGTGTTACAACTATACTACTAATATGCTGTATCATAACTCTACCACGTAAAAAAACCGAGAATATAGTAAATCATTAGCTTAAATTTTAACTGAAAAGCCGTATAGTTGCGTAAGATATTCAACCTAACCCATATCATACCGCAGCTGTCATAAGAGGCGACAAGGGGGATTGGAACAGGAGCAAGACAATAGGCCTTGAGCAGCTGCATCTTCCTGATAAAAACTCAAAATATTCAAAAACGCAGTAGCCAGCAAACCTCGATGCGTCGTAACCATAGCAAATCTCCTGCCTATATTCAGGAGTGAACTTTTATTACAGTGTAATGATGATGATGATGTCGATAATAATATTGGCACCATATATACTAAGAAATTTAACGTGAACTCTTACCTTCTAAGTTATCTACAAGGACTCATCTTTATATAATCAAAAAATCACTATCGTTCCTTTCAAACTTTCAACTTCAGTTTTCAGATTCAAGCCACTAGCTCGTTACAAGTTTCCTCCACTTTCCGTCGGCCATTTTGCTCCACCTGCACGCCGTTATTGGACGGTACGAGTATAAAGAAGAACAAAGTTGACGTTTGATGTCAGTTCTAACTCGGTCGTTTAAAATAGCGATAGTGCTACAATGTGTGAGTAATTTCGATATAGTGGAATTCATGTGAAGAAAATTATATTAAAAAGATCTATTTTAAAGATGTTATAAAAACTTAAAAATACTCATTTACATGTATATTTTTATGCCTAAATATAATCAATAAAATAATTTGCTTAGGCGATGATCTCATTGGATAAAATCATTTACAGATTATGTCACATTTAGTTTTATTTTTGTAACACCAACTTTTACTTTAGACTTTTAACTTTAGATATTTTAGTCCAATCTACGCAGCATGAATTTACAATACCTTGTAGTTTGTCATGTATTTTTGGGTTTATAATTTTTTTTAATGCATTATTATCTCCAAACTCTAGAATAATCTATGCAAGATTTCATCACTCTGTAAGATAGACAGGTTTAAACATAACCTTGGATAAATATAACTTCAGTATAGTGCCTAAGCATTGCTATAAGAGAAGATAAGATCCGGCAAGACCCGGCCTACAGAGAATTTCCGACTGGGAGACCGTATGGTAAGAGAAGGAGCTCCACGGGAGATTTTACAAGAGTCTACATGAGCCTTTGCACTTTGAGCACACACAGTTGCATCCCTACACTGGGCACTTGTGTGACTTCTTCTGGGAAACCGAGAGTTTTGTCTTTGCAATACAAGATTAGGTTATAAATGACCAGCAACTATCGGAAATACTTCCTAAGGAATGACACCATCGAATTCTGTCGACCTTATCGCTTTCTACCCGTAATTCTGCGTATATGCACAGACAGAACCTAGTAGCTAGGATCCTCTGGGGTCTCGTCAATCGAAAACTGCCTTATATTAGTACTTTCCGGAAGTCGTGCTCGAAAATGACTGCGCCAGGCTCTACTGGGACCGGGTCATCATCACAGACAGGATAATTCTTGCTAACAAGCCTAATCTTGTACAGATAGATAGGGCAGAGTTAAGGCTATTGTTGATCGACATTATCATTCCACTATCGAGGACCACGTGAAAGCCGAAACAGATAAGCGAACAAAATATCTGGAACTGGCTCACGAGGTGATCGACATGTGGGATGGTCTGCCGACCGAAATTATTCCTGGAGGTGAACGGGTCAATCCCAGTTAGCGTCTCTGGTTATCTGAGGCAACTGGGACTCCGTGAATAACCGCTTCGGGCTAAAATACAGAAGGCGGTATTCCCTGATAATGCCCGCATCGTCAACCGGTTTCTTTCATTTTCTGCTTAACTTTCGGCCGCTTGGTTTCTCCTACCGAAAGCTTCCATCTGGTTGAGTTTTTATTTATTTATGTATTATTTATTTATTTTACCATATTCAATGTATATTTATGTTTTTTATCATTTTATTTTATATATTTATTAAGCCCAACCAGATAAGAATACTGTGTAAATACCATATAATATTAATACTTGGGTTTATACTTATTTATGTATTTTTATGCATATATTTTACTATATTAATTGTATTTATGTACATTCATTATTTTTATTTATACATCTCAACCAGATGGCCAAATTAAATAAGTTAAGTTAGTTAAGTTACAGCCTATATACGTCCCACTGCTGGGCACAGGCCTTCCCTTTCTTTTCTGAGAGGGTTTTAGGGCAAGGAAGTGTCCGCCGCGCTGCCCCAATGCGTGTTGGCGAACTTCACAAGTCTTCGAAATATTTTTTTCTCTTATTCTTCAGACATTCAGGTTTCCTCACGACTGAGCACGTGGTAAATCAGCACTTATTGTAAAAATTGCAATCAACAATTTCAATTTCCGGCGGGGATAGAACCCGGGTTACTCGCATTATGTTACATTTACGGCGAGCGTTAACCATCTGAGCTATCACCTTAAATAAATACGCCAGTAAATTTGCCAAAAAAGGTCATTATTCAGTATGAGTACAATATATGTTGGTAGAGTTGGTAGAGCCACGCTGCACTGTATTATGGCTGTGAATGGGTCGTCTAAACCAGGGTAGGATCACACCTGTACAGAATACCGCCGTTAACTAGCAGTAAATGCTTCCTAATGTTATTGAGAAGAACTGGAGAGCCTTTTTACTGGTAACGAGACATTTCGTGTTAGATCTCAGGGGTGACGATGCCTCTGATTTTGATTTTTAATACAGCATAAATTAATATAGGGTTAAAGTTCTTACTTACCATCATATGAAATGTGATCTCATTATTCACCCTTACTTGTATAAATTTTTTTATCAACTCTAAGGGCTAAGAAGAAATACTTAGCAGCTGGCTGCATTGAATGTCCTATAATTACCAAGGTGGTCTGAAAAGTTTCCGACCTCAACTTGAAGATTGCAGCACTCGTCAATAAAAGCTAGTGAATGTAGTTGTGCATCTTTTGTCAGTTACGCACCAAAATTTTGCCCATTTTGGACGCCTATTTATTTGACAGTAGTTTGAGTGAGTCGATGTGAGTGTTTTTGTGAAAATAGAAAAAAATGATTATCGAGCTGTCATAAAATTTTTGTTTTTAAAGGGCAATACGCCTACTCAAATCAAAGATGAGTTAAACCCTGTATGTGGGAACTCTGCAGCATCTTTTAACAATGTGAAATTTTGGACAGCTGTATTTAAACGTGGCTGTGAGAGCTTGGGAGACGACGAACGTTCGGGACGTCAAAAAACTGCAACTACTGACGATAACATCGTTAAAGTTCCCCAAATTGTACTAGACATCCGCCGAATTAAAGTGAGAAAGCAGAAGCTATGAATATACCCAAAGAGCGTATTTTTCACATATAAAATCAAGATTTCGGCATGAGAAAGCTGTCAGCGAGTGGGTGCCGCGTTTGCTCACGTTAGACCAAAAACGTGTTCGAATGAACATTACCAATGCTCTGTTTGTGTTGTTTAGGCGCAATTAATTCGAGTTTTGGCGCCGATTAATTACTGTAGATAAAAATTGGATACACCATTATACGCCTGAAACAAATATACTGTCAAAACAGTGGACTGCAAATACCTATAAAATATGTATATAGCTTCAATCACTCATTTCTTCCGTCGCCTCTTACAACGGCATAATAAATGTTAGTGAATTCTCTTAGGTCGCACCACACAGCAAGTAGTGTAATAATAATATTGATTCCGCGACCGTTACTAAGTATACACCGTAACCGTTTGCTCCGCGAGACTTATTCTAAAAACAGTGTAAATCTTAGTGGCTACTGTCAAAACCGGATATCTACTGGAAGCTAGTGAACAGCCCTCTCTAGTGCCGCAATCTGTTTTCTAATCCCTTCTATAATTAGGGAACTGTGACAAAAATTATTTTCAAATAATTGAGACCGTGACCTACCTCAACAAGTGTACGCTCATTTCGTCCATCGTAGTGTGCTACAAAGGTCAACGACCGTCGGCAGCCGAAGTAACCCGTAGTCACCCGAAGAGGCGACGAATCGACACGTAACGTCGTCGGCGCAGTGACTTAAATCGCTACGGGGATTGCTACGGACTACGAAACTTCTTCGTCCCGCCTACTCATCTACGACTCGTAGCACATCTTAGTTTCTCCGCAGTTGCGTTGCTTGCCTTTGCGCGTTTTTAGAAATAGTCACTTGAGCATAATATTACAACAGCTACATAATATAAAATGATTTGTTTGGCCTGTCATAAATTTACCCGACCCGAGGAACAGCTGAATTGCTCTGCATGCAAGGGATGCTACCACTACAAATGTTACAACATATCCTCCGCTTATTACAAAGAAAATCTTCCAGCCTTAAAAAGGAATTGGAAATGCCATTCCTGTAATCGGATCACGCGACGCAAGGAGGACAACACACCGGTTCGTAGACAACTCTCTCCATTATCTACTGCGGCTTCGTTGCATGACACGAACATGTTATGCGACGAGGTTCTGGGAACCTCCGACGGGGGGCTAAATTGACAGCCAAGTAAATAATAATTCAACTACGACCCCCACCCCTCCCGCTGCGGCAATAACATACGACCAGTTTGGCGAGCTGCTTGATTGTAAGTTATCCAAGATAAGTACTGATATAAGAGACGACATCACCCACCTTCGCGAATGTCTCGACGCCTTGAACTCCAAACTGGCGGACTATGATCGGCGAATTAAGTCACTTGAGTCCGTTGAAAAAGAAAATAATGTCCTTAAGGCCACCGTTGCCGATCTGCAGTCTCGTCTAAATAGCCAAGCTCAGATTGCCTTAGGAAATGAGCTGGAAATATCGGGTCTAGAAGAAACACCAAATGAAAACCCAACTCACTTGGTATTAACTGTCGCCGCTAAACTGGGCATTGAGCTTCAGGATATGGACTTGAATTATGCGCACCGAGCTGGTCCCAAAAACCAAAACATAAACACTAACGTGAGTGGGAACCGTAACTTCACCGTTCCTTGGTGGTTGCTTTTACCCGTCGATCTAAACGTGAGGAATTTCTTAAACACGCGAAAGCTAGAAAAAACCTAAAGAGTAAAGACATTTTGAATCATGGGCCTGAAAATTTGATCTACGTAAATGAGCGTCTTACTGGCGAAAATCGACGGTTATTTCGTACTGCTAGAGCTTTCACCGTCGAACATGGCTACAGGTTTTGCTGGCTTCGAAACGGATCCATATTTATTAGGAAAGGGGATGTCAAGTAAGGTAGCCCCGCAATCCGTATTAGGTCCGAAAATGATCTCAGCCGCCTGCTCTGTGCCCAAACCAAACCAGATACGGCGACCACTCAGTAAACATTACTCAAGCCTCAAGAGCCTAGTCATTAATATTTTCTCACTAATTTGCAATCCATATGGTCGCCATTTTTCTTATATACTCATCATACTTATCATAACTTTGAATTTAACTTTTCACAATTGTAAGCGCAATCACACACACATTTTAACACACCTACACATCTTCTCCCCCATGGTACATTCCTCAAAATATTTTGTGGTAATCCACACCCCTTCTTATGTTTATATGGCACTCTCTCCTTTAATGCCAAAATACTCCAATCAATTTTTCACGATCTTCCCATGGCTTCCCTAGAATTGTTAGATGCTATAGATAACTCATCTCAGATAAAGTGCCACTACATAACGGTCCCAGAGGATTGTAAAGACGTTCTGTCTAGATTTTCATTTAGGATTTTAAGCATGAACATAAGAAGCATGCGTAAAAACTTTGATGATTTCCTAGTAACCCTAAAAAGGTTGGATCTTGATTTCGACGCTATTGTCTTCAGCGAGTGCTGGCTTAATGAGTTTGTGACGGTCCCCCTATTGCAAGGAGTTACATCATTTTACTCTCAAAAGTATATAAACAGGGCAGGAGAAGTCGCTATCTACATAAGAGATAGGTGGTCAGCCAAATTTTCTGAGCTGAACGTTGACGAGGGTAATTGTATTCTCGCAGAAGTTGCAAATCACTTCTCAGTAGTAGCCGCTTACAGATCACCTAGTTACACCAACCCAGAAATATTTATTCGCTCTCTTGACGCTAACTTAAAAACGGCTAGTCCCTCTCCTTGTCTTATTTTTGCTGGAGACATAAACTTAAATATTATTGAGTCTGCAGCTGACATAAACTTGCACACGGAGTACTTAGATGTATTAGCAGAGTACGGAATTTTTCCAGCTATAACCAAACCAACTCGGGTTAAAACCTGCATAGATCACATTTTTGTACCCATAAAATCTAATGCGGAGTCCGTAGTCTATCTCAATGCTGCCACTGACCATGATATCACTATGGCAGGCATAATGTTAAAGACACCCAAACCAAAAAGACCAAAACCTATTCGATCAAAAGTAATAGTTGACATAGACTCAATAAGATCAGAGCTGGAAGGAACGGACTGGTCAACAGTAATAAACTGCAGCTCTCTTGAAGAGTCTGTAACTCATTTTACTAAGACGGTATCAGAGGCAATATTGAGATATTCAAAAACTTGTGTAATAAGCTGCTCCAGAACTACCTTACACCCCTGGATGACTCCTGGTTTAATCAGATGCTCTAAACACCGCGATAAGCTTCATATAGAATATCGCAAGGACCCAAAAAACCCAACTAAAAAACTTATATATACGCGCTATAGAAATTTTTACATAGATCTAATTAGAAGACTAAAACGTGATTACAACAAAAAAGAAATAATCAAAAATAAATATGCTCCAAAAAAACTCTGGGGTACTATTAACCGCATAACTGGCAAAGACACTAGCTCAAGTTCTCCCCTGGCTCTCATCAACTCAAGACCCTCCGTAAAAGAGTCTCTCAATGTTTGCAACTCCTACTTTGCTTCTGTAGGTAATAAGCTGGCAAACTCCATCATGCTGAAATTAAATGAGACTCAAGAGTCCCTTGCCGGAAAAGTTCACATTCCTGATCAACCCGTTGGTTCATTTTTCATGAATCCTACAGATGAACTGGAAGTTTTGGGTCTCATCCGGTCTCTTGATTCAGGTAGTGCGCCTGGTATGGATGGCATCACTAACAAACTTTTAAAATCAGTGGCCCACACAATCGCGGAGCCCCTGGCTGCGATATTTAACTTAAGTATCTCGTCGGGAGTCTTCCCAAGCCAGTGGAAAGTTGCGGGAGTTACCCCCATATACAAGAATGGAGCTACGGATGATCCTTGTAATTACCGACCCATATCACTCCTGGGTAGTTACTCGAAGCTCCTGGAACGTGTTGTCCATAAGCGGCTGACTAACTATCTTGAAAAGAATAGCATACTCTCGGACCGTCAGTTCGGTTTTCGCCAGGGGAAATCAACTGAGGACGCAATAACTCTTCTCACAGATATGGTTGTAACTCATCTCGATCAGGGTCGATCCTGTGTCGGTGTTTTTCTCGATCTGACTAAAGCATTCGACACGGTATCCATCCCCATCCTCCTTAAGAAATTAAGTGCTCTTGGGATTCGTGGTCTAGCTCTAAACTGGTTTTCCAGCCATCTATCGGATAGAAAGCAATGCGTCCAAATAGGCGATCAGGCAAGCGATCTTAGATCTGTAGATTTTGGTGTTCCTCAAGGTAGCATCTTGGGGCCGACTCTTTTTATTTCGTACATTAATGACATTATGTCAATTCAACTTGAAAATAGTGAGGTTGTATGTTATGCTGACGATACATCCATAATATTCTATGGTAAATCTTGGTACGACGCCTATTTTTCAGCCATCTCCGGGTTGTATAAATTACAAAAATGGTTAAATAACAACATCTTAACACTGAACACCTCAAAAACGCAGTTAATTTGTTTTCATAAAACTGCAGCGTCTGAACCGCCACCCTCACTTTTCAATAGCCTTAAAGTACACAATGACAACTGTAGTTTTCGCTCCGTGAGCTCTCCAAATTGTAATTGTGACCAGATAAATAGGGTCGGCTCCCTTAAATATTTAGGCATTATAATAGATGAAAATCTTAACTTTAAAAGTCATATATCGGTGACATCAGCCAGGGTCCGTAAGCTGATACACACGATGAGAGTATTGAGAGATTCTACTGATGTCAGCATTTTAAAGTCCGTCTACCTTGCACTATGTCAGTCCGTACTTAGCTATTGTATACTGGCGTGGGGTGGTATATCCTCCTCTACGTTGATAGTACTGGAAAGGGCCCAGAGGGTAGTTTTGAAGGTAGCTATGGGTAAACCAAGGCGCTATCATACGTCAGATATCTTTAGAGAAGCTCAAGTTTTAAGTGTCCGTAGATTGTATCTTCTGAGGGCCTTTACATTTATGCACAGGGAAGCTTCAAAACTGCCGACTTTTAATACATTAATAAATAAAAGAGTGTTTAAGATCCCCACAACCTTAGTTAAAACATCTTTCGCACGCCATTTCAGACTGTTCCAATTCCCTCGCATCTACAACAAATTAGTCAACTTATACGACTTAAAACGATCCCAACTTTATGAGGCTAAAATAAAAATGAGACGTCATTTATTGACTTGGGACTATGAGAAATCAGAAGAAATATTGGTGACCCTTAAATAGGTGTTAAAACGGTAGTGGACTGCACTGACGCACGCCCTGCCGTCCGATCCCAAGAATTTAATTCGTAGGGCTACCTAACCACTCAGCTTATCCCCAATTGCAATCTCTCACCCTTTTACTTATAATTTTTAGAGAATTATGTAACAGGCATGCTAGCGTACGCTCACACACACACACACATACACACACACACACACACACACACACACACACACACACACACACACACACACACACACACACACACATTCATACACATTCACCCACAAGTACACGCGCGCCCCTATTAATTAGAATCTGTTTGTTATGTCTGTAATTTTTCATAAATTTTTAAGTCATTTTTGCTTTGCTGCACATAATTGTTTTACGTAATTTCGACAAATAGCCACTTTGATCAATTGTAAAATCTTTTGCTTGACCCCCACGAGACAGGCCATGCCTAGTGTGGGAGTCACAGAACTTATTGTATTTTGGCTACGTGTTTTCTGGTAAATAAATAAATTTATTATTATTATTATTATTTATTATATATATCGTCGTCGTGAGTTCGAATCCGCCATTCGACTACTGGCGTGAACCACTCTTAACACAAGCAATTTAAGCTCACCACGAGTGGTTAAGGGGAATATTAGTAATGTTTGTAGCATTGCTAATATTCTTTATATATATATATATATATATATATATATATATATATATATATATATATATATATATAAATATATATATATAATTCTACCTATATTCACATAATAATTTTTACAATATTTTCTGCAAAGGAGAACCGACTCCAAAAAAAATCAAAAATTGTTTTTTCTAAACTTGATGTGTTAGAAATGATACACACTCACGTTAACACAACTCGTTTATTTTCTCGATGTAAAACTCAATTAGACATTTTTTTTTTGCGCCCGAAGCAAATATGGGCAACCCTCCGGAAATCGGGGGAGGGAGGTTGAGAATGCTCATAGCATACCACGCTGCCGGCTGCGTGGTTATGTGGTGACTTTTACCCACTAAACTCAACCTTTTAGGAATTGGCTTAACGATCTGACTAGAGATCTCTAAGCCGTATACGAACGCGACCCTCCTTGGCAGAAAGGAGGGCGCAAGCAATTTGACATACATTAGCGGATAACAAACCACTACGGCAGGATACGTTCAATAGCGCGTACATAAATCAAATAGCGCCATCTGTCGATCAACAGAATACAACTATATACATGAACCTTTTTACTCATTCCGCCCACCAAGGACTTGTCCTTCAAAAAAAATCCACATACTCCTAACAATTATATTACAACTCAAAGAAGAATGCCGCCCACCGTGACAATGTGATTTGAATCTTCATGACTTAACCAACACACAAAGCTTACTAACAGGGCGTTTTAAATATCCTCCCTTACACTTAATAGTAACGACTCTAGTCACATCATCAGGTCCGGCATGCTTATTTGTTACTTTCCCTAAAATCCATTTTGCGGGTGGTATTATCATCCCTTATCACCACTACATCTCCAATATTAATTTCACCTGGCGGCAACCTTATTTGTGAGAGGTGTTTTCGTATACCACTTATTTCTTTGATTTAAATTACTTAAAAATTCATTATACCACCTTTTCCAAAACAAATTCACCATTTTTTGAATAATTTTCCACCTATCAAATCACCTATCCGCTTACATTTTGATCACAATAATCGACATCACTAATATTTAACAAAGGTTCACTTATTAAAAAATGACCAGGTGTCAATGGGAGAGGGTCATTTAGGGTTGTCGCTAAGAACACTCAAAGGTCGCGAATTTAAACAGGCCTCTATTTGCGTCAGCATAGTAGAAATCTCTTCAAATGTTAAGGTCTTGTCACCTACAACTCGTTTCAAATGAGCTTTTGCACATCGTACACCCGCCTCCCATATTCCTCCAAAGTTAGGTGCGTTTGGTGGTATAAAATGCCACTTTGTTGACTCTAAGGTTAATAATTCGGCTATTTCATTATGTAGTTCAGATTTAGCGTTATTAAACATTTTACACAACATTTTATCTGCTCCCACAAAGTTCGTGCCGTTATCGCTGAAGAGATCTTGGCAATGACCTCTACGTGCTACAAATCTTCTAAATGCAGCGATAAAGCCTTTGGCCGTCAAATCAGATACCGCTTCTAAGTCGATCGCGCGAGTCACCATACGAACGAACAAACAAATGTATCCCTTGTAGGATTTTGATCCACGGCCTGGAGAGAACCGGATATTAATTGGACCCGCATAATCCACGCCTGAACTTTTGAAAGGTCTGCTCGGTTTTAATCTAACTTCCGGCAACTGACCCATTAATTGTGTGGCTGCTGCTTTTGAGTATCTTAAACATACATCACAACTTCTGTAGTACTTTTTAACCATATTACGTGCTATCAATATTCAAAATTTTGATCTCAAAAAGCTCATCATCAGTTGCGGACCACCATGAAGAGCCTTTGTATGAGCATCAGCAACTATTAACCGGCTGAGATGATTCTCAGTAGGCAAAATGATCGGATTCTTCAGATCTTAGGCTTAGGCGTCCACCCACTCTTAAAATCCCATTTTTATCTAAAAAGAGACAAAGAGTGATTAACACGCTCCGATTTTCAACGCAACCTTTTTAATTTCAAAGAATTTATTTCTTCCGCGAACTCACATTCTTGAACTTCTTTAATGCAAAATTGTAGCGTTTGATTCATCTCGTCATTTGTAGCAAATTTTGGAAAGGCTTTCCTCTCACCTGGCGGCAACCTTATTTTCAGAAATCTGCGACATAACGAAATAACTTTCATTAGCTTAGTTAAGTTTGAAAATGTCATCCATTCAAAATCATTACATCCCTTTTCCTTAACGACAAACGATTTTATTCGTTCTTCTTCATGAGTATCCTTTATTTCAGGCTTTTCATTACGAACAATTTGTTGTGATAGCCAGTCAGGACCGCTCCACCACAATTTGTGGCTCTTTAAATCCTTCGGTCTTAGTCCTCTTGACGCACAGTCAGCGGGATTAATATTAGTGGATACATGTCCCCACTGTTCAACATCCATAATTGTGAGAATGTGGGACACCCTATTACTTACGTAAGTCGTCCATCGACTGACAGGTCCGCGTAGCCAAGCCAACACTACAGTTGAGTCAGTCCACGCATATAAGTCTCCTTTAGGTATGTCCATTACTTGCGAAACCTCGTTTAATAATTTTGCAGCTAGAGTTGCTCCGCAAAGTTCCAAGCGGGGTATGGTCACCTCCTTTTCTATTGGTGCGACCTTAGTCTTGGCAGTAATAAGCCTCGCGTTTACTTCTTTATTATCGTTCATTACCCTGAGATAAATTGCAGCTGCATAGGCTACACTTGATGCATCTGAGAATGCGTGAAGTGCCAATTTGGACCCCTTTGTTGAACCAAGCCACCGCAGTATCGTGATATTCTTAAGGTTCATTAACTCGTATCTATATATTAACCACTCAGATAAAAGATTTTTGGGTAATTCCTGATCCCACTCAAGGCATGCTTTCCATAATTTCTGGATAAAAACCTTAGCAGTAATTATTACTGGGGCAATCCATCCAATAGGATCATAGAGTCTGGCAACATCCGATAAAACTTTTCGTTTTATTATATATTCTTCAGATGCAAGTAGATTTACTTTATACTCAAAATTATCTGTACACCTTTTCCAACAAATGCCTAAAACCTTCATCACATTATCAACCTTAATCGCTATAGACTTTTAGGTGTTCAAATTCTCTTTCCTAATGTGATTTAGAAACAATTGATTATTGCTACTCCATTTTTGCAGTTCAAATCCACCAGCTGCCATCAGTTTACACATTTGTTCGTAAATGTGTAATGCTTCTTCCTCAGTTTCGCAACCTGTCACTAAATCGTCAACGTAGTAATCTTGTTGTATAATCTGAGCTGCCAATGGATATTTGTCCTTTTCTAATTCTGCTAATGTTTGTAGCGTTTTCACTGCAAGATAAGGCGCACAGTCAGTGCCAAACGTCAATGTTGGCAATTTATAGTGCTGAACTGGTAACTCAGGTTTAGTTCTCCATAATATCCTCTGAAAGTCGGTGTCATCCTCATGCACATATACCTGCCGATACATTTTCACTAGGTCGGCAACTATACAAATAGGATGTTTGCGCCATCGTAGTAACAAGTGACGTAAATCTTGTTGGAGTTTAGGACCAACTAGTAAATCATCATTAAGAGACACGTCATTAAAACCCTTACTAGAAGCATTGAAGACCACTCTGACCTTCGTTGTCTCTTTATCTTCTCTCACAACTGCGTGGTGAGGAAGATACACGGCTTTAGGATTATTAACATCATCACCATTAACTACCTTCATATGGTCCAACGTTGCATATTCCTGTAAAACGTTAATGTACTCATTATAAAGTGTGTAGGGTTTTTACACAATCTTCGCTCTAATGAATGTAATTTGCTAACAGCAATCTTAAATGATCGACCATATTGACACTGCGGGTCAATTGTCTTAAAAGGTAATGACTTGGTAAATTCATTGTTCATACAATGAATTTACCGTCTCCACGCCTTAAAGTAGTTTCTTTGTATAACTTTTCACATAATTTTTCCTCTGCTGTTAATTTTTTCTCGATACTATTAGGCTCGTTCTCCATTTCCAAAAAATTTTTCAGAATCTCATCTTCTCTTATATGAACATGTAAAGTGATAACATTCTCACTATTCAACTCGTGTGTTACTTTACCAGACAAAATCCACCCAAACAACGTGTTTTGTGCTATTAAATTCCTATATGGACTTTTCTTAATTCCACTTAGCAATATTTCCCCGTATACGTCAGCACCGAGTAATATATCAACCTTTCCCGGTGATGCAAATCCAGGATCGGCAAGAGGTAAGGTTTTTAATTCTAGCCAATCGGGTATACGTACATCACGACCTGGAAATAACGAAGTAAGTGATTTTAATACATACGCATTAACGCATATAATTTTCCCAGGTACGTGACGCGATTCGACTTCAATGCTAACCGCATGTTTAATCACCATTTGACCATCTCCCAAACCTGACACCTTACCATTTACATTTGTACGCTTAAGACCTAACAATTGCACAGTATCTTCACTAACAAAAGAAGCTTGCGAGCCTTAATCAAGCAACGCTATAATCACATAAGAACCATTTCTAGATTTAGATTTTATAACAGCAGTCGCTAACAATACATTATAATTTTTAAATCTTGTCTCGAAAAATAAGCTACTAGGTTTCTCTCGTTCGCTGAAGAAGTCGCATCACTATTAAATTGTTGAGGTTCTCCTTTAGATGAATCATGTTGTTTCGAAATGTTAAAAGCTTCTTTATCCTCTTTCTCAAAATGAAGCAAAGTGTGATGTTTTTTACCACACTTGCGGCAAGTAGTATTTTGATGACATTTGTATACAGGATGCGTAGGTGCTAGACAATTAAAACAAAGCCTTTTAGTTTGTGCAATATTTTGTCTCTCAATAACTGGCTGCTTTTTAAATTGAGTACAGTAATAAACAAAATGTGGACCGTTACACATTGCGCAATTCTGCTCAGCTGAACTCTGTTTCACATTCATAGCTGAATGAAATGACTTAGCTTTTACCGATTGGTTTAAACTTTTCGATTGTATTGTAATCTTATTGCTTGTAGTTTGCTTACTTGTATCGATCATCTCCAAAGTTCTAAATCTCGTTTCTATAAATTGTTCTAACTGAGACCATTTAGGTAATTCATCTGTAGCAGCACTTATATAATTTTCCCACTGTCGATGCGACTCGTGATCCAACTTTGACACTACCAAATGAATTATAACTGCGTCCCATTGTTCCGTACCAATGTTAAGATTATTAAGAGCCTTTATGCGAGAAGTTGTTGTATCTAACAAATGTCTAATGGCATTCGCCGATTCGTATTGTATATTCTTTTGTCCAAATAATGTCTTCATAATAGCATTACAGTTATATCTTTTGTTGTTATAACGTTTAATTAATTGCTCCCATGCTTCTTTGTAATTAGCCAATGTAGTAGCAAAATTCCTCAGAAGCACTTCAGGTTCTCCAGACAAACTCGATTTTAAGTAATGTAATTTCTGAACAACCGAAAGTGTATGCTTTTCGTGTATTAAAGAGACAAACATATCATAAAAAGATTGCCACTCAGTGTATTTTCCTGAGAAAATAGGAAGTTGAATTCTAGGTAATTGCACCTCAGTGTTTCCTTGACTTTTGTTCGATGCATTCTCATTTTCGTCTGTCTTTTGTGTAGTTATGTTTAGATCGGAATAAGCTAGGTACTCCTTCAATAAGGCTTTGTATTGTATAAAATATTCTTGAAAGCTATCCTGCAAGTCATCTTGAAAATATTGTAACGTTTGTATTTGCTCCTCTGTTGCTTTTGCAACTATTTCAAGATGATTTTGGTTGAAAGCTTCTTCCAACTTGTTCAACGCTTCCATTCTTGCTGTCAAATAACTTGACTTCATCCGAACCTCATGGTTCGCCTTCCTAAGATTGCGCTCTGCTTTTCTTAATTGCTCAAACAACTCTTGCTGCCCTTTGATTAATCTCTCCATTTTATTTAATTATATTTAACGTAAATTTTCTTTAAATCTTTCGAATTAATAATTCACAAAATCCTAAACTAACAATTAAAACCTAATGCAAGTTCATATAACACATTCTCAATTATTTTACAAGTCCAAATTATTCAAAATTTTCTAAGTCTTTAGTAACAAATCACAAAATTTTACAAGTCCACAACACTCTGAGAATTTTCTAAGTGTATAGAATAGAATCGCGAAATTTGTACAAGTCTAAAATTACACTAGATTTTTCTAAGTCCACAGAATGCAATCACGAAATTTTTACAAGTCCACAATGCTCTGAGAATTTTCTAAGTGTATAGAATTGAATCGCGAAATTTTCACAAGTCTAAAATAACACTAGATTTTTCTAAGTCCACAGAATGCAATCACGAAATTTTTACAAGTCCGAGTAATTTTCTAAGACAATCTTCTAATTCACTGATATTTGAAAAGTTTATTTACTCACGGTTTTAAAGTCAAATTTCGTTTACATTTGCACTGTTCCCACCACTTATTAACACTTCACAGTTCACTAACTTCACTTTAGTTTCAATCTTCTCCCGGGTTTCGGCACCAATGTTAAGAAATGATACACACTCACGTTAACACAACTCGTTTATATTCACGATGTAAAACTCAATTTTACATACATTAGCGGATAACTAACCACTACGGCAGGATACATTCAATAGCGCATACATAAATCAAATAGCGCTATCTGTCGATCAACAGAATACAACTATATACATGAACCTTTTTACTCATGATGAGAATTCAGAGAGTTCAGGCATCAGATAATCCAGTCGTTTTGGACTGGGTTCTCTGATGCCTTTTGTTTCTTTAGTATTGAACATCGAGTGAAGGATATTTGAAGATCTTTGGTCGTCAACAGGTCATCTCAAATCTATCCAAAAAAAACAGAAGAAGATACCGAGGAACGTAAGCAGCATCAAAGAATCCGAAACGGCTCTCACTATGATAGCTAACTACCTGCCAAGCCTGGTTACAGTGAGGACTTAACGAAATAACTTAATTGTTGTTGTTGATGATATTGTTGTTGCTAACACGGTTAATTTTCGGTCTAATATTTGTGCTTTACAATACAAGCTCATATCAGGGCAATTTCACTGGATCACGTCGTCAACTAATCTTCGCAAGCTTACCACGATGAAAGTACCTACTTACCGAAATATGAAAAGTGACGTTATTAACGCAAACTTAGCCCAATTTTCGTCACGCAGTCCCTGAGAGTAAATATCGTGTTTACGGCGGCGTGACGTGACGTCACTACGTGACTGGAATCCATCGTGGACTTGTTACAACTTGTTTCACGTCATTAGCACTCGATCTGACTTTGTCAGTTATGATGAGTTTGGCACTGCGAGTTTATTTCAATGGCCGCTTCAGGTGGGCGAAGTTTGTTCGGTTTATGGAACTTTTGCACATTAATGCAAAAGTTTACACAGTTCTATTAATAACTGTCTTTTTTTATATATAAACTTTGTTTATTTCATCTGACTGCCTCATTGGTGATATGAGTCTTGGGTCGGGCAAAAATTCAGTTTTTGGGTTTTCCTGTTAAGAAATTTCCAGGAGCAGCCCAGAGTCAGGAAGTTGGCGTTATTTCACTTTCATGCCTCTGAAAGACGTTGGCACTGCGCCTGATCTCTCTCCTGTCTTGTCGGATTGCTGCTGATGTGAGTGTAACGAGAGTGAGGAAATAGAGATATGCTACGCTTTTTAATACTACCGACGTGGTCATTGTGTTATTTTCTCTGTCTGCGATTGTAAGTGATCGTTGTGCTTGTATTTGTGCATTGCGATACGTTTGTTTGAAGCTTCCATACCCGTTCACTTTGGACTATGTAAAATATACGTAGTCCCCAGAAGAAAATTATACAAACGTATTTTATTTTCTCAAGTGCCAACCTTAAGTGCACTTAGTGTTACTTCGGAGTAAGAGTCAAAGTTTTCTTGTTTAGTTAAGATTCATTTAAAACTCATAAATACGTCTGAATATGCAACCGCACCGATTTGAGAATTGAGACCTTTGAGAGCTTTTGCCTTTTTTTCATCATCAGTGATAATTCCATTGTACATAATAATAATCGAATGGAATTATTATATTATAATGTTATATAACTTAAGCCACTGCACCACGGAAGTGTAATTATAATAATTCTAATATGTATAAGGCTATCGCTTCAAATTTCGCACAGAACAAGTGTTTGTATATATAGCTACAACATATATATATAGCCTAGAAATAATTATTTCGTGTCTGCATGTCCTTGTATAATATTAGTATGTAAAACGCCCCATCGATACGGGATAAATTCCTAGCGTAGGGGAAAGTTGTTTTAAATATTAAAACAAGAAAACTTAAGAGTGACAACTGTGGCAAATATATTTTTAATATATTATAAGCAATATATTAGTCGCGGCTGTAATGAAATAATGAATGGTGAATTTGGTACGTATAAAAATTTATTTTATTTTGGTCACAAAGTAGTCCGCCAAGACACTAGCAGCGTGGCAGACTAATACTACATAACCCTCTCAGGAATGGGTTGTTTATAGCCTATAACTTTAGTTTTAATGCCGACGAAGAACGGACACAGGTCGCTCACGTACTATCAAATTTACAGCAAGTGCTTAACCGTGTTACCGCTACTGTGGATTATACACTGGGTAGTATAATCTGTACAATTAAATATATATAAAATGTCTGTTTGAAATGTCAAAATAACAGTTTTTTACTAAGTGCATATAAAAGTATATACGATAACAAAAATACAATTTTAAAATTTTTGTCTGTCTGTTTATTCCTGCTAATCTTCAAAATGACAAGACCGATTTTGACGGGACTTTCACTGGTAGACAGCTAATGTTGTAAGGAGTAACTTAAGCTACTTTTATTTTAGAAAAAGAATTAGTCCGTGCAAAAACGATAATACCGTAAATTAATAAATTCATCACGGACGAAATCGCGGGGAACAGCTAGTATTAGTATAATCAAATAGCAACATGATGTTGCTGTCATTGGTATTGCAAGTGGAACAACTGGAGATCCGTTTTACCTTGGAAGTGGAGAGAATACAAGTAACCGGATTTAAAAAAAAAATTAAGTAACGGAAGCATTCATACAATCTGTAATAACAGTTGGTTTCCTCACTAGGCAGATCTGTATCCTGGAAACCTGAGACCAAAGTACATTATGCATCATTAATCGTTATACACAATGTGTGTAAGACAGATTACTTTAATAAACATCTATTACTGTTATGTAATTATTATATTATTGTACTCAGTTTTGATAACGGATCTGCGTATTAATTTTTAACCGAATATAGATGACCCATATTTGGTATCCGATTACCATCAGTTTCAAACATTTATCTGTTTGAAAAACAAATTGAATTCAGCTTTCACCATTCAATAAGCACGTCTTTATCGAATAACTTTCAAATAAACTTCTTGAAATGTCGTAAAAACTCTACAATCGTTTCATTGTCGACACGTCTCGAACAATGTCCTACAACGTTGCGTTCAAACAATCTGCTTCCGCGCCCGCATCGTTATGTTCCATGTTCTAAGATGTTCCATGCACGAGAGAACTTGTCGAACGTGTTGGAGATTATAGGGGCTTATTTAAACTTGATTTTGAATCAAGTAGAAAAAGAAAGATTAATACGTATGAGCGAAGAACTATAAAAATGAAATTTTCTGATTCGAGGTGAATTTCGAGGCCATTTGCAATCTAGTTTTTATCCATTTATCCATTAATCAATTAAAGCAGGTCATAAGGTCACTACTGATCACAGAAATTTCCCGTACATTGCGACCCACAGGTTTTCTTTTAGTTACATTAGGAAAACGCTTCTGCCTATACTTTTGTTTGTTTCCTTCTGTATTTTTGAGACACCCAAGGGACGATACGGGATTAATATTATTACGCTGGTATTTTGTGAAAGCGTGGTCCTTCCCCGATCGAGCCGTAACTATACATATACGTGCTATAACTATATAGCACGTATATGTATAGTTAATACACACACACACATATATATATATATATATATATATATATATATATATATAGCGCGAATGGGTTGGCTCGATCGGGGAAGGACCAGGCAAAATACCAGCGTAAAATAGTAGCTTAATGTTGCTGTGTTTTGTATGGTGAGTGTAGAGAACCGGAGGCCCTTTTTACTGGAAACGAGGCCCGTTCCATCTTAGTCCTCACGGGTGACAGCGCATCTGCATTTTTATGATTGTATAAAAGTTACAGCCTACATACGTCCCACTGCTGGGCACAAGCCTCCCTTCATTTCTGAGAGGGTTTTAGGGCAAGGAAGTGTCCGCCGCGCTGCCCCAATGCGTGTTGGCGAACATCACATGTCTTCGAAATATTTTTTATTTCTTATTCCTCAGACATGCAGGTTTCCTCACGATGTTTTCCTTCACCGCCGAGCACGTGGTATATCAGCACTTAAAATTGCAATCAACAATTTCATTGGTGCCGGCGGGGATGATTGTATGAGTTTACTAATAATAGCTTGTATTCAAGAAGCTTCGCCAATATCAATTTATTTCTACGGTTAATATATTATTCAATAATAATAGACTGAAAATCGATTCAGCTAACATCTGATACTGTCTTTGTCATAACACATAATATTAGAATCTTAATCATAACATTTTGGATGTTATGAGCGGATCAAAAGAAAATACGAAATGGTACGTACGTAATCGCCCGTGAATTATTTACAATATTAACAAACGTTGGTTGATAGTAAAATGATGTCTGTGTTACTTAACATAAGGATCAATTGAAACGTAAAGTAAAATTGCATTCACATTGCCATCATTTAATGATGTCGTGGATGGCATGCTTTGATCTTGTTTTTGTGATTGGTACAATTCACAAGATATTATTTTTTTACTCACATCATTTGATATTTACCATCTACTGGACTATGAGAAAGCCTTTAATTCCGTCGAAATTTGGGGGTATTATAGCCCCTTCCAAGTTGACTGTCGGTATTTCAGAGTTGAAGTGTTTGTACAGTAGGGCTACGATAGCTATTCGAGTACAGAAACAGAGTACAAAACCTATCCAACTGCAGAGAGGTGAAAGACAGGTAGACGTTATATCCCGGAAACTCTTCACCACTGCGTCGGAAGACGTTTACAAGCTACTGAACTGGAAAAGATACGGTACTAACATTAATGGCGAGTACATCGCTCACCTTTGATTTGCCGATAATGTAGTCTTTATGGCAGAATCGCTGGAGAACTTAAGCACTATTTTCAATGACCTCAATAGTATCACGCTACGGATAGGTCTTAAGATGAATATGTACAAAACAAAATCATGTGTAACGTCCTTGTCACACCTATGCCGGTGGTTATTGGGAGCACTAAGCTCGAAGTTGACGAGTACGTTTACCTGGGACGAGATCGCTCAGTGAGCTATGGGGATGACTGTGCTTGGGGTTTCTCTGCATAAACTTAAAAATGAAGAGATCTGAAGTAGAACCAGATTAACCGAGATATCTCAACAGATTAGTAAGCTGAAGTGGCAATGGGCCGGCCATATAGCTCGAAGAACCGACAACTGATGGGCAAAAAGTTTCTCGAGTGACAGCCTCGTACCGATAGGTGAAGTGTAGTGCGACCCCCCACTAGATGGAGTGATGACCGGGTAAGACATGCAGGAAGTCGATGGATGCAGATGGCACAGTACCGTTCTTTGTGGCATTCCATGGGGGAGGCTCATGTTTAGCAGTGAACTTATGAAGGTCTGTAATGATGAATTGTAATCTACTTGAAATAAGACGAAAGTGCATTGTACAATTTTAAAAATCGCCAGAATAGTAGACCCTAATAGGAAACCTGTTTATGCTATCATCTTATAAACGTGGTGATGAAAAGGTTATGATAAAATGCCAACTCGAGTAGATTTTTTTTTGAATTTTTATAACCAATGTAACGAGAGTGTGCCAAGAAACTTACACTATAATCTGTATCTTTGAATCTAGTTGGGAGACCTGATGAAGTTTCTGTAGCAGTCTCAAACTAAGAAGAATATCGCAATAAAGAAAATAAAATAAAAAAGAGTTTGATAGGGTTTTTAATGAAGAATATCTAAAATCCGAGAACCAAACATTCCATCTCCTCGCCGTTTCTATCCTTCTGGACTTCCAATAGAAAACCACTTACATATTGGTAAAAATATTTTTATACCACCCATTTCTTATTTTATAATTAAATTTTTCTTAACATACAGTTTTAATAGAATCACTAGTAGAATTACCTGACTGTGAGTCGTTGGTTTATCATTTTTCCTATTGAATATTGCTTCAATATTTTCGTTGTTCACCTCGTATATTCACTACCTCATATCATTCCGTAAGAGGCGTAAAGGAAACTGAAATGGGAGATGGGCAGCAGCATCTTCCTGATGATAGCCCAAAAACACTTCGGTTGCAAAACCGCCTGGCAAACGTGGTTATGGGGAAGGCAGGACAAGGGCAATGAATACGTGTTTAGTAGTTGACTTTTATAGGTTGTATTGGATTGAATAGATTTAAGATCTAATGAAAGCCAGTGTAAATGTCATTAATTTTAAAAGTAATCTTTTTTATATAGGATAAGGATGAAAACGAGCACACAGTCCACCTGATCTATCCTCGATACATCTATCCTCGATTACGAAACAAAATGCAAATGAGTTGTCACCCGTGAAGACTAAGATGGAATGCTTCCTTTCGAATAAAAAGGGTCTCCGGTCTACACTCACCGTACAAAACACAGCAGCGTTAATCTGCTAATTCACGCTGGTATTCTGTGAGAGCGTGGTCTTTCCCCGATCGAGCCGACCCATTCGTGTTACAACTATACTATTTATATAGCCACAGTATGGCTCTACCACGTAATTCGTCATCATCGTAATTTATAATTATATAATTCATTTAAAAAATTTAACGCCTTTTATTTATAACTTGCGCTACAGTACAGTACCTTCAGTAATAAAACTTACCCGCAACCAATAGTTGCGGGCTGTATCAAAGAAGCTCGAACTTTGGAATAGTTCGCAAAGTTTCGCCAAGTTTCGTCAAGTTTCGACAACTACAACTAACGAGATTCTTTTCGTGTAAGCTACGCTCAGTAATGAATACGTCTAATCAGTCTGTAACTTACTTTTAATCTAATTTGTAGTTTATGATGTATTACTTTTGGCATCGAATGAATGTATATAAATATATTTCGGATTTAAGACCACTTTCAGGTAGAGAGACTTTCACCAGGTGGTAGTACTCTATTTTCTTCTTTGAAGTATATCTGGATAAGTACCACTCTCTTACAGGGTTTCTGGGTAGGTGAAGGGTGCGGGGAGTCTTTTTATATATAATTAGAATGACAAACGAGCTCACAGTCCATCTGATGGTAAGTGGATGCTGTGGCCCATAGACATCTACATCTATCTTCGATTAAGAATCAGAACTCAAATGCGTTGCCATCCCTGAGGACTAAGATGAAATGCCTAATTTCCAGTAAAAAGGGTCTCCGGTTCTTTACAATCACCATACGAAACATAGCAATATTTACTAGCTATCTCTCGATTCTCGTAGCCGCTATTTTAGTCTGGTATTCTGTGAGTGCGTGAATGTTCCCTGGTTAAACCGACCCATTCGTGCTTTAACCATAATATAGCTGCTGCATAACCCTATGGCGTAAAAATTAGCGTTCCTTAAAGATTAAATATTTGAATCAATGTAAGACAAGCCTTAGTAATGATTCAACAACTTCCTTTACGGCACATTGAGATCAAAAGTTATATTTATCAATTGTCACTAGTCGTATGGTGACGGCGTTAATTCCCTTATACCCACAGTTAATTACTCTATTTCGTCCTGTGGGTGTCGTAAGAGGTTACATAACGAAGAAGATAGGTAGCACCATCTTCCTAATAACATCAAAATAATTATAATAAAAAACTGCAGTCGCAACCACATCCGTTGTCCAAGCCTAACAACTGTTGCAAATATTAGGTACCCTATGTTTAGCAGTGACCTTACGATAGAGTATTATGAACGAATTATATTTTTAGTCTGCCTCCATGTAATAGAAAAGAGTGCGAGAGAGAAATAAAAGAGATTACAGTCATAAATTTAATGCTTGATCCAGTCCAGTACCAGCAACAGCCTTTGTTTATAACGTCTCCCACACAAGTTTTTACGTGGTAGAGGCACGCTGTAACTATATTATAGTTGTAGCGCAAATGGGTTAGCTCGACCGGGGGAGGACCACGCTCTAACGGAATACCAGCGTAAAATAGCAGCTTAATACTGCTGTGTTTCGTATGGTAAGAGTAGAGATCCGCAGACCCTTTTTTCTGGAAACGAGGCATTCCATCTTAGTCCTCAGCGGAGACAACGAATCAGCGTTTTGAATTTTAATCGAGGATAAATGTAGATGTCTATGAGCCACAGCATCCACTTAACTGTGTGCTGGTTTGTCATCCCATTCTATAAAAAAAAACAATAATAAAAAATCGCATAAAAATCTTTACGTAGAATATTTATACAATACAAGGTATTGTATAAATATTCTACGTAAAGATATTTATACAATACCTTGTTTTAATGGATTTTAAACGGCTTTTAACAATACATTTTGTAGTGTAGGAGCCGTAATAACAATCCCTAAATAGTCATTTCCCCTCCAATCAAAGCTGGTGTAAATGTTTTAAAATGCCGCCAACCTCGGCACCCCACTGAAGGAAATTATATAGCGCTAAAATACGATAATCTGAATGTCATCACACGCACCCCATTCAATCTATATGCAAATACACATTTCATGCAATTATAATACTGTTTTTGTATAAAGGAAATGAACGTGGAATTGGATCCCCGTTTTTAAAGATCCGCCGCTATTGTTGTCTACTCTTAAATTAAGATCTAGCTGTTCCCTGCGACTTCGTACGTGTGGAATTTATTACTATATAAAGAGCCACGCTGCAGCTATATAATGGTTGTAGCACGAATGGGTAAGCTCAACCGGGGAAGAACTACGCTCCCACAGAATACCAGCGAAAAATAGCGGTTAATATTGCTGTGTTTTGTATGGTGAGTGTAGAGATCCGGAGACTCTTTTTTACTGGAAACGAGGCATTCCATCTTAGTCCTCAGGGGTGACAACGCATTTGCCGGCCGTAGCATCCACTTACCATCAGGTGAACTGTGTGCTCGTTTGTCACTCTTATTCTATAAAAAAACGACTGGATTTCATGGGTTTTAATTATTGCGCGGAACCCTATTTTTTAAATTAAGAGTATTTAGGATACTACTATTTACTATACTGTTAGTTCTGTCAAAACCGCTCCATAACGGAGTAATCTCCAGAATGGTCGGCTAAAGCCGACACAAACAGATAGTCAGGTAGACAGAATTTTTTTATTAACTTTCATGTGCATTTAGACAAAAGCTGTCGTTTTAAAATTATAAACGGACACTTCAATTTTATTTATTCGTATAGATGTATGGCTTTGCAAATGTTGCTATAAATAGCTATGTAAAGTGGAGACAATTCGAATTGGAATCGAATCCCGCACTTAACAAGTATTTGTATGTGGGCTACGAATAATTGTTCAGGGTTTTGATGTGTGTCCTTGTGAAATGTATACATAAGATAAGAAAATCCTAGTGTGAAGGTTACGTAAAAAAAAGAAAAAACAAAAAAATAGACATTTATTTAAAAAATGTTAAAAATTAATTAGCTAAAATGGGCGTAATAAAATAAAACCATGTGTCTTATGTTGTTTGAAAAGCACCTCCCACCCTCCCTCAATTGTTTGCACTATTCCCGTCACAACTAATCCCAACACCAGTACACTAGAAAAGACACATTTAGCTGCCTCTAATGCCGCTCGGGCTGTAAGCGAGGTACACCTGTGATGGGTTTTTCCGAACCAGTACCAGTTCAAGTAAATTTAAAAAAAAAATACACCCAAGTTACATACTCGAACGCTGGTTGCTGATACCACAGTTTTATAGACTGTGATGATACTATGTGAATTCCTAGCAGTACTTTTTTTCTCTCTGTTTCTTTTTTCGTTATTTTATTGTAAAGTATCATGTGTATGTCAGCGCTAGAATTCATATATTTATGTTCATGATACTACGAAAAACTTATATCCGCTAATAAGGCTGACTGCAAATTTTACCATATAAACAACACTACCAAATTTAAAAGAAACAAGGGATGGGTAGAAAAAATATTTTTTAAAGGTACGCTTATAATAGCATTAGTTTTGAATTAAGAATTCCATCCTGTACGTGTTCAAAGAAAAACTTTCTGGAGCGTCGATTCTTAACATCAGCTATGTGTTCTTTATTTGTGTTTAATGTGAACTTTTAACTTTATGCGGGTTATACTGGTCTTTAGTTTTTCCAATGTACGAGAGACCACTGCATTCCTGCTTAGTCCATATGGATGACGATGCATCAGTATTTTGATTCTTAATCGAATATTCTTAAATATAGATATCTACCTACCTGATGGCATTCACTTGCCATCAGGTAGACTGTGTGCTCATTTGTCACCCTTACTCTGAAAAAAATCACTGACCAATCGTTTTTGAAGTTGCAGGCAGGTGTGTATGAGCAGCAGTAATCACTTGTCATGTTATTTGAGGTTGTTGTTAAGATATTCAGAAAAAACATAGTTCTGAAATACACTATATAAACTCTTTTTCTTTTTTTAACTATAACTCTCTCACCCTTTATCTCTCTAATTAAAAGGAAAATCCTACATGGTCCAATAAATCCCTATTTTCCACAACGATCCTGTACCATCCGTTTTATATTCGAAATCAAACGATTTACACACACCGCGATGACTCGGACGTATCTTTAGGAATGTTAATGTTATCGATAATTTTTATCGAGTTGTGTATTTTAACACGAAATGTAAAGTAGCATGTACGTCCTGCTGAATCTCCTCTTTTTCGTATAAAAAGTTCTGTCCTACCACGACTCCAATTTTTCTTTTATAAAAACTTAAGTTACTTTACAAAATATCATTAATGTTAGCTTATAAATCTTAATTTTACAGTACTAACCACTGCGGTAACTTTTAAATTCTACGAAAGATTTGTAGTTATGCAGATGGTACTGTATGCTGTACTGTATGCTAAGGTACTAATTGAAAGAGTTATGAAAGAAACTGATGAAAAAATTTGGGATGTGCAAGCGGGATTTAGAAAGGGAATGGGGTGTACAGATCAAGTCTTTTCCATGCGCATGATCGCGGAGAAGTTTTTGGCGAAAAACCAGAGAGTTTTTTGTGCATTCATGGACTTGGAAAAGGCTTATGACAGAGTGGACAGGGATGTGTTATGGCAAACGCTGAACGCATTTAGGTTGAGCGCTGGTTTGATACAGGCATTAAAGTCTCTGTATAGGGACTCGAGTGCTTGTGTTAGAATCAACGGGGTCTACTCGGACTGGTTTGGCATCCATAAAGGTGTCAGACAGGGCTGTGTAGATTCCCCGTGGCTGTTCAACCTATTTATGGACAGCTGTTTGGAAAATTTGAAAGTTGAAGAATGCGGGGTAAAAATGGGTGAGTTAACCATCAAATGCCTTTTGTACGCCGATAATCAAGTCATACTTGCGTCGTCGGCGGCCGAGTTGCAAATGATGGTTACATTAATGAACAGGTCATTAAAAGAAAGGGGAATGAAAGTGAACGCAAGTAAGACGAAAGTGATGGTTTTTGAAAGAGATGAAAGCAAAACGGTATGTGAAATAAGAATAGAAGGAGAGTTAATTGAGCAAGTGGATGAGTTCGTATATTTGGGATGTGTATTCAGCAGGGATGGGAGATATGATAAGGACATTGAACGACGAGTGAATGCAGGAAATAAAGTAAATGGGGCTCTACACTCTATTGTGAAAAGTCAGAATGTGTCAAAAAAGGCACGTATGGCAATTCACAGTGCTGTATTAGTCCCTACTTTAACGTATGGTAGTGAAAGTTGGGTGTGGCAGAAGAAGCACGAGAGTAGAATAAATGCGATAGAAATGCGGTCGCTAAGGAGTATGTTAGGGCTGAATCTGAGTGACAGGGTGAGAAACTGTGTGATAAAAGAAGAGTGTGGTGTGCAAGATGATGCGGTGACCAGGATTAAGAAAGGAATGCTTCGGTGGTTTGGTCATGTAGAAAGAATGAATGCGGAAAGACTGACAAAGCAAATATATGTTGCAGAAGTGAATGGAAGAGTCGGAAAGGGACGTCCTAGGCGGAAGTTTGTCGACCAAATTGGCGATATACTAAAAATGGGCCAAATTAAGAGTACCCTTAACCGACGAGCATGTATGCGTAGGTATATGAATGTGGAAGAGGCGAGAAAGGTATGTCAGGATCGTGCTAAATGGAAGTCTGTAGTCTCTGCCTACCCCTCTGGGTGACAGGCGTGAGTGTTTATGTTATGTTATGTATGTTATGCAGATGGTATTTAAGGCCCCGACACGCGTTTAAATTCCATCGTTTTCTCTGAATTGAAATTTTACTGCATTCGCTGCACTCTATCGTTTGACAGACGACATAATATACACGCATACTACACTTATATACATACATGTACAAATAAATAAAAAAACATCATATATAAATACAAACACAAATTTTAAACATACATTTTTCAATAAATGTAACACACACACACACACACACACACACACACACACACACACACACACACACACACACACAAACGCACGTATGCACGCACGCACGTACGCAAGCATGCATGCACGCCGCACGCACGCACGCACGCACGCACAATCTTAAATACATTTTGACGGTTGTTCTTCTTATGTCAACAGACAATTTGTCCAGAAATGGAAATAACTTTGAAAGAATTTGATATAAACTTTTACTCCTCTCCAGAATTCTGGAGTAATAAACTGTATGAAGAACGCAGATTGAGAAAATGAGTTCACTACGGAACTGGAATCTTCCAAATTAATTCCAAATACTGTTGACAAAAGTCAGCATTATCAGTGCATGGTATAGGCTCTCTCGTTTAGTACGTGGTGATTAGTATTAAATTTTGCAAGTAATGCACGCTAAATGGAAAGGCGTCTTCCCAGCCGTGATTTTATTATCATCGCTTACAACATGTGGCATTGTTTTTTTTTAATAAGATAAAGGTGACGAAGAGTCCACTTGATGATGAGTGGTTGCTTTGGCTTTGGATTCTTTGTCGGAAGGAAGTCAGAAATAGGGTAGACTGGACTGGTGGTTGCAATTCGTTCCAAATTTCAGCAGCTGTGAATTCAAAACACTCCAGCGAGTCTAAACCGATGACATTTTTCTCTGACTGAAAGCAAACTTTTTTTCAACAGCTATAACTTGGACACTGCGTGATGCAGTGTGTGCAGAAAGCAAACAATACAATCAATGTATCGATGTTATATTGTATAAACAATCCGACCTACTCTTAATTTAGATATCCCTGGCTTCACTGGTCTGAATTGGATATAGTCCTTTTTATGAACGACCGCATTGGAAAGCTTTTTGTCGGATAAGCGTTATAAAGAGGTCTTCCCTTAGGACGTTTTTGCGCGAAGCAGGTTAAAATTAGTTGTTTTTTATAGAAGTGAGGTTGACATATGAACTTACTGTCTACCTAATCAGTGAATGATGTGGCCCGCAGACTCCTACATTGATCCTCTATTAAAAATGAGAATGAAAATGCGTTATCACCCTTAATGACTAAGATATATTTTGCCTTATCAGTAAAAAGTTTCTTGTCTTCCACCATACAAAACACAGTAGCAATATGCTGTAATTTCTCATTGATACTCTGTGTGAGCTAGATCCTTCTCCGGTGGCCCCCACCCATTCATGCTATAACCTTTTTATAGCTGCAGTATGGCTTTATGTATACATCACGGTACCACGCGTTTAATAAACACCTTAAAAAATTATATTAGTCACTTAAGAAAACGTAAAACTGACTGTAATCGCTAAAATGCCTTTTATTTAAATAATTTTAATAAGTTTTTATTTCCAAATTACTATTTCAGTGCGGAAACAGGTAGACTTCATGAATGTGTCAACATTATTTCTATAGAAAAAAAAAAACAAATATACATTAGGTCTGATTATTAAGTCGGAAATTGTGGATATGTTTTGTGTATGAACGATGGTCTTTAGGCCATTACAGGTGTTACACATATGCATATTTTAAAACACTTTTATTTATTAATTTATTCAGAAAATCAACAGCGTTTTACATCAATTCGTATTACCACTTGTAAGCGTTATAATAGGTTTCCCTATATTATGCATGCGTATTTTGAAAAAAAAAGAGGGGTACAAAAATTTATGGATGACTTTTTTCGGCGGTACTTACTTTTCGTAAAAAAATTAATGTTTGTAAAAAATAATTATAAGTGCAAGACATCCGATTTATTGGAGAGTTTAAATTACTCATACAAATTCAGCGATTGTCATTTAGTTAATTTCAATCCGAGTAAATATCAGTCCCTTAGTATGTAAGAAGCCTTATGATACATTCGAAAAGCCCTACGTTTTATTTAAGATCTTGGAACATGCATCCCTGATTCGAGTAGATTAAACAACATCCAGTTAGTTTAACAGGTCCGGCTCGAGCGACAGTCTCCATTTTGTTTCAATGGGCATGCTTTCCTTTTCACTTTACTTCCGCCATGATTTTAGAATTCAACATTCAAAGAAAATGAATAACTACATTTGGTCCCGTAAACCGTAATTGGTACGTACTTCAATATCTTTCATATAAGAATTCAGGGCGCTGGATAATTCTTTCAATGTTAAAAATATAATGTACACAAGCGACCAGAGTTCAATACTTGCCGGGAATAAAAATGTTATATGAAATTTTAGGCGCTCTCTTAAAATGTGCACGTCGAAAAAATTAACAACATTACGATTATTTGTTGACATTTGACAGCGCGGCGAACTCTCCTTCTCTTAAACCCTGTCACGAGAGGAAGCGTATACCCAGCAGTGAGACGTATCATGGCAGTAATTTTACTTTTATTAGTAGTTTGTATTCCGTCTAAAATAATCTTGTAAGTAAAACATAAATAATAACAAACAATGTCCTCCAGACCGTATTTCGGTCACCGCAGCCACAGTCTTCACGGAGCCTAGATATGTGTTCTGGACGGGACTCTGGTGCCCAAGTGTTTGTCTAAGCACAGGTGCACTCTCTATTCTCTCACTTTAATTTTCCGATACGATAAACCGACACGACCGGAGAGAGATCAGGCGCAGGACCAACGGCTTTACGTGCTTTCCGAGGCACGGGGGTGAGACACCGCCAAATTACAGACTCCGGGGAGTCTCTTGACAGCCAAACATAATAACTGATTTCTTTTGACCCGACTCGGAATTGTTACCCGGTGCCTCCTGATCACCAATCGGGTTTACGACCACTTTTTTACATTATTTACCTACCCGTAACTGCCTGACGGGTTATGTTGGACTTTCTCCAACTAAAGTCCCATACTGGCAAGGACACAAGAAGGCCTTCACACACATCCACAGCGCCACCAGTACCGGTCGCCCCATGGCGGTAGCTCCTCAGGCAAACTACTCCTTCCCATCTTCTTCTCAGGTAAGGCGCATCAGACACATGGCGTGCGGTGCGCTATGACTAAGGGCCAGAAAATACGACCATTTAAAAGCACTAGCCTTCCTGACACCAGCAGCGGATCTGGTCTATGGCTCGGCTGCAGAGGGTAGGGAGAACAACGCCTCGCAACATCGACACTCCTGTCCCCCCATAGCCCCACTGCCACTGCATTAACGGTGCGGCCCCGCTAGAGACGAATATATTTCTTCCAGAAAAAATATATCATTCTCTTTTAATTTCAACCCCGGTAACTTAATTTTATAAGAACCCCAAATTTGCCACTTGCTTCCATCACCCTAGTATACAATACCGAAGTTAAATAATATCGGTTGCTGAGGAATAAACTGTACACAATGATCATAATCAAACTCCATCCCCCGCTACAAACTTCTAAGAAACATCAATACAGGTTTAATTAAAAACTTTCTGTTACTTCCTTTGTATAAAGCTAGAAACTTGGTTAATTACTGAACGTTTTAAATAGCTTAAAGCCGTGGCCATTTTGTTTTATGTTATTCAGTGGCATACCCCGAATGCCAATTTAATGTTATACGTTTGGACAAAGGAGTTCCAAACTTCCGTGGTTTGAGGCACGAGCCTATTTTTATTATATGGAAGTACAATAGAATAATATTAATACGTAATGACGCACAACTAATATAGCCGATGCAGTTCCATTGATAGGGGCTGGCCTTATATTCGTGAAACGCAAATATCCCGATTTCCGATCTTTTTATTCGTTCTATTACATTGTCACCGAGAACCTAAAATTCAAAATCTATGTTTTAATGCATTAATATTGGGACAAGATTAATATTGGGCCGATAAATTGAAAACATTATGACGATACTGAAGTGTAGCTGGGAATGTTACCACAGAGGACAAAATACTTATTTTTTTTAATATTTCGTAGTAAATTATGTGATAACGTTCTTGTTATTTATAGCTTTGTATACCTTTTTAGGGTTCCGTAGTCAACCTGGAACCCTTATAGTATCGCCATGTCTGTCTGTCCGTCTGTCCGTCCTCGCTTAATCTCTGTGACCGTTAGCACTAAAAAGCTGAAATTTGGTACCAATATGTGTATCAATCACGCCGACAAAGTGGTAAAATAAAAATTGGAAAAAAATGTTTTATTAGGGTAGCCCCCCTTTATGTAAAGTGGGAAGTGATTTTTTTTTTAGTTTCAACCCTAACGTGTGATATATTGTTGGAAAGGTATTTAAAAATGAATAGGGGTTTACTAAAATCATTTTTTGATAATGTCGATAATTTCGGAAATAATCGCTCCAAAAGTAAAAAACAATGTGTCCCCCCCCCCCTCTAACTTTTGAACCATAAGTTTAGAAAATATGAAAAAAATCTGAAAGGTAGAACTTTATAAGGACTTTCTAGGAAAATTATTTTGAACTTGAATGGAAACAGTTTTTGTACAAAAACGATAAAAAGTTGTACAAAATAATTTCTGGACTAAGTTTGTAGTATAATCGTATATGCAAGCATTTTTTTAACTTCGTTTACATATTTTATTATCCTGAACGTATCTTTTTTCAAACAAAAAAAGAATTATTAAAATCAATTCTCGCAATCCAAAATTACCACCGAAAACTTCTGGCACGTCTATGTATTAATTAGTAACCCGATTCCCCGAGAGATGGCGCTGTAGGTACTTATTACAATGGGTCGGGTATTATCGAATTGTTCGGTTGGTTTATCCTTGGCATCGCCTGCCGCGGACCCACCACCGGGAGCAGTTGCAGGAGCGCGGAGCGCTGCTGGAGCGCGAACATAATGGATACCCACCTTTAAACTCATAAGTGGGAACACTTATTACGACGGACGGAAAACTACGGAACCCTACACTGAGCGTGGCACGACACGTTTTTGGCCGGTTTTTTTAAGATGTACATTGTACATAACTTTGATAAAAAGCCACAAAATTAAAAAGTAAACCTTATTCGGTATAGCTTTGTTGTTTTTTTTTTTACTAAAATTATACCTTTAATTGATTTAAAATACTTTTACGGGTTTTGTCGCGTTTAATTTATATGATTTTTAATTTCCGACATTTCGGGTGCTTTCCAGCACCCATGGTCTTTGTTCTGGGTTTAAATAAAATGTATGTGTGTAAAACACTCCACACGATACAGAAGAAGTTTATAGTATGGGGGTAAAGTTTCTTAAAAATAATATATAAAATTTTTTGTAACAAAAACGGGATTTCAGCATAACATTCAAAATGTTTAGATTTGAAAATAAATTTTAAAATCTATTTCTTCAAGAGCAACGAGTATATCTCTAAGTGGATGAACCGACCGCAATTAAATGAATTTCTGCATTTAAAATTCATATTTTCTCCTTATCAACTATTAAAAAATATTGAATTCAAATTGTGAAGGAGATAAGCTAAGAAAAATGGAATATAGAAAAGAGTATATCAAAGAATAAATCTTTGATATACTCTTTTTATTAATTAATTAACTTAGAAAATTTAAAATTTATATATTCTTAAGATTTCAAAATAGATCATCGACAAATTCTTCTAAATAAACGGGATTATTCGGGTGTGTTGGGGCAGTGTAAGGATATCCACAAGCAGATATAGTCCCGTGGGTGTCGCAAGAGGCAACAGAATGACACAACCCAGGAGATGGGTAGCAGCGTATTCTAAATTACAACTAAAAATAAAAATTTCGGTTTTCAACCCGCCAGCCAAGCAATGACAAATATGGCAATCCACGGGACAGCCCTATTTTCAGCAGTGAGCTTTTTATAGGCCGTAACGTTAACGTTATTAGAGAATCCATCACCCAATTTCGGGTGTCATAAGAACCGATTGTGTGATTTATCAAAAACATGTCTTATGGCTACCGATTGATGGCGTTTTAATAATTTAGTTTACGTCCTAAAACGCAGCAGGATATTACGTCAATAGTGTAAAACGTATCAAGCGTGATGATTGACGCAAATCATCTCTACGATGGAAGAGTCTCATGTCTATAAATTATTTTTTTACTATATTAAGGAGAAAATTGGAGACGCAATGACCAGCAGTGGTCTGTTCACGAGAGATAAACCCAAACATAGGTCATATATGCCGCAACTAAGTGCTGGAATAACCTTCCACCGCCTCTTCGAAACCTACGATCAGTGTATAGTTTTCGTACAAAATACAAAGCTATACTACTGTATTAAACGAACAGCTGCAATCGTAGAGTATCAATTTAAAATTTTATGTTTCTATGCTTTAGCGTGTATATCTATGTATGTTCCGGTGATGTTGAACATATGTCTCAGGTTGCTATTGTGTATAAGTGTTTTTATATGAAATTTAAATTATTTTTATATCCTCGGTTCCAGTTATGCAATGAAATTAACATGCGTAAACGTCCGGTATAGCACTACAAAGATAAGGCAGTTGTGGCCCAAAAGTAAATATAAAAAGAATATTAAAAACCTACCAATTGTGTATATAATTGTATTATTAATCCAAATAAGTATATATTATACGTGCCCATGTGTGTATGTGTATGTGTGTTATCCGTATGTATATATTTATGTATATATGTATGTATGTGTATATATCAATATATATATATATATATATATATATATATATATATATATATATATATATATATATATATATATTGTATGTGTGTGTATCTATCTATATAATGTACTTAAGGTAGCCACTGAAAATCAGGGCTAGGATGACACATCTTAGCGTTTCCTGAGTGGCAGTCCTATTTGGAGCAATTCCCATTTTTAAAAAAAAAACTTTTTTTTAAATTTAGCTGCACTTTTTTTTAAGTTTGTGTAAGTAAATGTATAATTAAGTCTAATTATAAGAATACTTAAACAAAATGTATGTTTTAAGTATTTATTGCTAATTTTTTAAGAAATGGCCAAATAAATATCTTTTTCTTTCTTTCTTCTTTCTATATAAACAATCTGATCATCAGAAATGAAAACTTTTTAGCTTCAAGCAACTTCTTAGCTTCACAAACATATACTGGATGACCTTTTATACCGCCTGAGTGATTTTTTGAATCTCAATAATAATAACATAGTAAAATTTAAAAAAAAATTATGCAATTGTTGAATGAGATTTTTTTTTTCATGATCATATGAGCATTATGAGTTGTGCACTTTTGGATTTTCAAAACCTTTTTATTGTTATTGACATAAAATCATCGGAAAATTAGAAGTGATAGTAACAAGGTTATTTGTGAAAACATGTCTGTATTTAAAATACTTGCTTGCGCTTAAGGCATGTACATTTGGATTTACCAAAAGTTTTATGTATTTATTTTTGGGACCGGTATTGATAAAATCGGGGACCAAGCTTTTACTGAATACAACACCTTGCTCCTTCAAATTCCTGCCAAACAATTCCAAATCCAACTTAAAAAAAACTGCTATTAATATCAATCTGCCTACCAAGTGTTGCAATTACGGAAAATATCATGTTTATATCTATAAAAAATAGTTATAATTGTTCGTATATATAGATACTCTCACGAAAACATAAATAAAGCCCCATGCAATACAGGACAAAAATAAAAGCTCCTATTCCGATGTAAATCACCTCTTTTATATCTGATGCAGCAGTTCCATAGCATTCAAAGTAATCCATATTAGAGTCCTACATTCGTCTCCAATCCTTACATCCGAGAGACGGACTGGAGCCACTCGACGCCGCAACAGTTGACTAAGTGATTTCCAATTCTCCTTCCTTCAAGATGTCGCGGAGTTAAAGCTTTACTAGATCTCGCACTGAGCTGGTTTTCGTTATAAGTAACTATAATCTCAATAAATTTCACTGCTTGAATTTAAGAATAGTACCTCTTTTTACTTGTAACGAGGAACTCCAACTTAGACCTCAAGGTAGACAACGCATGTAATTTTTTAACTTAATGTGTCTATGTATTCACTTCATTACACACCATAGCGTCTTTGTCAGGTGGCCTGTACACTCGTTTATCACTAGAAAAAGGGTATATGGATACCTACCTTTAAAAAAAAGAGATTTGTGCAAACACTAATTGGTGGTTTTTTGAGTTGGTTGTATCTTGATTCTCTATGTGTCTCGAACGCTATATCTTAGCTTACGATCTTGTCGCATACTTGATATATCAGGCATGGTTGGGTCAGGATTGCTCATCCCGTGGAACGTAATCATAGTGTGCCTTACCAGAAAAGAACCTCTAGAGTTGTTTGCGCTTGAGACGGAGGCTCCAAACTCCTAGTCCAGTCCGAAACGGACCAGCAAGGAGACCTGGAGCAACTAGTACTACCTCCGCGACCTGCTTCCGATAAACAAAGCGGAAAAGATGCACCAGTTGCGTTCTGGAGAATTCAGTGGAGATCCTGGGATTGTATATGATGGTGACCACCGGTGGAAATATATATATAAATAAATATATATATATATATATATATATATATATATATATATATAAATAAAATAAAACGTCGGGAATTAAAAATAAAAATAATTATATATATATATATATATATATATATATATATATATATATATATATATATATATATATATATTTAAATAATTATTTTTATTTTTAATTCCCGACGTTTCGGGTGCTTTCCAGCACCCATGGTTACGGGGCTAGTTTAGTATATAACTTAGTAATACTTTCCACTGCGGGGCAACGGAAAGGTTATGCTGAACTCCTAACAACTTGATTTCCACCGGTGGTCACCATCATATACAATCCCAGGATCTCCACTGAATTCTCCATGTATATGTATATATATATATATAATAATTAAAATTAAAATTAAACGCGATAAAATCCGTAAAAGTAGTTTTAATCAATGTGTAGTGTTCGCATAAATATAAGAAATAATTAAATTATATACTAGTAAACTTATATTCGTATCTCCTAAATGTTTAAACATTTTCGATTTAACGAAAGTTGTCACCAAATATCAAGGCCAGGAGGTCGATTGTCCGCCTCGATGACGTGTTTTTTAAACACCATTACTATGCCGGAATTTCTCCTTACTTTACCAAATTTAGAATTCTGCGCAGGATTCAAATTCGTGGCTCTAAGCGTTGCAATTCAATCCTAAGATGTTGCACCAACGGAGCCCCCTATTGCTGATATCTGTTACGTTCTTGTGTTTAGACTGTACTGACTCAATTACGTTACGACCGACGGGAATAAGGAACATTAGGCACCTTCGTCAAAAAAACCTACTTACAGCTTCTTATGTATGATAAACTATACTACAGCGATTACCAATTCAATTGCAAAGTAAATCCTTTAAGATTCTGAAAGGCACATAATATAAAGAAGGTAACTTTAAATAAGCTGTTTATATAAGAAAGTTAACGGTGTCCGTTACTTATCTACGCCACGTTTTAGCTATTTGAGGCTGCTACAGTTCGTGGGCACCTACAGACAACTTTAAAGAAAAAAGTCTATAGATGCGTTATCACCACTGAGGATTATGATGGAATGACCCACAGCCTGTTATTACACGAGCTCTTTATATCCTTATTTTGTTGCGTCAAAGGTGAGTTCAATGTTGCGAAAAAATTCGATTGCGTCAATTCTGCGTTATTTCACGTGTGCATATTACACACGTGAAATGCCACATCTAGAGCCGAGCTAATTCCGCGAAGCACCTTTGTTTCATGCGTCGCTTTGTGCTCGGCCCCACGCTCGATCGGGCGCTTATTCGCGATTACGCTCGTCTCCTGGAGGTGACTCAGCTAAAGCGACTCAGTCGAGCGAGCTGGCTTTTATTTGAAGTGAAGTCGAGGTATACCTATTATTGCTAACTTGGTTCTATTCTTTTGAATTACGGATGGAAGGGTATTTTTTCGCTGGATTTGTGTATCATTATAATTTCATAACATGGATTACATTTAGAAAGTAGATAGATGCAGGACACTCAAGCCTGAGTAGTTTTATAGTCTCAGTGGTTGGAATGATCTCTAAAGGAGGTCGGATTTCAGCTACAGATTTTTTATAGGATAAAGGTTACAAACGAGCACACAGTTCACTTGATGGTAAGTGGTTGCTGTGGCTTATAGATATATACATTTAACCTCGATTACTAATCAAAATGCGGATGCGTTGTTAACCGTGAGGACTAAGATGGAATGCCTCGTTTCCAATAAAAAGGTGTATCCGGTTCTCTACACTCACCGTACGAAACACAGCAGCGTTAAGCTGCTATTTTACAGTGGTATTCTGTGAGAGCGTGGTCCTTCCCCGGTCGAGCCGACCCGTTCGTACTACAACTATACTACTAATATAGCTGCAACGTGGCTCTACCACGTAAAAATGATAATATTATAATGATAATTAATTTTCATATCGTTTGTTTTGTAAAAGGCGACAGTGAAAAATGTAACAAGGATTCATGAACAACAGTTGTCAAATATCCAGTCCGGCAATGAGGAGTAGCGTCAAAGGTACTAGACTTCAGTACCGCAATCGCCAGTTCATCTGCTACTTATGGCTATTGTGGTAAATGCTGCCTAAAGTTCAGTAGTAAATAGTTAAGGGTTAGTAAAAATTAATAATCAAATTAAAATACGGGACATTTTTTATTTAAATTGAAGTGACAAACGAACTTGAAGTCCTCCTGTAGGTATGTGACTACTTTAGTCTATTGATACTCATTGTTAACTTCAGGCAAAGAAGACTTTATATGCGTTATCACTCCTAAGGACTAAGATTATACAAAACTCAAGTCATGAACATGCATGGAGTATTGCAGCCACCTTTGAGATGGCTCAGCAAAAGTATCAACTTGCCGCACTCGACTCAGTGAAACACAGAGCCAAGAGGCTTATCGGCGACAAAAAGCTGCTGGAAACCTATCAACACAGCTTAGCTCACCGCCGCCAAGTTTTCACGTTTGTCGGTTTTCTACAGGTTGTACTTCGAAGAGTATGGCCATGGGCTTCATAAGCTATCTTCATTCTCCTATCGGAGATCCAGACGTACTGCAGGTTGCCATCCACGATTGGTTGATATTCAGAATGGTTGGCACTAAGTGCTATGAGTCATCTTACCGCTAAGGCAAAGATCGGAATGCCCTGCCGGCGTCTGTTTTTATGAGTGCCTATAACCTGGACCTCTTTAAGGTACGCTTTAACAGGCTTCTCCTTGGGAAACTCGCTCCGTCGTAGGCTTCATCTTTGCCTTCGGGCCAGGTGTAGGTCAAGAGTGAGCCCATTATTAATAAAAAGAGATGGAATGCCTCACAGCCTTTAAGTATACTGGCTCTTTATATCCTTCAGACTATTTAGCAGCAGAACTCTTACTGACGGAACTCGGACGTAGTACTGGGCAGAAAAGAAATCTAGAAATCAGACATGGAAAAATTAAAATAATATTTTTCGATACTAGCACGAGATACGTAAAAAAATATATTTCATATGCTACTTCTATCATGGACACCTGGAAAATCCTTCATGAAACAAGTGGTAACATTAAATATTTAGTACAACCGACTTCAATACAAATAAAATGAAAACATCATCAATGTAGAAGTCATTTAAATACGCAATATTAAAGATAACTCAAAAACTAATGGTCAGATCTTGTTCAAATTTATATGGCACCACATGAATCACCAGCTTTCAAATAAAAAAGAATCAACAAAATCGGTTCATCTAAAAAAAAGTTCTAAAGTAACACAGACATAAAAAATACAGTCGAATTGATAGAGTCTTTTTTTGAAGTCGGTTGAAAAGGATACAAATGCACTGCCGCTTCTGAGGGCTATAATGGAAAACCTCATGCCTGTAATTGTAGGTAAATTACAATAGCTACTGTAACTTCACAAGATCACACGATGGTACTAACATGATATTTATAGACAGAAAAATGAAGAACTAATAATTTACCGCGCTGCTCCAGTGTAAACTAGCAGTTTAACTCCACTGTGTCCGTACAGTAAGTTGTAGAGAACTGGAGAACTTTTTACTGGAAACGAACCATTTTTCTCTCCAGCATACCTCCTCTTAGTTTTTAGGGGTGATAACGCATTTGAATTTTGGTTCTTAATCAAGGATAGATGTAGATAGTTATGGGGACAGCATCCACTTACCATCAGGTGGACTGTGTACTCGTTTGTCACCCTTTTCTATAGTAAAAAGTGTGCGTGACATTCACATATTTTCGAAATAATTTCGGCATGCAGATATTCATGATATTATTCTCCACATTTAAAATTATCAATTTCACCTTTACTGATTGGGATTGAATTCGGGTTACTCGTAAACTAAGAAGTTACGACAAGCGTCGTAATTTCTCAGCATATGAGTAGCTACCACAACTAAAAATCATAATATCTGTTCCATACAATTATTTTCTCTAAGCATGAAACTGTTTGGTACCTATATTTTTATATTACTATTTTTTACAGTTAATCAATAATTTATCTTATTTAACTTGTGATGAATTGAAATTCCAAAATTAATCGCGCCAGGTGGTGGTATGCCAGGTACACGGAGTTTATAAACTCTTGCCAACTTACCGCTTGTCACAGTTGCCTAATATAATGTAGAGAACTCTCAGCTTTCCTTAACTTCGCTTTCGACTTTTGACAAGTTTGTTCCACATGTTGCCGTAATCCTATACTATTGAACGAGTATATATATATATATATATATATAATCATCTTGTATATATATATATATATATATATATATATATATATATATATATATATATATATATATATATATATATATATATATATATATAATCGGGATCTCGGAAACGGCTCCAACGATTTTCATAAAATTTAGTGTCCAGGGAGTTTCGGGGATAAAAAATCGATCTAGCTAGGATTTATTTTTAGGAAATGTCTTTTTGTCCGTGTTTTTAGGCAATGAAAAACTGCTACAATATCGTTAGAATAAGAAGGTAAATTTTGACAGATTGTTAATGATTATAAATAGCTTAATTGGTATAATGGGCGGTCACAGAATCGCAAAACCCCGGTTCGAGCCCAGACCGACCGACCGACTTTTTTTATTTTTTTTCAAGTTCCTTTCTTTTTGAGAAAATCTATTTTTTCGAGCCCTTTTTTTAGTATTTTTAAAAACACGAAAATTTAAATTAAAATAATTGCACTCATGATTTTTTATTCAAATAACCAGTTCCGTTTTTTCTGTTATATCGCTAAGATCAAAAAATATTATTTATATTTCATCAGTATGTAATTTGTATCTAAATATCATTTCCAAAACACATGAATTAAAAAAAATCGAGCGAAAACTACCGAGAAAAGCTCGGTCAACCAGGTACTTAACATAAATAAATAAAATCTTTGGATAATATATTTTCTGTATGTAGTATAAATGCAGTATAAGTAAGTACATCATAATCGTTTATCCTAAATGTTTTATTTTGAGGTTACACACTGCAAAAACCACCCCATAATATGCTACCTCGTGGTGAAATTTATGCCACAGTTCTCATGTTTGGTACTTACTTACTTACTTATCGTCACGCACAATCCCTAACGGGGTAGCCAGAGAGAACAGATCGCCAAGTGTCACGATCCTTACATACCTCTTTCGCTTCTTTCAGGTTCATTAACTTCTTCATACATGCACGTCTAGGTATCCGAGTACTCTTGACCCTCCCCTCTTCGAGCAATTTGCTCACATGGTCTTCGAAAGTTAGTCTCGGTCTACCTCGACACCTTTTAATATTTACTTTCGCTCTATATATTTTCTTCACCATTCGGTCTTCCTTATGTCCTTGTATATGTCCTTATTCCCTCTGTCCTCTTACGATACCAATGGGATGATGATACGGGACACTGGATTTTTACATCGCCGCTACACGGCTAATGTGTTTGTTTAATTTCATAAATGTAGACAAATATTAAGCGACCACTGTTTCATAAATTACTTGAGGTCTTTAATTTATGCCATTATAATATGGGTTTAGGTTTCCGTCATCAATAATGCTTCATTTGGTGTGTAACTCGTATTCACATAGTCCACATTGACAAATCACAAGAAATTAAGTAGTATATGTCACAACACGCGATTTTTGGCTTGTTTAGAATCAAAAATTCATTGCCTTAATAATTTTAACTATTTATGTCTTAATAAATTCCAATAAATATATTAAATTAGAACAAAGGAGAGCATACCATTTCCTATACACAAAATGACAAACTTCTAAAGCGTCAACGAAAGGGTGTTTGTTGAACTAAATTTGAAAGTAAATTTCGTAGATCGATCAAGCATTCGGCCTCCTCGTTGGTATTTAATGCTAATTATCTTTTATTTATTAAGTTAAATAAGAATCAATGATGATAATAAGGCACAGATGAGAGGAATTTTATAGCTTTGAATACTTTTTGGCATCACGATACGTATAAATATCACATCACAATCATCATCACTATAGTCATTCACAAATCAGCACCTGAACATAGAACTCCACCAAGGGATGCCACAAAGCCTGGTCCCGATCTATCTGCATCTGTCGAGGTCCTGCATCTCTTACCAGCTAGTAGGGAGCCGTACTACAATTCGCTTACTTCCCTGCGGCTACCCCTCAAGAACCTCTTCATAACATCACATGATGATTTACAAATTACAAATTTGGAATGTATAATATATAGGTTTTCTATTGGATTCAGTTTTTAAGATATAGTTAGTATACGCACAATCGGTAGAGCCACACGCAAGTGTGGAGAACGACCCTAGTGCATGTCTTTTTACTGGAAAAGCAAGCACCCGTTTTACTAGAAAAGAGGCATTCCATGTTAGTCCTCTCGGGTGACAGCTCATATCTGCATTTTGATTCGTAATCGAGAATAGATATAGGTATCTATGGGCCACAGCACACCACTTACCATCAGATGGACTGTGAGCTCGTTTGTCACCCTTATACTTTATAAAAAAAGTCTTAACCGTAACTATTCTTTTAATAAAAAAGTTTAAGTTACAGCCTATATATATATATATATATATATATATATATATATATATATATATATATATATATATATATATATATATATATATATACGTACCACTCCTGGGCACAGGCCTCCGCTCATTTATGAGAGGGTTTTAGAGCAAGGAATTGTCTGCCGCGCTGCCCCAATGAGTGCTGTTGAACTTCACATGTCTTCGAAATATTATTTTCTTATTTCTCAGAGATGCAAGTTTCCTCACAATGATTTTCCTTCACCACCGAGCACGCGGTAAATCAGCACTTAAAATTGCAATTAACAATTTCCTTGGTGTCAGCGGGAATCGAACCCGGTTTGCTCGCGTACTGTGAAATTTACAGCGCTAACCACTACTGCCAGCTACTTTTATATTAACAGAATGTGCTGTGAACCAAGTGTGTATTTAATCGAAATGAGGATAGCTCTAATTTAAAGAGTTCACAGCTGAGCAAGGAGGTGACAGGGGTAGTTAAATAAGAGATGGTCCCGCTTGTCACGTGAGTTGACAAAGGTAGTTTTTCTTTAATTTAATTGATAAGCCACTGCTAATCTCATATTATATTTTCCTCTGTCGCCTTCCTACGACACCCACGAAATGATATGGCGTAGTACGGTCTCTTAAAATTATATAACATAAGTTTATTAACATCCAGACCAGACCATCCAGACTACAATGCAAGCCGTTATAAGTTTATTAACATCCAAACCAGACCATCCAGACTACAATGCAATCCGTTGGCACTCCACTGTGGCCGTGGAAGGAAAAGTGGAGATCTCCCGCCGGGCAAGATGTTCTGCATGGGGAGCAGCCAACGCTCCGTGTGATACTATTTTCGAGATGTTTGTGCTGTTAGCCTATGCGGCTCTTATAGCTTTATTTTGGCTCAGGGGTCGCGGCCTGCAAGGCCACAAGCTAATTAAAATAAAGAAGTAAAAGAATTATTCTATATATACTGTTTTTACTTCAGAACTTTGATAGCGTGATTTAGGTTTCGATGTGTTTCGTTAAGGCGCGACGACACCGCCGCCATAGACCGAGGCATGTGTGCATTAAAATTTCTACACGCATATGTTTTTTTATAGAACAATGGTGACAAACGAGCACGTAGTTCATCTGTCGGTAAGTGGATACTGTGACCCATAAACGTCTACATACATTTATTCTCCATTAATATAATATTCTGTGAGTTTACGAAGTTTAGAAATCAATTTAGAGCAATAAAATATGGATTAAGTAAGAGGCTATACGTGGTAGAGCTACGCTGCAGCTATATAATGGTTGTAGCACGAATTCGTTGGCTCGACCGAGGAAAGACCACGCTCTCATAGATTATCAACGTAAAATAGCAGCTTAATATTACCGTGTTTCATGTGGTGAGTATAGTGATCCAGATACCCTTTTTTACTGGAAACTAGGCATTTTATCTTAGTCCTCAGGGTTGAAAATGCATCTGCGCTTTCATTCTTAATCGAGCGTAAATGTAGATGTCTATTGGCCATAGCATCCACCCACCATCAGGTAGACTATGTGCTCGTTTGTCACCCTTATTCTATAAAAAAGTCAGTTTAATTGCTTACTCCAGACTGACCATTCTTTCCCTACCCGCTTATATTATTATCTTCTCACAATTTAAAAACACCACAGTTCCCTCCAGCAATATGAAAGAATTATATAATAAAATGTAAGCTATACTTTATAAATAGGATTCTTATTTCTAGTAGAACGGACACCCCTTGAGTGCTCTGTGATGGTCTGTATAGAAACAAATTCTGGAAGAGCTAAGTTTGAAAGAAAGAAAGTAAGAAACATTTATTTGCACAGAATACAGGTGGTACCAGATTTAACAGTGGTGCATAGTTCAAGCTATATTCTGCCTTTAATAGGCATGCAAATATTTATAATTACATAAAACAAATAAAATACTATTATGTTACTTACAAAAATGTCAAGTTATGTTATTATTTATCATAAATTATGTACAAAATATTATTATTATTATATATTATTATTATTATATTATATTTTTTATTATATTACATTTTATTTAAAATTACAAATAATCATATACATTAGTTTTATGTTGCATGAACTCTTGTATCGTATAAAAACACTTATCCACTAGCCATTTTTTTAACTTACTTTTAAAATATTTTATTGGAAGTTCCCGTAGTCTCCTAGGCAGTTTATTAAAAACTGATATGCACATATGATATACATTCAGTTTATTTAAGGCTGTTCTACAAAATGGAATCATTATTTTAGTTGGATCTCTTGGTTTGTATTTACTAAAATGATCCCCCTTGAATTTAAAAAAATCCTTACAAAGACTGATACCTCAAGAACATACATGCAGGTTAATGTCAGTAAATTAAGTTTTTTAAATAAAGGTTTACAGGAGTCAAGTGGACTTGCTCCACAAATAGCTCTTAAACATTTCTTTTGTGCAATGAATGTTTGACCAACATCAGTAGAATTCCCCCATATTATTAACCCATATCTAAGGATTGATTCTACATAGCCTTTATACGCTATACCTGCAGTCTTTTCATCTGATACGGTCCGAAGCTTTCTAAGGGCATAGGAAAATCTATTTAGTTTGAGACAAGCATCATTTACATAATGTTTCCAATTACAAAATCTGTCCAAAGTTATACCCAGAAATTTTATGCTGTCAGCTTCTTCTATACTATCATTTTCTATTTTTATGTTAATATTATTATCAGGGCGTTTACTTTTATTCGTACAAAATTTTATGAATTTTGTTTTTGACAAATTTACATTTAATTTGTTTGCTTTTAGCCATCTTAATACAGATTGTACCTCTTTACTTATTTTAATTCCGTGAGATGTATCCCTGACCCTTATATGGCACTATTATAGATATGTCGTCTGCAAATAGAACACTTTGACAGTTTATTGAATCTGGTAGGTCATTAATGTACAGTAAGAATAATAAGGGGCCTAGTACGCTCCCTTGTAGAACTCCATGTTTATTGACCCTGGATGGAGATCTGTGCACACTGCATTCATGTCTGTCATTTAAAGTAGTGATTTCAACATATTGTTTACGATTGATTAGAAAACTTTTTATCCAGTCTAAAGCTACACCTCTAATGCCATATTTTTCACATTTGGTGAGCAAAATCCCATGATCCACAAAATCAAAAGCTTTACTCATATCAAAGAATATGGCTACCACCGGAATTTTCTCATCAATGTATCCAGTTATATTTTTTTACAAGAGAGAATGCTGCTAAAGAAGTTGATTTATTGTGTTGAAAACCATTCTGTTCTTTTTTAATAATATTATGTTTATTAAGGAATTTAATTAACCTGTTGTAAAAAACCCTTTCAAAAATTTTTGATATAATAGGTACAAGCGTAATAGGACGATAGTTATTAGGTTCTTTTCTATCACCTTTCTTGTACAATGGTTTAATAATAGAGTGTTTTAATTTATCTGGAAATATTCCTTGAATCAAGGAATTTGTGATTATATGGTTAAGAATGGGGGCAATGACACGAGCACTTGCTTTAATTATTTCTGTAGATATAGAGTCATACCCCACAGCTTTGGTATTATTTAATGATTTAATTATATTTATGATTTCAAGCTCTGAATTAGGTATCAAGAATATTGATTTATCATTAACATTTATTGATATTTTTTGATATTGTTCGTTTGGCGCATGTAAATTATTTCCATTACTAATATTAATAAAAAAGTCATTAAAAAACGTTGCTATTTGGGTAGGATTACGAATAATATTTCCGTCGTTTTGTATTGATTTCACACTGTTAATCGAGTTGATATTATTATTTTTATCTTTTATTATGTTCCAAGTGGCTTTTCCTTTATTTTTTGCCCGCTTAAGATGTTTTCTGTTAATATTTTTTTTTTGACCATATTATGCATTTCTTTAATATTTTTCCATAAATATTATATTTTTCCAATGTATCTTGTTTCTTAAATTTATAATATGAAAACCTTAATTGTCTTTTAATGGCACTGGCTTTTCTCAGGCCTTTAGTGATCCATGCAGGAGATCGACTGTTTGTAGTTATTTTAGATTTATGGTAGGGAAAACATAATTCATAATACAATGTAAGTTCTTGATGAAAAATACTAAATGATTTATTTTCGTCTGATTCCGCGTAGACTTCATGCCATGATAATTGTGTGTGTGATGATATGATGTCACATGATAATGTCACAATATTGGTACGTCAAGAAAAGAGATTTTAGTGATGTGTTCATCACTAAAATCTCTTTTCTTGACGTACCAATATTGTGACATTTTTTCACACTTTCCTGGAAATTCTAACACTTGCGCGGTATCGTGATCAGATAGATAGAGCCGGTGTACTGTACCATATGCCTCTTCGTGATTACTTGCTATGAGATCTATACAGCTATTTTGTCGTGTTGGCTCATTTATATGTAAAGTTAAATTAAAATTTGAGAGGATATTTTTAAGGTAATTGTACTTTTATTATTTAACAGTATATTAATGTTTAAATCACCTGTTAATATGAGTTTTTTATTTATAATTTTGAATCTTAATTTATGTAACAGTATTTCCAATTTATTAAAAAATGAATTAATGTTAGATGTAGGTGTTCTGTATAAACATATTACTACTGTATTTAAACTGGGGATTTCTATACCGCAACATTCAAATATATTATCACATGAGCATTCTTTACATATTTCTATTGGCTTGCAATCAATTCCGCAATATGTTAGAATGCACGTACCACCACGCTTTTGTGTTTTCCTAGAATAGTAACTGCCCATGGTATATCCCTTAAAAGTAATATGTGACTCATCACCTCTTTTTATAAAAGTTTCACTAAAGCATAAAATTTGTATTGGATAGTTATTTTTGGAAAGTTCAATTAGACATAGTTCAATGGTGTCAATTTTGTTTAAAATACCTGCTATGTTTTGATGGAGTAATCTTATTTATTTTTTTTTATCTGCTTTTAATTTTAATTCCCGTGGCTTACTCATAAAAAATTCTTATTGTTAAATATTTTAGATGAAGTAGTTGAATTACGTTTAATGATAAGAAAATAATATGGGATGGTCCCTTTTACTCTGCACATACCCGAAGGGGAACTTTTTGGTAAGCTATGTTTAATAATAGAAAGATAATAGGGTTTTACTTTATTTGTACCTGAAGGAATATATTTAGTATTATAGTCTTTGGTATCTATGGTTAGATTGATTAACCTGCATATATGACCCTGTAAGTAGTGGTAGTTATAATAATGTTCATTTAAATGAGATATATCCAAGAAATGGCAATTATGGTAAGTTTGACATGTAAATTTTAGATGTGTATTTATTTTTTTTTTTCATTTAGGTATCTATTTCTATTAACACTAAGTATTATTACATTACATTTGGTCAACAATTCTAAACTATTCTTTAAGTGAAAATGGATTTGGTTTGGGTCTGCATCATTTTCACCAATACATAATATTACCCAATCTTTTTCTGATATGTCCAAATTACGGCATGGTTTCAATGACTCATTACATTTAGCAAACGGTTTTATAAAGGAATATACTTTGTATTTTTCGTATTCATTTGTATCCCTCGAAATTGTTAGTTTTTTACAAAGACCCAAGCACTGCTGTTCTCCAATAATGAATATTCTTCGGTTGGTTTGTACATTAATATTTACCAAGTTTTTAGTGCCATCCTGTGGTTGATTGTGGCTGAAGTTATACATTGACATTTCTTGTATGTCAACGCCACATCCTGATGCATTTTGAGTTTCTGGAACCACTTCAGACGCTGATATATTATTTCGTTGTTGTATGCGTATGTTACTGGTGTCGCCATCTGTTGGTGTTATGTCATCATCTGGTTTTAGTCTAAGATCTCCAATACTCATGCTCAAATTGTTTTCTTGTAGATTTTTTTGTATTTTTTTCGTTATTAGAGAATAAATGATTTTTTGAACTTGTGGCGAACCCTTACAGATTTGTTTTAACTATTATTATTATTATTATTATTATTTGTTTTAACTGCAGAATTTTCCTTTCCTGCTCATTAATTTGCTGTTTAAGATTGCTGTTTTCCGAGTTTAAATTATCTATTTCAGCATGCGCTATTTGTAGTTGCTCCTGTAATTGTAATATTTGCTCTTTGTAGCACTCACAATCCTCGTTATATAACTGTGCAGTGGATAAATCTGGTAAGCTTCTAGCCAGATAATCCGAGTTGGTCGATATAAACGACATGTTTAGTGATTCATTTAATTTTTTGTTCTTTTGAGAACGAAAGGTAACATTCTGGTTCTCCATTTCATTCTTTACAAGTCTTTATTATCTTTCTGTATAGTAATGTTATTCAAAGCCCTCTTTCGGCTAATTTAAGTACTATATTAGTATTACAATATCGATCAACTGTACTAGTTTAGCAATTCGTCGATAGATGTCGTACAATATTTTTCCTATAAGAATGAGTTGAGCGGTTTTTGAATTTTGTAACGATTTATATTTTCCACACACTTTTCAAAAGATTTTTTATGTTTTTACGCACTGGAAAATTATTTTATTTGCTATAAACTGTTGTCCGTAGGGATTTACATAGCTTTTAAGCACTTTTAGAGTTAAACACCCTTTAATAATTCTTATCTCGATTTGATGTTTAAGGCACTTTATCACTAATTGTTTATTGTTCTTTTAGCTGTTATTATTATATTATTTTTGTTTGGATTACACTTTCACTTGTAATTTACATTTCACTTTAACTAATTAAACTAAATATATGGCTGATAATTTACTTTAACTATTTTTATTTAGATAAAATTTATAGATGGCTTTAATTAACTTATTCACTCACGCCGCCTTGTTTGTCAAGACATTATCACCTAAACTATTACTCGGCTCAATGCTAACGGTCCTCTCCTCCTCTAGTTTGAATTCCGATGGCAACGGACCACTTCTTACACATTTTGTTCTTTCGATGTATCCAGAGCAGTTCCAGAAGGTTTATAATAATCAAAAACATCATTATCGGTACAATAAATATCCCAATTTAAGTCACCCCGTAATGTAAAATTTTCTTTATAAGCTATTAGATAATCAATATGTTTTTTTAAACATTTACATGATATTTAAATTTTTGCTACATACATTCTAGAACCAGCTTTCTTAAATATTCTTCCAAGTTTTCACACATGCTTGGAACCATTATTATAAAAACACTTAACTAACACTTCATCGTCAATAGCAAAAGAAATTGTACGACGGCCCCCGTACTACCTTACATTGAGAGATCTGTTGAGACAAAACTTTTTTTTAACGGCGGATGACGATGACAGCGATAACAACCGAGTGGAGTGCAATGCTGACTGTTCCTATAAGCAATATTTTTTTAAATGATTTGATTATTTAATCCATTTTCCTATATAATTAATTTCTCGTTTTACAGTTTTAACGCTATTTTCTGCTTGCCCGTTTGATTGGGGGTAAAAAGGTGCGATAGTCAAATGTTTTATTCTATTAGAAACACAAATTTTATTTTTTTTTATAGAAGAGGGGGCAAACGAGCATGCGGCTCACCTGATGTTAAGTGACTACCGCCGCCCATGATCAACCGCAACACCAGGAGACCTGCGGGTGCGTTGTCGGCCCTTTAGAAAGGAGTAAGCTCTTTTCTTGAAGGTCCCCAGGTCGTATCGGTCCGGAAAAATCGCCGGTGATAAACTATTCCACAGAGAGGTTGTACGTGGAAGAAAACTCCTTGTGAAACGGACAGTGGTGGACCGCCAAGCATCCAGATGGTGTGGATGGTATCGGGACGTTTGCCGTGTCGTGCGTTCACGAAATTTGGCGGCTGGGATTAATCCGAACAATTCCTCAGCGCACTCCCCGTGATAGATGCGATAAAATACGCAAAGAGATGCAACATCTCTTCGCAACGCCAGTGAATCGAGCCGATCGGAAAGCACTCGGTCGTCGACGATTCGAGCCGCTCTGCGCTGGATGCGGTCAAGTGGAAGGAGCTGGTACTGGGGAGCCCCAGCCCAGAGATGGGAACAGTATTCCATGTGCGGCCGAACCTGCGCCTTGTAAAGTTGCAGGCGGTGTGCCGGCATGAAATACTGTCCCACTCTGCTGAGCACGCCAAGCTTTTTAGAGGCCAATTTGGCCTTCCCTTCCAAGTGACCACGAAACTGCACGTCACTCGATATGTCGACGCCGAGGATTCCGATACTGGCTGAGGCCACAAGGGGAGTGCCTTGAAACTGAGGGGATACGACAAAGGGGTTCTTTTTAGCGGTTAACGCGCAAACTTGTGTCTTCTGGGGGTTAAACTGGACTAGATTTAGTCGTCCCCAATCCGAGACTCTGTACAGCAAAGACTCGACTTCAGACACAAGTTTGTCCCGGCACTCGGAGACGTTTTCCCGAGAAATATTGGCTCGGCCGGTGTAAAGAGCATCACCAGTGCTGTCATCTGCATAGCAATGAATGTTACGGGTATGCAACATATCATTGATATGCAGAAGAAACAGCGTTGGCGATAGCACGCAGCACTGTGGAACACCAGCATTAATAGGCTTGCAATCGGAGCTTGCACCGTCTACAACGACCTTGATGCTCCGATCTGCAAGAAAGCTGGTGATCCAATCGCACAATTTCTCGGGAAGCCCATAGGAAGGGAGCTTCGAAAGAAGCGCTTTATGCCAAACCCGATCGAAGGCCTTCGCAATGTCCAAACTAACGGCCAATGCCTCCCCCTTGAACTCTACTGCCTCCGCCCATCTGTGAGTGAGGTAGACCAGAAGATCACCAGCTGACCGACCACGGCGAAAACCGTAATGGCGGTCACTAATCAGCTGGTGATCCTCAAGGTACCTCATGAGCTGGCAGTTTACAATGGACTCCATTGTTTTGGAGAACAAGGAGGTGATGGCGATTGGCCGGTAGTTGGACGGGTCTGAGCGGTCGCCTTTTTTAGGGATCGGGTGGACGAAAGCCGTCTTCCATGATTTTGGGACTACGCCTAGGGAGTAGGAGTACCGGAAAAGACGCGTTAAAACCGGTGCCAACTCTGGAGCACACGTCCTCAGCACAATTGGGGGGATTCCGTCAGGCCCACTCGACTTGTGGATGTCCAGGGAGAGGAGTGCTTTGCGAACCGAGCGCTGTGTGAACTGCACTTCCGGCATGGAGCACTCACACCGCGGGATGGTCGGCGGCGTACTCCCCCCGTCTTCGAGAGTCGAGTTAGACGCAAAGAAGGAGCCTAGAAGATCGGCTTTCTCCTTTGCAGTATGGGCCAGTGAGTCGTCCTCCCTGTGCAGAGATGGAAGAGATGGCTGACAGAAATTCCCCTGGACAGCCTTGGCGAGAGACCAGAATCCACGGGTTCCAGAAGGAAGGCGAACTAGTTTCTCGCCAATTCTGCCTATGTGCTCTGTCTTTGCCTTGGCAATGACTCTTTTGAAGGACCTAGAGGCGGAATTATACTTCTTTTTTAGAGCGCTGGTGTTTACATCCCGGGACGCTGATGCATCAACCCAGGCTTGATAGCACTCCTGCTTATAGCATGATGCTATTTTACAGGAGCGACCAAACCATGGCTGAGATTTGCCTCCAATGGGCACCACAGAGGAAGGAATAAAAAGTTCCATACCCTGAAGTACCACATCAGTAACAGAATCCGCAACAACGTTGGGATCATCCGGCGAGAAGCAAACCCGCCCCCAAGGGTAGGATGCAAAGAAAGGCCGCATCCCATCCCATCCCTATAGTGCCAAACACGGCGGCAGCCTGCAGAATGCAACCGCGATTTCGGCGTGAGTGGCACAACACTCCGGACCAGACAATGGTCCGAGGAGCCTAAAGGGGCGTCAACGGAAATCTGATATCCGTCCGGGTGAGAGGTCAGCAGAAGGTCCAACAGGGAAGGTGCATGATCCTCCACATCTGGAATCCGCGTAGGCGAAGTAACCAGTTGTGTCAGACCATATGCCAAGGCAAAATCATGAACAGATCTCCCCGCATGATCGGTTAAACGTGAACCAAGCCATTCGGCGTGATGGGCGTTAAAGTCGCCGAGGATCACGATCTCTGCGGAGGGGATCTGCTGTAGCAACGAATCTGCAGCCATTTGGACGTGGTCGAAAAGTCGGTCTGTTTCGGCATTACCGCTATGGGACCTATAGAGGCACCCGTAGACGCGCGGATGGTCGTCGCTGTCTACGCGTAGCCAAAGGATGGACTGGTCCGAACCTTCAAGTCTGCCGAGGCGTCGAGAACAGATGTCCTCTCTGACGTAAACGCAAACTCCAGCCCGAGGCACAAAGGAGTGTTCCAGTTTGTACCCCGGGTAGGAGAGATACGAGACATCAGCCGGAGAGGACACCTGCGTCTCGGTCAGAAAGAGCAGAGCCGGCCTCGCCGTCTCGAGATGGTAGTGGACGGCGTTTAGGTTAGAGTGAAGTCCCCTGATATTGCAGAAATTCACGGACAGCGTGGCAGGGGTCGCCTTGGTCTTGTTGCTCCGTTTGCCCCGAGCAGTTGTAGTCTTGAGCGGAATTTCGCCCCCCCCCCCCAGAATACGCGGGGCAGCCTGAGCACCCACGCTCAGAAGTGGAGAAACATGGTCGTGGATGCTCAGCGAGGGATTCTCCAGGGGTGCTGGTACCCTCCTGGGGTAGTCTATCTTTATTTAATTCCGCTACCATGTTGATGGGGGGGGGGGATTTGGGCCTCCGGCCACCTGCACTCACCAGACGAAACGCGGAAGCAGAGCTTCCACTTCACGCCGGTATTCTGTGAGGTCGTGGTACCACCCCAGTTTGAGCCGGCCCATACGTGCAACAGCAAAGCTGCGGCATGGCTCTACCACTGTTATTTCATCAGAACAAAATGTTGATGCCTTATTCGATATTTCGGTGTCTATATTGTTTCGGTTTTTATTAATACAAACCGACCAAATATCTCACATGGTATATCACATTGGTAGCATTCTACGCACTTGGAATATGTATCGACTGCAATTAGAAAATTCCTACAATATAACGAAAAAATATCTACATGCAAACGTTTTCATCCTCGCCGCCAAGTTGTAATGTTTAGGAATAAATTCATAGCAATAGAATACGGCTTACGTAGCAGGCAGTTTAATCGCTCACTCCAGACTGACAATAATTTGCCTACCCGCTTATATTATCATATTATCACATTTTAAAAACACCACAGTGAAAGCGTGGTCTTTCCCCGGTCGAGCCGCTCATTAGTGCATCAACCACAATATAGCTGTGGCTTAATATTATATGACAATATTATAAAACTAAACTATTAACAAAGGGTGTAAAAAGAATTTATTATGTACGTTATTTATTCCTCATAAGAAATTACAGGCTTAAAATTCCTGCGTACCCTTACTCGAATTAAAGCTTCTTACAAGGCAGGTCTAATAGCGCCATCTTCTTCTAATCACAACCGCGAATAAGGGACAAAAGAGATACAAAATCAGTTTAAATCACATACCTCAGACACGAGATGCAACAATCTCGTTAATCCACAAAATAACTTGTCACCAAAACCTCTTCCAAGTTTCAATTAAGCTTTGCGCCTACGAAAGCTCTATAAGCCCACGCTGCTGTACACGCTGGTGTAGGTTCGACTAAATAGATTACAGGATTTACTACGACCTTCTGTTAGCTAGGGCTATTGTGAGATAAGTGTGATAGGAAATAAGGCCCACAAAATTGCTTCGAAATATTTGGGTCTGTGTGTATAAGATTTAGCGTTAATCTTGCGTAATATTTTGTTCATCTGTTTTGAAATGGTGCCGCATACATTAAAATAACGTTCCACATGTCTCTCTAGAATTGTTCTGGAAAATTCTTGATATTTTTTTAATACAAGATGAGGCAAATAACACTTGACCATGGTTGTTGTAATTCACTCGATTTATCGAGAATATAAATTAAACAGGATTAAAATCTGTAAAAGAAATATTTGATATAATGTTTCCGTCTTGTTAGAAATTCGTTAATACAAAAATACCAACTAATAATTTTAAGTACAAGGGGCAAGACGTTTCTTATAGAATCAGGGTGACAAACAAGCATACAGTCTTTGTGATGGTAAGTGGATGCTGTTGTTTTCTCGATTAAGAATCGAAATATAGTAGCGTTGTCACCCATGGGGACTTATCTGTAGTATGTTCTCTCATCATTCAAAGCCCATTGCCATTTCAGCTTACTGATCCGTTAGGCTATGTCGGTAACTCGGTTTTATTGCGGATATGCTCATTTCTGAGTCTATCACGCAGAGAAACTCCGAGCATAGCCCTCTCCATAGCTCGCTGAGCGACTTTGAGCGTCCTCATACGGCCAGCGGTGAAGGACCATGTCTCAGCTCCATAAGTCAGTGATGACTGATGGCAACACGCACTGATTGTACAATCTAGTTTTCAGAGTTTGAGGTATACCTGACGAGAAGATGTGTCGTAATTGCCCGAACGCTGCCCAGGTGAATTGAATCCTCGATTGACCTCTCGGTCGAAGTTGGACTTACCTAGTCGGACTATTTGTCCCAAATAAACGTACTCGTCAACAACTTCGAGCATAGTGCTCCCAACAACTACCGGCAATGTGGCTCTAACACATTTAAAATTTCACGACCTACCAGTGAAGGTATGTGATATTTAGTTAAAAAATGCATTGACTTTTTTAACAGTCTTTGACTTTAACTTTTTTTAATAAAACAATTCCATTTTTGAATTACGATTCTTTAATGTCCTAGAAAAATAAATTTTCCAACGCTGGCACGTTTTCACTAGAGCAAAACTTCTACATGTTTATTCGTCACGAAATTTAAACTTTTTTAATTTTATATAAAATATATTTATTAAATGAATAGAGGAAGCCAAATCTGATGAAAAGTTTTACTTCGTAACAATTGACATCTCTTAATCCTCACATTCTCAAAACCCCTCTGTGAACTTAGTTTGTAGGTTAACATAGTCTTTGTGATTATTTTTTTCTTTGTATATCAGGAATATTTATGGTACTATCTAATCATAATTCTAAATTTTGAAGTGTAAGTGGTAGAGCCATGCTGTAGTTATATTAGTAGTATAGTTGTAGCACGAATGGGTCGGCTCGACCGGGGAAGGACCACAATCTCGCAGAATACCAGTGTGAAATAGTAGCTTAATGCTTCCGTGTTTCGTATAGTGAGTGTAGAGAACCGGGGACCCTTTTTACTGGAAACGGGTCATTCCATCTTAAACCTCACCGCCAGTGCTTGAGTACTCTCCCAGCTGATGTATTTAGTATTTATTTCTGACTTAAAAAATACGCATTGTGTCAAAAAAAATTTAAGTAAAATTAAAGTAGGTAATTAATGGAAAAAACTGATGGTACGTGGTGATGAAGCTGTAGATGGTAAAGCGCACTTAGTTCAATAAAAGCCTTCTTGCCTTAAAAACGCTCACATTGTAATCGAATGGAAGGACTGACGCTAGTTGTCAAATTATTTAATTTCATTGCTCTAAAACCACCAATCAGGCTTTTTAAAATAAAATACAATATATTTAACACGTTTCTGCTATCATTCAACATTAATACAAATATGAAACCTGCTTTTTTCATTAATCGGTAATACTGAAGCCTAGTAAAACCCAGACTTCGCATAGGCGCTTTTTAATACCGAGCATGATCGTTCCGTCGGTGCTGCAGCCTTTTGTGAGAATACCTATATTTTTCAGATTGCCTCTACCGACAGACTTATTTCTGTACTAACTTATACTTTATTCTGTAATCTGCTCTTTCGTTTTTATAATCTAATCAAACAATACGAACTGCTTTGTTAGTTTTAAGGATTTTTTCCTTGTTAAAACAGTTATCATTACGTACATGATAATGAGAACTTTAGATTTAAAGATTAGTAATAAAAAGTTTAAATGGTCGTACAAGTACGGAGACCATAAGGTAATAAGGGTTTAATACCTGGTACAGCTATAGTGCAGCTATATTACGGTTGTAGCGCGGATGGGTCGACTCGATTAAGGTAAGACCACGCTCTGACAGAATACCAGCGTAAAATAGCATTAGCTCAATATGCTGTGTTTCGCATGGTTAGTGTAGAGAATTGGACACCCTTTTTATCCCCCTTTTTATCTCCCCAAGGACCTAAGCATAACGCATCTGCGTTTTGATTTTTAATCGGGGATGGATGTAGATTTCTATAGGCCACAGTACCCACTTGCCATTGATAATACGCACTTACGTATGTACTTACATAGTTCAACTGTGCCCGTTTATCTAAAATATTCTATAAAAAATGTTATTGGAAAATTATCTTGTGTCATAATTATGTATTTGGTACTTAGGCAAACAAAGAGATGAGACATTTCTTACATCATCATACTACTACTGACTAATTAATAAATATTTTCTTTAGTAATTAGTCCTTATTTTCGGTATACTTAGACAGCCAGCTCGGCTTGTTTGTTGATTTACTTTGCGTAATTAACAGTAATTAACACAAATATTATAGCAAAATATAATCTTGCGAATAATATTGTTTAGTATTCATTATTTATTGTCTACAAAAAATTTTTGTATAAGAACTTACCTATAAAGTAATACTACTTGAATTCCCAGAGTGGAGGGCGCAGGCAGTCGTGGCACAGTTTATACTAGTACGGCTGCCGACGTTAACCTCTCAATGTAATGAAAGGAACTTTTTATTTAAATAGTGTAAGTTATGATGTAAAATTAGTACAGTGAATAAACAAATATTAATTAATATTTATTTTTTATATACATTCGTACAAGTTAATGCACATAGTCTTTTGTATATATTTTTTTAATCTGCCTCGATATTATAGTGCTCGTAAGCGAAACTGCTGATGATTTGATCTCGGGTTCAAATCTCTGGTCGGACCAAAAATCAGGTATTGGGTTTTCCTATTAAGAAATTCTTCCAGGAGCCAGGAAAGCCGAGCGCTGCTGCCCGTCCCATGTTTTTTTATGGAAGAAGTGTAACAAAAGGACACACAGTCCACCTGATGGCGAGTGGATGCTGTAGTTCATAGACATGTACATCCATCCTCGGTTATGAATCAATTGTCACTCCTGAAGACTAAAATGAATTGCCTCCTTTCCAGTAAACAGGTTTGTTTCTTTAGTTTTCCTGTTACAACACCCATAGTACGATATGGGGTAGTGGATATACTTACACTGCAACACGCAACTCTCTTACACGATACAAAACTCATATCAGTGATAAGAAGCAGTTTCAGAAGTACCAAACCTCTAATACTGCGATTGACGATCCGACTGCAAAGACTCATAAGAAAGGGAATTTTTCCATACAATGGTAGAGATACGTGTCCTCCAATGGTAGTTTAAGCATTTTTAATAACCCTCATATATCTGACGTTAAATCTGAAAGCTTGAATCAAAAATTCTTACAACAAATAGGAAAAGGTTAATTGTAAAGGAACCACAAAGTAACAAATCATCCACACTTTAAATTTTAAATTGATTTAAATAAAACTAGTTTTATCGCGGTTTCATTAGTTATTTTTAGTTACCTGTGAGTAACCGCGGTTACCTATGACATCTGATCATTGAACATCTCATCCCCCCCCTCCCCTCCCGCAACCATGGGTGCTGTAAAGAGCGCAAAACGTCGCGATTATAAAAAAGTTCATATACGCGATAAAATCCGTAAAAACTAGTTTTATTTAAATGTGTAGTGTTCGCGTAAATATAAGAAATCATTATCTAAACTGATTAACACCAATTTTAGAACCTTCGCATCCCAGAGGCTAGCACTCGCTGTAAATTTCACAGTACGCGAGCAACCCAAGTTCGTTCCCAACCGGAAATCGTTAATTGCAATTTTAGGTATTAACTTACCACGAGGTAAAGAATTGGAATAGGCGGTAAAGAAACATCGGCAGGACACCAACATGTCTGAGAAATTAAGAAAAATGTATTTCGGAGACATACGAAAACCACCAACATGCATTGCTCCAAAACCCTCTCAGAAATGAGAGGCCAGTGCCCGGGTGTGGGACGTATATAGGCTTTAACTTTAAGCTACGTATTTACCACGTTCTTCGTTGTGATTTTTTGTCACAGCCAAGCACGTGGTACATCATGGAGAAACTCTCATGACTTAGAAATATTAAAGAGGCAAAGGAGAGCCTAGCAACACGCATTGAGCAGCGCGGCGATCATTTCCATGCCAGTGGGATGTATAGATTTACTACCACTTTATTGGGATGGGTTTTACTAAGAGTGGTATTAACTTCTTGGTTTGCTGTCGATATAAACAAAATAATTTTCATAACTGGCTGTGCCTGCGACTTCGTCCGCGTAAATGCCATATATATTTTGTATTGTTTGAGATAGTACACTAAAACAAAACCTAAAATTTGTGAAGCGAAAAAGTCGTGAATTCGAATCCGACATTCGACTAATATCACAAACCAGTCCTAATACATGCATTTGAAGTTTCCTTGAAGTATTTTATAGAAATACTTAAAACTCCATTTGACCTTCTATTTCTATTTTTATATTTATTTAGCTTTTATCTTCATATTATATTTTATATATATATATATATATATATATATATATATATATATATATATATATATATATATATATATATATAACATAAAATGTAACGTAAAATTTCAGTAGTTCTCAAAGCTGAATTTATTACAGTTAAATCAACAGATATTTTCAAGTTAATACTTTAGACTTGGCAGCTTGAAGTTTGAAAATTACGGACAGACACTACAAATATATTTTGTATATAGGTTTTGTGGTATAAGTGGGGAAGAATTAGAGTAGCTCTTTTTCCACCACTCACTACTCCCCTGTGTAGAAATGGACTCCCCACCGTGTAATGGCGGTGTCCATACCTCATATCCACTGCCCCATATCGACCGTGTCGTGTCGTAAAAGGCGGCGGAGGGAAACTGATACAAGAGATGGGTAACAGCATTTTCCTGATAACAGATCAAAAGAATAAAAAACTGCCATTGCTCACCCGCCAGCCAAGCATGGATAAATCCCCTACGAGGCAATCTAAGGGACCTATGTTCAGCAGTTTACTTTTATCTGCTGTAATGGATGAAATATATTAGTAATAATAATAATAAAGGAGACAATTTCTTTTTGGCTAATTGGCTAATAAAAAATAATTTCTTTTTGACTAATAATAATAATAAAGGAGACAATGGGCCCACCACAAATTTTAAGGATTCTTAATTAAATGCATGTCAATTTATTCCTTAAAACCTATAGATTACAATAGTATTAATAGTTTTACTGCATCTCTACAGACAACAAAGACATTTAAAATTAAACTATGAATCTAACAATAATCTTAAAATACTGAAAGCGATTTTCTAGTAGTTTTCACCGGTATTAGAAATTAAAATAATATACTGTTGAATAATTATAGTACATGTGAAACAAAGTTGTAGGTATATTCAGCATTTATCCTATAACATTAAACGAACAATTCTTGTATATATATATATATATATATATATATATATATATATATATATATATATATATATATATATAATCGGAACCTCGGAAACGGCTCCAACAATTTTCCTTATCTTACCTTACAACCTTAACGTCATTCACACTTTATATCGTTGCGATATCTCGAACCGAATCAGAATAACGTTTCGACATTGTCCATCGCGAGTCCAGTCGGTAAGCTTCTTTAATAGGATTTTGATATTGCGCACCATGTCAAAGCTCATAACGAATTACGTTCGCCGTTGTACAGAGGTGTATTCAATTTTTGTAACGTACTTTCACGAGCATAAATATTTAAAAAAATGCACCATATTCCGAACGCAATAAGGATTACAATGTAGTGCGTGGTATGTTCGCATAATTTCTTTTGGATTCGATGATAGATTTTCAAAGAAAAATTATATGCTTTCTCCTACTTATATCCGATAGGAATAGCTATAAAAGTTCAGCCGTTTCTGAATTTGTTCTCGTAGGATCAGTCACATACTACGCTGCCGGTTTTGATTTCATTAATTCAGTGCTTATTCTATCGTAGGAAGTGATTACACTATTCGGCATATTCCTATATATAAAAATCAAGTGCTATCCGTTAGTTTCAAACGGCCTATATACGATTTAGATAAATTATTTTGTGTGTATTTGAGTGGGTCCACGGATAGCTTAAAAACCCAACCAGATAGACTCCTAGGCAGGAAAAGAGTTTTTTTTACTGAATATGAGACACCACTGCAACCGTCGTGGCTTCACTGCTGCAGCACCGTGCTGAATCGAATACATTTTCGTTGTTACAACCCACCAAGATATATTTATAATATGGTATGGTATGGTAATATTTTAATCTGTGGAGATAGCCTTGTAGGGGAGCAAGCGGGTCGGTAACTGCAGTCTTTTATTTTTAACCGACTTAAAAAAGAAGTAGGTACTCAATTCCTCAATTCAACTCTATTTTGTATGTGTGTTGCCTCAGAAATTTTTCTAGGTAAACCGATTTTGATGATTTGTTTTATTTAAAAGCTGGTGCTTCACATATACTTTCATATAAATATGATCAAAATCTGGTCAATAGTTTTTGAGTTATTCTTAATAATGCGTATTTAATTGAATTTGACTACATTGATGATGTTCGCATTTTATTTATATTGATGTTGGTTGTACAAAATTTTTAATTTTACCACTTTGATAACCCATATTGGTCTGAAACTTTAACATCGATGCTTTTGTGGAATCAACAAAAAAGAGAATGTACCAACTAATTTACTTGCCTAGCATGTCGTAAAATGGATAAGTTTTTTTAATAGGATAAGGGTGACAACATATGTATAGGATTTGTGATTGTATATACGATAGGCTAACCATTTATCACTTCTTTCATAATTTTCCATCTAAACCCATTTTTTGGCCAAATATAGAATAACTTTGAACTCAGCCTACCCCTCGGGGGCTACAAGCGTGACGCTATATATATGACACTTGATAACACACACAAACATAAGCTTTCTGACACCCCATGTACTCAAATTTATACACCGTAAAGAATATTGAATTTGTATTGAAAAAATAGTAGCGGTACGTAGTACTATTATTTATTCTGTGGTAGAGGTTTGTAAAAGTATAAAGCTGCGCGGATTCAGGTCTACCATTTTTTTAAAGAATTAGTGTGACAAGCGAGCACACAGTCCATCTGATGGTAAGTGGATGCTGTGGCCTATAGACATCTATATTTATGTAGATGTCTATGGGCCACAGCATCATACGAATACGAATCAAAATGCAGATGTTATAGTATATCGTTATAGTTATAGATGCGTTATAATTCGTGAGGAGTAAGATGGAATGCCTCGTTTCCAGTAAAAAGACTCGGTTCTCTACACTCATCATGCGAAACACAGCAACGTTAAGGTACTATTTTACGCTGGTATTCAGTGAGAGCGTGGTCGTCCCCTGGTGGAGCTGACCCTTTCGTGCTACAACTATACTACTAATATAACTGCAGCATGGCTCTACCACTTTTTATCAGTTTTTGTTTTAAAGTGTGCCAAAAATAATACTCGGGATTAAAATAGAATAATTTTTGAATTCTCACTATTATTGTCGTATACCATTTGTTACGGTACACTTCCTGAGGGTAGTTTGCGAATATAGAAACAACACAAAGGGTTAAAGGCGAAGCGTTTACGGATAAACGCGTCAATCTCCGAGCGTCTGTAATTGCTGTTTTTACCCTACAATTACGCGTCAGATGTTGCTGACGGAAGTGATATTAATTCGGGTTCCGTAGGGTAGCTGAACCTTTGTTGTTTTTTTTTCTTTGTAACTGTAATGTAAAGTTTGCAAGCGCTGACCTGTTTTTCTTCAGGCTACATTATGTTTTTTTCCTTATATTTTCCTTTCCGAAGTTTGCTTCGCAGCCGAAGACTTGGTAACTTTTAACTTCCCGCTATGAAAATCAATGATTTTCAAAATATCGGGATGTTATTGGTTTCACCCCAGTTTTCGTAATTCAAGGTTTCATCAGATTTCGACGTTTTAAGGTCCCAAGAAGCTATTCTGACTTTTCCTACGAGGATGTTATTATGTCTGTATGTAATCTCTCATAACTTTTGAAAGGCTCGACCGATTTGAACGAACTTGAATAACTTTGAAAAAGATGTAACAATCAATTCTAAAATCTAATCAGCTCTTAAACATGAAAACCGACATCGATTTCTGCAACCCGCTTTAAAATCATTTAATGCGTTGAAGAAAAATCGATGACGAAAAATTTCTAGAAAGTGTTTTTTCACATAACTTCTGAATTTTATAGCGTAATCAGTTTTTTATAGTAAATTTTATTATTGTTCTTAAAATACCTAGTCGATTACCACCAATTACATCATAATCGGTTGATCCGTTCAAAAGCTATCGTCAAAAATTTCAAAAGAAGTGTTTTTTTTTTTTCAAATAATGAGTTAACTATTAGTTCGTCAAATATTTGTCGAGTGTTTTGAGATTGAAAATAGCGGTAATTACAGGGATGACCTGCAAAGTCAACGGTTTTTCAGATTTTTTATATAAAATAAGGTTGACAAACGAGTAACATTCCACCTGGCGCTAAGTGAATGCTGTGGTTTGTAGACATCTACATCTATCTTCGATTAAGAATTAAAATGCATTGTCACCTCTGAGAACTAAGATGTAATGCCTCTTTTCTAGTAAAAAGGGTATCCAGTTTTTTACACTCACCATACGAAACACAGCAGCATTAAGCTGTATTCTGAAAGAGCGTGACCCTTCCTCGGTTAAGCTGACCTATTCGTCTTACAACCATAATAGCTTGATTGAACTTAAAATTGCAACAACAAAATTATGCAAGCAAACGGAAATGCTTGTATAATTCTATAATACTCAAACTTTTTTATTCATTACTAAAACCAAATGTTTAATATTTTATAAAAAGTATATAATAAAAAAAATTCATTTGGATTACGAAAGTAGGCGTCGGAGTGTTAAAAATATTTTCCCGCTCGAATATTGGAGGATACAAAAACAGCGAGTAAGTGAAGATACGCCATTGTGTCGATAAAAATACACAACAAAAAAATAGACCTAACACAAACAGATATACCCTGGAGCGGGCTTCAAACGATATTCCATATTATTTGCCCTCGCCCCGAATCCCCAATCGAAGAGTAACCTAAGCTAGGAGATTACCAACTCTATACAGATATTATGTCGTGAGTCAGCCCACACGGGCATTGTTCTTGATAAAACGCCCGATAAGTATCTTTGAAATTCTAATATTAAATATACCGTGTCCATCACTTGGATTTTTTCTTTTTTGTGAAATATTTCACAAACAGTCAAGCCTTTGTGACGAAAAGAAGAAATGATATTTTGCAATTAAACCAATAAAATCCTAAATAGAAAATAATTAGTCGCGCGAATTCTAATTAGATATTCTTCGACTACTGTAGGAAAACTCCGACAACATGCTTTATCAGTTAAGTCGGAGAGTAACTAAAGCGTTAAAAGCTTTACTAGTATTTTAAAAAGATCTGGAAAGCCCGAAATACCTATTAAATACATATATTATATACAATATTCTCGTTTAAAATAATGTAACGAACTTTGTTATACTAACTATAAATAAAAAAAACATCACCGAGTAAACACTTTGTGACGAAAGTAGAAAATGGAAGCAGACGGATAAAATCGTAAATAGATAAGCCTAGATATTACTTAAATTGGTATTAAAAGTAAGCTTGCGATTTTTCCCGCTTTTTCCCATAAAGTCTCTCGCAGTAGGGATTTTTGAAATAAGTATTTAAATACCAGTCTGTATAAAAATATTATGACAGACTTTATATTTAAGATACACATACATACAAATTTAAAACTTTTTACATAGACCAGCATATTTAAGTAAATTTTTCTATCATTTCTCGAAGCAATATCTAAATATAAGCCAATAGCCTAATGAATCGGTCGGTGAAATACTTTAAAGAGCTACGTAATAAGCTGGAAGTATTATGAAACGCTCGGTATGGTTATAAACCTTATTTTTTTCTAATTGACTTATACTATATACTTTTAGTCGATTTATTTACGTCATCCACGGTTACTTCAGCCCTTACTTTACAGTTACATTCCTTAACACATTTATATTAGCGTCGCGTGTGTCTATGTATCTATGTAACGAAACATTTTAATGTTATTTTCAGCAACTTATAGTCGGCCGATTGACTTGAAAATTTGAACTCGTATCAAGGACTGATGACAATACAATAATTTAATAACTTAATCCTAGTGTCCTGTTCAGGATCACCAGGAAAAAAAATTATCAGGAGCATAACAGCTCAGCAGCTCAGTACACATTCGGCCGCGTGATGTTTAAGTCTTTTAAACTCTAATACTATTTCATTCGTTATCACAAAACCCTCTCAGAAATGAGGGGAGGCCTGTGCTCAGCAGTGGGACGTATAGAGGCTGTAACTATACTACTTTACTATTTCGTTAGTGATTTGAATTGACACAAGTACTTTTATTTATTTTTATATAAGAAAAGGCCAACCAGCATGTGGCTCCCTTATGTTAAGTAACTACAAAACCCATGAAAAGGAACTTTTCTTGAAGGTTGTAGTCGTATCGGTTCGGAAAATTCGACGACAAAGCGGAAGAAAACTAAATTTTTGATTAAGTAACATTTATACGTGAAAGAGACACTCTGATGCTGTATTTGTCTTCAGTACTAATCTGTTGATACTGTAGCTTCGAAGAAAATTTCTTTCCTTTTTTCTTTAAAGAATTTGATCAATCAATCAAAAATATTTTGAACTGTATAACTTAAATGTTAAATAACAATAACGTATATTTATAAGGGACTTATCGTTCATAAACAATGTAAATAAAAAAGGGATGGGGATTACGGCCTTTGCCTTCGGGATCTTGGTTGTGATAATAATCCATGGCTGGAAAAAGTTTCCTGCTTTTTACAACCTCTTCATCTCAAAATATCATACCACTTTAATAAAAGCATTGCAAAACGAAATTTTCCACTTTAACGTATCATGTTTGATTTGGAAGTTGGCCAGTATAGTCCAGCTGAAATTTTCCAGTTTTACTAGTGGTTGAACTTTTATATACTGTAACACAACTGTAATTGACAATTGAATAGGAACAGCTATTCCTACATGATTGAAAGCAAAAAAGAACGTAAACCTGACTGAGTACTATGCAAAAATTTTTATTTTACGGTATATTGAATCTAAGCTAATCAAAAAAGCTACTCTTGTCAACCTCGACCACAAGTACAGAGAAGCTAGCCTCTCAGTATCTATAGGATGCATTTCTAAAAGTGCAATGCGTAAAGCAAAGGATTTTCACAAATCTACCGGCACCTGTCTTTCCGTCCGATTATAATCTGAGCGTCCTCAATACAGGAGTGAGTAGGCATTTGTTATACTAAGACATTACGATCCAACCAACGAGGAGTACACCACCAACACCATCACAATTTTTCACCAGGTGGGACTGTAATCAAGTAGTGTGTTATAAGTAAAAAAAGCGTGTAAAAACTAAATTATCTGCGCCTAATGTTTTTAACGAGCAATGCTGCGATCTGTTTTCCGTTAAAGTTTAATTCCATAGGTATTTCCTTTAAGTATAATTGTTTCCCTTCATCTCATACACACCATTCATTTTTACAACGGACAACAACGCCTTCCCTTATTTCTAGCCGACTACAAAAAAGGGAGATTTCAATTCATTTATTTATATATACTTACTAGCTTGCCAGGCAGACGTCGTTCTGCCTTTTTCGACGATCCATTGTCATTTCCTTATAAAAATCCTTAAATTCGCAAAAATAATTGTAGCTCACTCATGGGCAAAAAGACTAGACTCTCAAGTTGGATCAAACTGCACACGGTGTGCAAATTTGATTACAATCGGTTAAGTAGTTTAGGAGTCCATCGCGGACAAACAACGTGACACGTAATTTATATATATATATACAGGGTAGCCCAAAAGTCGTGGATCAAACGCAACTAGGGGTTAGATGGGGTTATCAGCTGCAAAAAGTTGTTCTACGGGAGGTCCTTAAAGTCAACCCCTGCAGAGTTATAATTTATTTTGTGTTTTTATGAGAAAATTGACTTTTTTTAACTAATTCTTATTAGAATGCCAAAAAATAAACATCCTCTATCTTTTTTATAATTTTCACTAGATTGGTACTGATGAGTCCTAGCGTTAGACATGCTATTTATGGTTGTTTATTGGGTGTGTTGAAGATAATGTTAAGTTTTACGATTATTATTTTTCTCAAATCATAACTTTTTATTTACTTCGGACCCCACTGTGAAAAAAAATACTCTACCGAAAAGTGACCCTGTATTACAAGTTTTGGCGCATTTAATAGGGATTCTGAAAAGGTATTACACATGGCCATGAGTGGCTCTAATATCTTTCTAGGACGAAAAAACAAAGCAACGATTGTGAAATAATTGTTTTATTAAGCAAAACATTTTACAATAAATGCTCAAAATTCCTGCCTCTGACCATAATACATAATCTGCACCGTCTAATAAAATTCCTACGTAACCTACGGAATGCACTTCTGTTGTTAGTTACTTGTACTCTAGCAAACTCGAGCTTTTGTCGTAGTTCTTGTTCGCTATTGTTCTCTCCTTGGTAAACTATTTCTTTAAAATAGCCCCAAAGAAAAAAATCTAATGGATTTAAATCGGGCGACCGGGGTGGCCACGACACATGTCCGCCTCGACCAATCCACCGGTTGGGGAAGCGCTCGTTCAAATGATCTCTGACTGCTCGAGCGTAGTGAGGCGGGGCGCCATCATGTTGCAGCCACATTTCTGCTATTCTTTCTTCTGGAACTTCAGCTTCGTTAAGAATATGGTTTAAATTATTTTGCAAAAAATTTAAATACTGAGCACCACTCAGCCTTGCTGGCATTTCATGCAGCACCAACTGCTGGCCAATTATACCAGCCCACATGTTAATACCAAACACATTCTGGAATCGATCATTTCTTATGATATGGGGGTTTACTCTGGAGTAAAAATGTAGATTGTGGATATTGAATACTCCCATTCTTCTAAAAGTTGACTCATCCGTCCATAAAACCTTGTTAAAGAACTGCGGATCTTCTCTGTGATATCTTAGCATCTCTCTACAAAACCGCACTCTAGGTTCATAGTCACCGGGCAGCAAAGCTTGCACACTTTGCACGTGGTAGGCGTGATATTTTTTTCTGTTAATGACACGTTGCACCGTCGATCTTGGAATCCCGATATTACTGGATATTTGGCGTTGACTTATACTAGGATCCAATCTTAATTCTCTCAGCACTTCATCTTCATTTTCAAATTGCATCACTGGTCTGCTTGCTCTCATAGCATGCTGACCGGGTAAGACTCCCTCCATGTACGAATTATGTACGCGCATAAAGACCCTGTAATCCGGAAAACGATCACGGTTAGGGTAGTGTTGACGATATTCCCTGGCAGCAGCCCGGGCATTACCATCGCAAAAGCCATACAGGTAATGCATTTCTGCATACTCCCGTTGGGTGTATTCTCTCCTCGCAGCAGCCATCTGTTCACTTTTGTAGCCAATCCGTCCGATTCACACAGCACTGGTCACAGGTAGGCAATCTATCACAAGTCCGAAAAACAAAGCATAGGTCAAAGGAAAGAAACTGGTCACAAGTCGTCGTAAAACCGAGAAAAAGAACACGTGCGTACCCACAGGCAGGAAGCGAGTTACTAAAGAACACTAAACATTCTAAAGAAACATGCTCACGCGCATCCCCCAGCCCCCGCCCCTGCCAGCCCAGCCTTTTGTTTCCTAGAAAAGATATCGCTACCTGAACTGACGGGCCAACCGGCCTTTTACTGACAAAGGATTAAATAGTTAGTGTAAAAGAGAGGCAGAGAGTCTTTGTCATTAATTGTATTAATTCTAGTTTATTTTTAAATAAGCCTAACCGAGTTTTATGGTTGGGTTAACTTTGGCCTTGCCATGAATAATCGTCCTAAAAAGATATCAAAGCCACGCATAACCATGTGTAATACCTTTTCAGAATCCCTATTAAATGCGCCAAAACTTGTAATACAGGGTCACTTTTCGGTAGAGTATTTTTTTTTTCACAGTGGGGTCCGAAGTAAATAAAAAGTTATGATTTGAGAAAAATAATAATCGTAAAACTTAACATTATCTTCAACACACCCAATAAACAACCATAAATAGCATGTCTAACGCAAGGACTCATCAGTACCAATCTAGTGAAAATTATAAAAAAGATAGAGGATGTTTATTTTTTGGCATTCTAATAAGAATTAGTTAAAAAAAGTCAATTTTCTCATAAAAACACAAAATAAATTATAACTCTGCAGGGGTTGACTTTAAGGACCTCCCGTAGAACAACTTTTTGCAGCTGATGACCCCATCTAACCCCTAGTTGCGTTTGATCCACGACTTTTGGGCCACCCTGTATATATATATATATATATATATATATATATATATATATATATATATATATATATATATATATATATATATATATATATATATATATATATATATATATATATATATATATATATATATTAAGATATAATACAATACTTCCTTAGTTGTTGTATTAGAAGCATTACTTTTAAAGGCCGATGAAAAGCACCTAGTATTAACACTATCTCGATGTAAATGAGGTCCAGTGACAAACCGTTTTGTATCCCATGCCGGGGTCCTACGATACAAGCTGCGCTTAGTTTAGGACCCGCAGCTACCTGTGTTCTTTATACTGTCACACATTGTTCATCTGATGACATCTTTCTTTTAAGAATAATAGGCTGGTAAACATGCACACAGTTCACATATTAGTAAGTGCATGTTGTGGCCCATAAATCTACCTCTATCCTCAATTAAAAATAAAAATGCAGATGCGTTGTCACCCCTAAGGACTATCAGTAGCACTAATCTGCTAATGTCACACTTATATTTTGTGTAAAGGTCATCCTTACCCGGTCGAGCCGATCCATTCTTGATTAAAACTACTTTTACGGATTTTATCGCGTTTATTTACTTCTTATTTTTAATTCCCGACGTTTCGGGCGCTTTCCAGCACCCGTGGTCACGGGGGACTGAGATGACTGACGTCCCGATGTCATTGTTAAACCCGGAGTACCTTCAGCTTTTTTAATTATTGTTTATGGTCCGATCTATGCAAAATGAACTGACTATGTCTTGAGGTCTTGCAGTGGTATGCTTGGGTTTAGTTTTAATTTTATTGATTATAGGATCCCAAGCAGGTGGTAGTACCCAGCCTCCTTCTCTATTGAAATTAGGATGTTTTTTAATTTCAATAGCCTCACGTATCATCCTTGGTAGGAATCGGTGTTCTTTCGCGAGGGTTTGTGGTCTATCAAATCTGATGTAATGGTTGGGGCCGTCTAGGATATGATCACAAACTGCAGACTTCCCGGAACGTTGATGCTTCACATCAGATATATGTTCTTTTACGCGGGTCCTAATTGATCTTTTGGTTTGTCCTATATAAGAGAGACCACATTCACAATCAAGCTTGTACACTCCTGCATCTTGTAGAGGAATATGACACTTGACGGTTGGTAGGAACTGACTGATCTTCTTCGGCGGCTTGTAGAATGATCTAATAGAAGCTCGCTTCAAGATATAGCCAATCTTGTCTGTGACACCTCTGACATATGGTAGTACAGCAGGCACACGCTCGACTGTGGCCGGCTTCACTCAGTCACTGTGACGTAGGCGCGGGACCCGAAGCTTGTTGTCGTGCAGAACTTGCTTGACGTGCTGAAGCTCGGCGGCCAGGTGTTTGCTGTCACAGATCCCTCGTGCTCTCTGTAACAAAGATTTGCCCAAGGTAGCTAACTGTGAAGGATGGTGGTGAGATTCACCGTTTAAATATCAGTTTGTATGGGTCTTTTTCCTATACACAGTGTGACCAAGTGGGATCGAAACGTGGTCCATCACTACTGCTGGCCGTATGAGGACGCTCAAAGTCGCTCAGCGAGTAATGGAGAGGGCTATGCTCGGAGTATCTCTGCGTGATAAACTTAGAAATGAGGATATCCGCAGTAGAACCAGAGTGACCGACATAGGCCAACAGATTAGTAAGCTGATGTGGAAATGAGAGAACCGACAACCGTTGTGGAAGAAGAGTTCTCGAGTGGCAGCCTCGTACCGGTAGGCGAAGTGTAGGGCGAGCCCCCACTAGATAGAATGACGACTTGGTAAGACATGCCGGAAGTCGATGGATGCAGGTGGCTCAGGACCGTGCTTTGTGCACCTTGGGGGAGGCCTATGTTCAGCAGTGGACTTGTGAAGGGCTGTAATGATGATGATGATGATGAAAGAACTAAAAATAATAAAGACGGAAAATTCTAAATAGTTAAAAACTGCAGTTGCCAACTCGCTTGGCAAGCATGGCAACTATGAAAATCCCCCCATGAAGCAATCTATGAGCAATACTACTGCACTGTGTTCAGCAGTGGACTTTGGATAGAATGGAAGTTTCTCATGTCGAAATTGATTCTTTTATACACTTAGTTTCAGCACAGAATTCAGAAGCTATTATGTGGAAATTAATTTATTCTTGTTTTTGGAACCGGTTTTACTTTTTTAATTATATTTAACCAGATTCCGTGTTTGTATAATACCAAAATTAATGTACAATACCAAGTAGGGAGTAATGTATTGGTTGATTACGATTACGAAGATAACGTTCTAATAATCTGCAAATCTACAAATTCTAATATTCCACAAATTCCAAATAATGAACAGCGCAGTAGATAATACTTTGTTATCAGCAACTTTATTGTAGTTGCTTAAGTCCCTTCAATTAAAATGATTTTATATTTAATTGTGTAATAATAATAATTATTATTATTTATCGACAGTTTTTTTTAATAGAATTGGGTGACAAATGATCACACAGTCCACATGATAGTAAGTGGATTCTGTGGCCCATAGATATCTACGTTAATCCACGATAAGGAAACAAAATGCAATTGCGTTGTCACCCCTGAGGACTAAGACGGAATACGTCGTTTCTAATAAAAAGGGTCTCCGGTTCTCTACACTCACCATATGAAACACAGCAGCACGAAGCTGCTATTTTGCGCCGGTATTGTGTAGGAGCATGGTCTTTCCCCGGTCGAGCCGACCCATTCGTGCTACAAAAATAATATAGCTGCAGCATGGCTCCGCCACGTATATCTTTCTACAGTTGAGTTTACATATTTGTTACAATGATATACAATACATCACCAAGTGAACCATAGCAATAAGAGATCGAATTGCAATGACACTAAATATAATTATAATTACCTACCTAAAAATTAAGAATAAAACAACTGATTCACACGACTATATAATAACTTCATGTCAGATTAGAAACGTTAGGTTACGAAAGCACTATAAGAATTATGATAATCCGCTCAATCTTTCCGACCATTCTGATGCATGACAAAAAGTTGAAACGAAAGCAAGAACACAGCTAAGAGGCTATCATTAATATTCATCAGGTGCGTCGACTGTGGGCTGGCGGTGCGGTCGAACTTACAAGGTATTACTTGCAGATTGGCAACTTTTGTCTTTGGCGGAATGCCATCAAGCTGTATTGTAGAAAGGTTCGAACCTTTAAAAGAAAATTTCCGGTGTAAATTTTTCGTTTGTATTTTTCTATTTTTCTTGCGTTAGTATAGGTCTATATATATTTGATAGCCCACAAATCCTCACTAAAGAACACCGATTCCTTCCAAAGATGATTCCCGAGGCTATTGAAATCAAAAAACATCCTAATTTCAATACAGAAGATGGCTGCTACCATGGGCTTCATCATCATCATCAATACAGCCCTTCACAAGACCACTGCTGAACATAGGCCTCCCCCAAGTAATGACACAAAGCATGGTCCTGAGCCACCTGCATCCATCGACTTTCTGTATGTATTACCAGGTCGTCACTCCATCTGTGGGGGGTCGCCTTACACTACGCCTACCGGTACGAGGCTGCCACTCGAGAACCTTTTTTCGCCATCGGTTATCGGTTCTTCGAGCTATATGGCCGGCCCATTGCCACTTCAGCTTTCTAATCCGTTGAGCTATGTCGGTCACTCTGGTTTTACTGCGGATATCCTCATTTCTGAGTCTATCACGCAGAAAAACTCCGAGCATAGCCCTCTCCATAGCTCGCTGAGCGACCTTGAGCGTCCTCATACGGCCAGCAGTGAAGGATCACGTCTCAGTTTCATATATCATCACAGGCAACACGCACTGGTTGTAGAATATAGTTCGTCTAGTAGTCTAGTTCAGAGTTTGAGGTATACCTGACAAGAAGATGTGTCGTAATTTCCCGAACGCTGCCCAGCCGAGTTTAATCCGTCGATTGACCTCTTGGTCGAAGTGGCACTTACCTAGTCAGACTATTTGTCCCAGTTAAACGTACTCGTCAACAACTTCGACCGTAGTGCTCCCAACAACTACCGGCATAGGTGTGACATGGACATTAAACACGATCTTAGTTTTATCCATGTTCATCTTAAGACCTATCCGTTGGGAGACCCCATTGAGGTCGTTAAGCATAGTGCTTGGGTCCTCCGGTGATTCTGCCGTAAGGACTATATCGTCGGCAAATCGAAGGTGAGTTATGTACTCGCCATTGATGTTAATGCCGTATCCTTTCTAGTCCAGTAGCTTGAAAACTTCTTTGAATGCAGCGGTGAAGAGTTTCGGGAATATAACGTCACCCTGTCTTACACCTCTCTGCAGTTGGATAGGTTTCGAACTCTGTTTCTGTACTTCGTAACCCTACTGGACAAACACTTCAGCACTTCGATATACCGACAGTCAACTTGGCACCGCTGAAGGGACTGTAGCACCACCCAAATTTCTACGGAATCAAAGGCTTTCTCATAGTCCACATACGCCAGGCAAAGTGGCAGATTGTACTCTTCGGTCTTCTGTACAATCTGCCGCAGGGTATGCATGTGGTCTGTAGTACTAAAGCCTTTTCGGAAACCGGCTTGTTCACGAGACTGGAAGTCGTCGAGTCTGCGTGAGAGACGATTCGTAATGTCTTAAAAAATAGCACGTAGACGCGGCTCAGAATAGAAATTGGTCTGTAGTTCTTCAAGAGAGCGTAGTCGCTTTTCCTTAAATAATAAACAATATAAATTTCACACAAAACAATGTATTAACATAGATTACTTAAGTATTATGCATGTATCCTAAAATATATACTTAACCGTTTACCGTGCCGTGTATCCCGTGGATGTCGTAAAATGTGACAGAAGGAAACTGAAACATGAGATAGCAGCAACATATTCGTGATAACAGTTCAAAATAAAAAATAAAAAACTTTAGAAAACGACAAAATCCGCTTTTGAAGCAATATACGGGGAAGACTTTTGTAGTCAGTGGACAGTGTAGTTAGTGTAGGAAGTGAATTTATTTTTTACTATTTATTTCATAGAATCAAGGTCACGAACGAGCACGCAGCCCAGACGGTAAGTGGATGCTGTGGCTCAAAGACATGCATGTGTATTCGATTGAGAATCAGAATCTAGATGCGTCGTTGCCCCTACCCTGGTCCTACCCCAATCGAGCCGACGTTGCACAATATGGCTACAGCATTGCTCTACCACGTAATTTTTTTTACTGGAAATGAGGCATTCCATCTTAGTTCTCAGGAGTGCCAATGCATCTTTACAGACATCAACATTTTTACAGACATCTTTTTTTAATGAGATTGAGAAGTTCTATGGGCTGTACACATCATCGTTGGAGCCACACGCAAGTGTGAGTAACGATCCAAGAGCGGGTCTTATCCGACAACATTCCGATGATATTCCGGACGTCAGTCTGAGCGAGATTAGAATAGTTCTCCAGCACGAAAATGGCAGGGCCCCAGGCGAGGATGGAATTACAGGGAAGCTTTTGAAAGCGGGTGGAACACCGGTACTTAAAGTTCTTCAGAAGCTCTTCATTTCCATCCTCTTGGTGGCACTACTTCGGAGGCGTGGAGCAGAAGTACGGTGGTCTTGTTCTTAAAGACAAAAAGATCAATGCTCACACAGTCTAGTCTGATGTGTATTTTGTTCATAAAACTTAACAACACTTTTATGCGTCACACAATAACTAAACCCAGAAGTCTATCAATGATGATGGTATGGATTTACCTGTTTCGTCGTTTACGGTTTCCACTAATAGTTCAAAGACGCAAACATTTTAAAATAACAATCGTACCGCTTTAAATATCGTAATACTCATTAAAATCTACTTCATATCATAAGTGTAATTTAAAAGATAATACAGAGATAACAATCTACCGCCACTCAAATTTCTTCAAAAACTCTTGCAATTTTAATAAATTGATTAAACACATAAGTAATACTTTAAAAGTTATATTATTACAGGAAATAATATGGGAATCCAAACTATTATTTAATGAGACATTCGAATTAAGCCAAGATTGCTTCAAATATTTAATATATTTCCAAGAATAACCCTAGTTCATTAACAGTAAAACCGTATTAACCGAAATTGCGAGCCTTAATACGTAAGGAGCAAATTAGTATAGCCTACAGAAATTTATTTCGAATGAGTGTTTGTTTATGTTATTAGGGTTCGTAATATTAGGCAGAAACGCGAAATAAGGGTACAATTAGGGTGTAAGAAATAAAACTCGCATAAAATATGCTAACACGGTTAATATTTCACGAATATATTTGTTTACGGGTAATTTTCGTACCCGAGGAACTCGACGTGTTCGTTTCTATGTGCCATGTCTATAAAATACTCGAGTTTGTTAACATAAAAATGAACATGGCGTACAAGTATCAAAATCATAAATTGCATTGACATTGCATTTCTCGACTCCACCGAGTCAGTAATTCATTCTTGGGGCAATGTATATGGCTTTTATAACAAAATCCCAGAACATATACAAAATTTGACCAGCACAAAGTTCAAAAACTTTATTAAACTAAGTTCGTATAAGAAGGGTTATTATAATATTAAGAAATTTACGGATGATAATAAGCCTTGGGAAGAGTGATCGCTACCAAGCTACTTCTAATTTGTTCTGTATTAATTGTAACATACATGATCGTAAGCTCATATTTTTTTAAATAGTCCCGCTGAGTTTCTTGCTGGTTCTTCCTAAAACAGAGGATTTTTTCGAACCAGTGGTAAATAAAAAAGTGACTCAATGAGTTTTGACTCATTGGTACTGCGAAGAGATGTTGCATTTATTTGCGTATTATATCGTATTTACCTCGGGGAGTGCTCTGAGAACTTTTAGTCGGACTAATTCCAACCGCACAACGCCACTATCGCACATCAATACATAACTCGCGATACCATCGGTATCATCTAGATGACTGGCGGGCCATCACTGTGCGATTTAAAAGAAGTTTTCTTTCTCGCACTACTTCCTTCTGGAATCGACTACCACCAGAGATTTCACCTTTCCGGAGCGATACGACTTAGGGACCTTCGAGAAAAGAACTTACTCCATATTAAAAGGCTGGCAACGCATCTGCAATTCTCCTGGTGTTGCAGTTATTCATGGGTGGCGGTAACCACTTAACATGAAGTGAGCCGTATGCCCGTTTGTCGTGAATACGAAAGTTTCTGTTTCTGTTTTATTATATTTAGTTACAAATTCGATGGGGTCCGGTCATTTAAAAAGTGGTTATGTGAAGACATGGGCTCAACATGAAGAAGCCTTTTGAAAAACTTTATTTTACTTTTTCATTTGGTTAGTTGCAATCACGGTAAAAGAAAACGTCGAGATGTAACCTGCGTGTAGGATATGAACTTTTTTGTGAAACTTAAGTGACAAATGAAATCACAGCCTACCTGGTGGTAAGTGGCCAATGAAGTCCATAGACTTCTTTTTCTTCCTGGTGATTCTTCATGACTGAATATCATGTCTTTAGTTACGTGCCTTGGTAGCGCTGGTCATCATAGCCCTCCACTCTGCCCGGTCCTCGGCTTTTCGCATTACAGTCGAACATAAGATAGTGAATAATATGAAGTCCGTGGACACCTGCAGAAAAATTCAAGGTGACAGTCTGTAATCATACTGACTCTTTGTTCTCTATTCACTACAGACCGGAAAACAGCAGTCAAAGCAATGCAAAAGTATTTATATCAGACGCAGATATCTCGAAGAATTCCATTGATTCTAGTGCGCTCCACTTTGATTCTTCATCTGTTATCCAAACAGCTTTATTATTATGCAGCACTTGCTCCTACCATATGCTTGACCATAATGTCACCAATTGTTCTGACGTTGGTAATACATTGTTGGTGTCGATTGTAACGTCTATTTGTAGTTTCTGTAAATTATTGTAACAGTTGTTTTCGTTAGTAGCAAACATGGCGTTATCAATAAATCTTAGGCTATCATGAAAGACTGTCTAGCTCTGCTGAACACGTCAAGCTTTTTAGAGGCCAATTTGGCCTTCCCTTCCAAGTTACATCGAGATTGCACACTATTAGATGTGTCGACGCCAAGGATTCTGATGCTAGCCAAAGCAGCAAGGGAAGTGCCTTGAAACCAACACGCACTGCTGAGTTCCTGCTAGTTGACGACAAAAATAGTTAAGAGGGCGGTACCCTCATAGACAGACTTCTTGGCTGAAAAGTAGTCCTACCATACTACAGTAAGAATAAAATATTTTGAAGACATGAGAAGTCCGCAAATAAGCACTAGAGCAAATCAATTACTCCATTATCCTCTCATAAATGCAAGGAGGCCTGGGACCAGCTGTAACGTATATAGGATAGACACTGTACATAGGACATTTATACGTGGTGGAGCCACACTGCAGTTATATTACGGTTGTAGCACGAATGGGTCGGCTCGACCCGGGAAGGACCAGGCTCTCACAGAATACCAGCGTAATACTAATACTACTAATTATTACTAGAAACGAGGCATTCCATCTTAGCCCTCAGGGGTGATAACGCATCTGCGTTTTCATTCATCATCGAGGATAAATGTAGATGTCTATGGGCCACAGCAACCACTTACCATCATGTGGACTATGTGCTCGTTTGTCACCCTTATTCTATAAAAAAAAAATACAGGATGTAACTTTTGTCATTAATTTGGACATTTACTAGTTCATTACAGCTTGTACATTACGGGACTTTGCACTGAATCCATGATAATAATTGGCTTTTATTAGCGACGTCAGAGAACCTACTGCTCTATCTCGTTCCGTGTGTCCCGTAAGACGCGAGAGGGAAACTGGAACATGAGCATGTGTAGCAACATCTTATTTAAAACAACTCAAAATTACAAAAAACTGTGTTTGCAAAACTGCCTGACTAGCATGACAAATATCCCCCATATCAGGGAATATATGGGTGAGGCCTATATTCAACAGAGGACTTTAGTTAGGTTGAATGGATAAAAAAATCCTCACTAGCAATACAGCGGTAAAATGTAACCCAAAAAGAGTAAGTAGTAAGTTGAGCCACAAAACTGACACAAACTTATACAATTTTTATTTTAATAAAATTTGTTAATTATTCGAAAATATACTCTAATATATTAGCAAAAGGAATTAACATTTTAAATGTTGGGCTACGGGGATGGGATGTACGATACCACTGGGACGTAAGTAAGTAATTATATTAAGTTTTCTTCTCCTACAGGATGATGGCACTTGATCCACTATACAGTTTCATGTAAAATGTTTTGGAAATAATGCTTTTTGAGCAATTTTTAAAAATGCTTAAAAATAAACTCATATTTTAAAATAGTCATATCAAAAACAATCAATGGACATTTAATAAAAAAGTTTAAATAATTACAAAGTTACGATTACTGAACAAAAGAAATAAATTAACAAAGCTTAATAAGGCTGAATATACTTTAAACTTTTCATTTAACGACACCACGAACGTTGTTTACGAAAACAAAAACACTCCTCAACAATATAGCTGAGACGAAAAATTCATGACGCCTCTAAATAGGGCTGGAGGTTGGAGACAGGTTCGGAGCCAGATGAGGGGCGAATTCTAAAAAGTTTTTGATTAATTACATTTCGCTCGGCGAGGAAATATAGCGTTCCAGGTGGATGCTATGCGAGATATTGAAGACTTAATTACGTATAGAAGTGTTTTACCATTAATACTATGGAAATAAAAACATTAAAATTTAAATATTTATTTTAAAGTAAAAGGCAAATACTGGGATAATGAGTCTCCTGCTGTATGCTTTGCAATCTATCACTCAATTCACAAAATCCAAAGTTTTTGGCAAAACGTGGTTCGAGTACCTCATTCTTCCTGTGGTTCTTTGGACTCTGCCTAACGCCTCGAGGATTACAAGCGTTACGATATAGCTCGACAGTGGCTATGTTCACTTTGGATGATGGCACTGCGGACTGCGAATTCTAATTTTAAGAAGAAAATAAAGTAAAGTATGACCTATAAAATAAAAAGTGTGCATGTTCAAACGTGCAATTTATTTATTTAAAATGGTACTTTTCCGTTAAAAGATTACATATACAAATTCAAATTAAACAAAATTACTTGTCTTTAATTTGAATTTGTATATAAAATAGTAATTATAAATTATGTTTATATTAGGTTTGACTTTACAAGACGCAGAAGTGTACAGATTTGATTCTAAATGAGTAAAATGACAAATTATCTTATAAAGAAAAAACAAATAAAAATGAGAAGAAACAGTGTAAAAGAACACATAGCTGACTTCAAGCAATGAATCGCAAGATCATCTTCACTTTTTCATCGGACTACAATATATATATCATTATCATATATCATTATATACAATATATATATCAATCACAATAAATATATCATTAGTTCATCAAAAATCAGTCACTTTAAACTTGGGTCCTACAGTTAAAAATGGGTTAAAAACGCGTTTAAATCCAAAAGTTCATTTTGTTTTATGCCAAGTAAAATATTTTACTATACTCTGTCGAACGATTCATAGGTCTTCTTGTAAAGTGTGTCGGTAGACTTTCAAGTTTATTACCTGACATGTTTGAAATACCTGTTTTATTGCTAGACAGGGGTGAGAGAGAAGACGAGTGCCTGCCTCGGTATTTTTCATCTGATATTTCTTTGAATACAAATTTACTAAGAAGAGCTAACTACTATATTAATCTCTATATATATGTTTCTTGAAAAGACGTATCTTGTAGCATGCATAATTTAAATTTCGAAACCAGATTTCAAAATTTAGTTCTTTAAATCTTTGGTGATTATTATGATTTTTTGCTGTCTACTTCGTAACCATAATTAACTACTAAAGATATTTAAGTATAAGTTTTTAAGTACGTATCTATAATTTTCATAGGTTTTTAATTTTTTAGATATTTTTTATAGTTATGTTTATCATTAATAATAACATTAACAGGACCGCATAGAGTTTACATTACTTTACCTAATTAATGTATAATCAAGGCTGTAGTGGATGAGTCCAAGAGGCAGAGCAAAGAAATATTGGATAAAATATTTAGAATACCTTAAAAAAGAGTGGCCCTAGTCGATGGCACGAACTAAGTAATGGGCGGGGTTAAAATGCATGCTATCTCAGCCGGATTCACGTGCGAAAGCGAAAGGCATGATGATTTACAACAAAAACGAGCGCGCGAAATTTTATAAACAGACCTTGGGAATTTAGATATCATAAAAAATCTATTGAATGTATCTGTTAAAAATAACACCTAATCTATCCATATATGGTAACTGTTTTGCAAGTTTCGATCTTCGTATGGTATTTATTTCCGCCCAAAGATTTAATATATCTTATAATTAGTACTTTTAAATATACTTATTCTTTTTTTACTTTTATGTTTCCATACAGGACTAGATAATGATGAGACAAATTGAAATAATTTTTTATTTGGAACGTACACCATCAAACAGTAATGTAATCGCCGGACTACGTTTGTATGGAAGAATGAGCTTCTAGTGTATCCTTAAAAGAAGAATATGCAAACCCTTGCAACAAATGCCATTACGATTATCGACTGACTTACAACAACAGTCCATCCAAAAACACTGAATCTGAATTTCACAGAGTAGTAATGGACATAAAGCCAATTTTCTCCTGGAGAGACCACACGCCTTGCTGTACGAGTACACAGCACGCTGGGCTACAAACAGGTCGATTACACCATATTGTCCCGAGGTGTCATGAGAGGCAACAGAGTTAAACCTTAACAGGAGATGAGCAGCAGTAATATCCTCCAGACTGAATTTCGGTCACGGCAGCCAACCTTAACGGAGACTAGCCATCAGCGCAGGACAGGATTATAGTGCTCAAGTGTATGCGCAAGCACAGATGCACTTTCTATACCCTCACTCTCATAGTCCGATGGGCCCGTAAACCGAAACGACCGGAGAGAGATCAGACGCAGGACCAACGGCTTACGTGATGTGATTTCTAAAGCATGGGGGTAAGACACCGCCAACTTCCTGACTCCAGGTAGCTACTGAGAATTTCTTGACGGAAAACTCAATAATTGATTTTTTGGCCCAACCCGGGATTTGAACCCAAGACGTTATGACAAACAGTCGCACAACTACAACCTCTAGACCGAATAGAGCAGCAGTATCTCTCTGATAACAACTCAGTATATTTGTGGTTTAGTTGAACAGTGGTAGCCAACCTGCCACCCAATCGTGGAAACTATGGAAAAATCACCCCTATGGGGAATATATGTGGAAGGACTACGTTCAGCAATGAACTTTTATAGGGTGTATTAACGGAATGGATGATAGATGATAAAGTTTATATTAATTTTTTGATACTATATTGAGTATCAAACAAGTATATCCTACAATAGAATCAAATTTTACAAAATGTTTTCAATTGCAACTGCTACAAACTCTCACAACGCCCAGGGTTGACTGCGAGATAATGCCAGTAGACATTTAGTTTACAGTTCTTACTAGTTACTTCAGTTCAATAAAGAATGCAATAATTTATTAACCTAATTAAATATCTGGTTTTAAAAATATGTATTTCTCAGAACATATATGTAACCTAAAAGAGCAAGGCCCGACTCGCACTTGTATGATTTTATATTTTTCTTCTTCTTGAGATTTGATTTTGATTTTGATTGAGATTGAGATGGCCTCAACGGGGATCAGCCATAGGCGCAGGACGGGATTATAGTGCCCAAATGTATTAACAAGCAAAGGTGCACTCTCTATTCTCTCACACACAAAAAATCATCACAATCAACTTTTAATTACCATTCAAACAATAATAACATAAGAGATTAAGAAACTTAAAAACGACGCATTGATCTTGAGCTAGGATGATACTTTTTATATCTGTAAATGCTCGTATAAGGGAGCGTTGATAAATAGAGCGGGTTTGCTGGCGGGATGTTAACTGGAGAGCAAACAGTAGCAGTTAGATGAGCAATAAATAACACTTCTTGAGAATTTCTTCTTGTTTTATTTCTTGATTCCTTATTATTACATTGCCGGATTTGGAATAATTTACCACGAAAAACGCCCCTTTTTTATAAGCGGCTGTAACCAATCATATTTAAGAAAAAATCGCATACGGCATTAGTGAATCTATTGACCAATCAGAGCGCCGAGTAACCTTTTCTAAGAGAGATTCACAATTTCCTTAATAAACGTGGTAAAACATTCCTTACAATATTTATATTTATTCCTAACGATAGATACAACTTATTTCTATTATTCTAAACATAAATCATTCAATAAACCTTTATTTTACATTTATAAAAAATAAAAATAGTTTCGCGGTCGCCTCACGGTTTAGCTCCGGAGTAGGACTATATTTTTTTGCCGAACATACAAGTGGCGCCGCCAAGAGGTAGGAATGTACAACACTTTTTCAGGAATTATGCTTAAAATCTATACAATATTTTTTCATGAAATTTAAATCTTTCTCATAATGAAATAACATTATACAGCGATTAGTTGACATATTAATGTTTCTTTTGAAGTACTTTAAAGGAAAAAGAATTATATTAATCACTTATATGTTAAATAGCTCTTAAAGTTATGATAAAAGAAATCTTACTAGAAAATAAGCTTATACTTGCGTCTAATGTTCTAATCAGACCTAAATAATATTAAATAGATTCATATAAGTCACTTTAAGATAAAAATAGAAGTGTTTAATTTACTTTCCTGTTTTTTCAGCACTAATCAGTCTTTACACTTAGCTTTATTTTATAAATAGGAAACAGTTAAGATTAATACCATCACCTAATTTTAAATCACTGATAAGAAATAATTATGATTAAATGCTAACACTTAGTTTTTAATTCACTGATAATAAATAATTAATATTAAATGTTCGAATTCACTTTGTCGTCGCTAACATTCTCCCCCACGGTGCGTAGCACTGCATCCTCTGGAGGCGACGACTCCGCTGGCACCAGCACGATGACACGTCGAGTTGGACGGCGAAGTATTCCGCCTGATGTCCGCACGTCCAGCACCCTGGTTCTTCCGTCTGGTCCGGGATAGGTTTTGACGATTTCACCGCGAGGCCATGAGTTTCGCGGTAATGTGGCGTCCACTATTAGCACGATGTCTCCTTCCCTTGGGTCTCTGGTTTCTTTCCCCTCGAGTTTCCTTGGCATCAGGAGAGGTAAGTATTCTTTAATCCACCTTTTCCAGAAGTGGTCTGCGAGTCTCTGGGTGGTTCTCCAGCTTGCCTTTCCGATGAGCTCCGTGTCGCTGAACTCTCCCGGCGCCATAGCTCCGCATGATCTTCCCAGCAGAAAGTGGTTCGGTGTTAGGCTCTCCTCGTCTCCTGGGTCCATGCTGATCGGGGTGAGAGGTCTCGAGTTGACGATGTGTTCAACCTCAGTCATTAGCGTATGGAGTACTTCCTCGGGCGGGCTCTTCTCGTTGAGGACTACTGCTAGCGCCGTCTTGACTGTTCGTACGAGCCGCTCCCAGGCGCCTCCCATGTTCGGAGCTCCCGGGGGGATGAACTTCCACTGGATGCCCTTTTCCTGTGCGGCCTCCTCTAATTCCCTTTTTGCTCCGACGAAATTAGTTCCGTTGTCGCTATATACGGTTTTCGGAGTTCCTCTTCTGGCTGCCATTCGACGGAGTGCCATGATCATTGAGCTGGCGCTGAGAGAAGGTACCAGTTCTAAATGTACTGCTCTAGTCGTGAGGCAGGTAAATAAGGCTCCCCAGCGCTTCTCGTTTCTTCTTCCGATGGTGACTTGCATCGGCCCGAAGTAGTCTACGGCTGTGCAGGAGAACGGAAATTGATGATGCTGCAATCTTTCACTCGGCAGATCTCCCGTTGGTGGTATCTCTGGTGAACTCTTCTTTGTCTTGCACCATTGACAGCTGTGTGCGACCGCTTTTAGAGTTGCCCTTAAACCCAAGATCCAGAACCTTTGACGAATTTCGTTCATTACTGTAGCGGTGTTTCCGTGAAAGAATTTCCTGTGATAGTGTTGTATTATTAGACGAGTTATTTTTTGTTTTCCGTCTAAAATGATAGGATTCATTATTCTTCCGTTTCGGTCGTGAAATTTCATTGTTCTGCTCCTTAATTTAATTATTCCGTCGTCTCCAATGTAAACGTCGATTTTCTTAAGTCGACTCGAATTTTCTAATGGCTTTTCTGACTTCAGTTTTCTTATGTCTGATGCAAAACTATCGCTCTGGCTTATTTTTATTAATATCTCTTCGGCCTTTTTTAGGTGTTCTGTTTCTATGGGTGAGTATAGGCGCTTATTTTTACTTCCGCTGGTCGACGGGATTGAGGTTTGTGCTTCTTTCTTCTGGATTTTTTGTGGTTTCCAAGACTCATCCTTCTGGCGTGCGGCGGTGGTGGTCGCTTTACGGCTCTTCTTTAGTAGGTGTGTAAAGGCGATCACTCTGGCTGTAGTGCGCAGCAGTCGCTCCCAGCTCGAGAACCTTTCTAGGTTTAATAGGGTGTCTTCTGCTGCCATCGTTGCCAATACCTTTTGCTTGCTTTTTTCTTCTGGCATAACAATTTCTGGCTTGAAGTCGTGAAATGGCCATTCTTCTTCTGGTCGACGGAGAAATGACGGGCCTTTGAACCATCTGGCGTTGTGGTCGAATTCGGTTGGGGTTCCCCTCGTGGCGTCGTCCGCTGGATTCTCCTTGGTTGGCACCCATCTCCAGTCTTCTGGCTTGGACCTTTCTTCGATCTCGGCGAGTCGGTTGGCCACAAACGTTTTGAACTTCCTTGGTTCTGACTTTATCCATTGCAGCACTGTGCTGGAGTCGGTCCAGTAAACCTTTCTCGTTATGTCGAGCTCTGATTCCTCTTCGATTGTGGCGGCTAGTCTGCTTCCGAGTAAAGCCGCTTGTAGCTCCAGCCTCGGAATTGACACAGGTTTCGTTGGCGTTACCCTTGCTTTGCCGGCGATCATGGAGACATGGACCTTTCCTCCGGGCTCGACTATTCTCCAGTAGACTACTGCTGCATAGGCTTCTTCACTCGCATCGGAGAATGTGTGTAGCTGTCCTTTTCTGCCTTTGGGTGAGACGCACCTCGGGATCTTCAGCCTCGTTAATGTTGACACTTCTTCCAGGTATTTCATCCAGACTTCCTTTTGATGTTCGTTGATTGGTTCATCCCAGTCTATTTTCTTTCGCCAGATGTCCTGGATTAGTTTCTTTCCTTGTATTAGAACTGGTGTAGCAAAACCCATTGGATCGAAGGTGGACATTACTGCGCTTGTGACTTCTCTTTTTGTTGGAGTCCTTCTGCCGTCTTGCAGGTCCTCCGGCGTGTTGCGTAGCCCGACGTTGAAGGCTAATGTATCTTCTTTCACCAGCCATCTTAGTCCCAGAGTCTTCTCTTCCTTGGTCAGTTGTAAGGAGTTTTCTTTGTTTGCGTCTTCTACCTCTGATATTACCCCCGAGTTGTTGCTGGCCCATCCCTTCAGATGAAAGTTTGCTCTTGCGTGAATGTCTTTCACTTCTTTGGATATTTTCTTTGCTTCGGTTGTAGATGCGAAGCTCTGCAGATAGTCGTCCATGTAGTGGTTTCTCTTAATTGCTTTCACTGCTTCAGGATGAGTGTTCTTAAATTCCTCTGCATTCTTGTTCATTACGTATATGGCTGTTGCAGGTGATGACGCTGCCCCGAAGATGATTGAAGACATTCTATACTCTTCAGGCTTGCCGGTTCTTCGGTTTCCGCGCCACAGGAACCTGAGACTGTCTCGGTCGTCTTCTCTGACTTTTACTCGAAGAAACATGTCTTGTATGTCTGCCATGACGGCTACTGGTCCCTCTCTGAAACGCAGCAGTACTCCGAATAATGATTGTAGCAAGTCCGGGCCCGAGAGCAAGGCGTCGTTGAGGCTCTTTCCTTCATATTTGGCAGCTGCGTCGAACACTATTCTTAGCTTCTTCTTGACTGGGTGTACAACAGCGAAGTGGGGTAGGTAGAATGTCCTTCCTTCGTTAGAGTTTTCTGGAGCCTTCTCTGCGTATCCTTTTTCGATTAGACTCAGAATCTGCTCCTCGTAGTGCTTTCTTGCTTCTTGATCACGATCCAATTTTTTCTCGATGCTAACCAGGCGTCGAACAGCTTGATTGTAGTTGTTGGGCAGGTGTTCATCTTCTTTTTTCCACAGGAGTCCCGTTTCATATTGACCGCTTGGCAGTTTCTTGGTAGTTTTCTCGAGGGTTTCTAGTGCTCTTCTGTCGCTGTCGTTAGATGGTGAACGATTTTGGATCCCTAGAGACTCTAATTGGAAGTGTTCTCGGACGAGGTCTTCTATGTCTTCCTTGCCAGTGGTCGCTCTGCCATAATGAGTGAAGTGTACTGTGGCAGTGTTTCCTGTTTCACATCCGTGTAACACCCACCCTAAGTTCGTGAGGGAAGCTACAGGATCTGATGGTTTGCCCTTCTTCAGCTTTCTTGTCACTATCAGTCCCCAATTGTCTTGGCCTATCAGTAGCTTGGGCCTCTCGGAGACGTAGAGGAGTTGATTTTCAATTGCCTTCAGGTGCTCACAGTTTCTCACGGTGTCCTTGTTTATGCATTGTTCAGACAGCTTCAGGTCGTCGATGGTTCTTGCTACGATAGTTCTCTTTTCTTTTCTATGAGCCCCTTTTATTTTGAACTCGATCTTCTGTGAACTATCTTTTCTTAACACCTTTCCGCCAACGGTTTCGATCGTGAGTTTTTCTTTCTTTCCTTCGACTCCGATTTTTTCAGCAATTGATGCGTCTAAGAGTGTGACCGTTGACCCTTCGTCTAGTAGTGCTAATACGCGAACTTGTCCTTTTGGGCCATAGAGGTTCACGGGGATCATCTTTAGGTAGGCCTTTTCTTCTCCTTTGGCGTTATGGATTGAGGCGACCTTTTCTTCTGAGATGCTATTGGTGTCTTTTGCTTCTTTTTCTATCGACGCCGGTGGTTTGTCAGAATGTAAGATGGTATGATGCCATCTTTTACACAGCTTGCAGACTGGTGCTTTACAGTTGATTCTTGAGTGTCTGAATCGAAGGCACTTGAAGCATATCTTTGCCTTCTTGGTCATATCCCATTTTTCATTCAGGTTGGCTTCTTTGAACCTTTTACATTCTAATGCGAAGTGTTCTTCCCCACAGAACGGACACGACTTCTTATATTTCTCTTTTGACGCTTCTTGAACCAAATGAACGGGTTTTCTTACTCCTCTTCTTTGTTCTGAGGGCGCTTCGGGCGGGGCGAAGTCTCCGCACATGTCGGCTTCTGTTTCTAGGAACGCTTCGATAAGTAATAGCTCCTGAATTTCCTCGTCTCTTCTGCTTCTGTGGTAGGCGAACCAACGGAACTTCATTGACGTCGGCATCTTGTCTACTATAACTCTTAGCGTTTCAGGTGAACTGAGATACTGTGGTTTCTTCAGGGCTTTGATTGTTTCGACTGCGTTCTTTACTTTGCTTGCAAATATGCATATGTCGCTCGGGTTTTCGCCGACTCTTGGGAGGTTCTTCATTTTTTCTAGTTCTGCTAATGCTAGTGCTCCAGGTCTTCCGAATCTTGCTTCTAGTCCCTTGATCACCTCGCGTGGGTCTTCGGCGGTGAATAGCAGGCTTTGGACGGCTTCTCTAGCTTTTCCTTGGATCGCTATTCTGAGGCGTGCTAGGTTTTGATTGCTACTGAAAGAAGCAGCCGTATCCTCGTATGATCTTTTGAAGGCTAACCATTCTTCGCAGGCCCCGTTGAAGTGAGGTAGTTCTAGGTGCTTCGGTGAAACGGTGTCACGTGATTTTTCTGATAGCTTTAGTATGACTGAAGCTAGTTCTTGGATGTCACTTTTCTTTTCTTCTGCCTCTATTGGTTTGTGGTTCTTATTAGGCATGTCTCCGGTCTGGATGAACCAGCGTTCGACTTCTCGAGTTCGCTCGAACAGCTCTTCTCCGGTACCATCTTCATCTTCTGATTCCGCGGTGAGAAGTTCTAATTCCGCTTGAGCAACTTTTGACCGCGCTTCTGCCAATTCTAGTTCCCTTAATGCCATTGTCATCTTTGCTTGCGCTTCTGCTCTCTTCCTATGCGACGAGCGAACGGAAAGCGTGTCTGGATCGCGGGTCGTCTTCTTAGGGTGAGGCTGTTGCAGAGTCTTCATTGCGACACTTCTTTCTTGAATCTGCGGCGTTGGATGACTTCCTTCTTGGTGAGGAACTGACGCTTCGATGGTGCGTGTCGGGGGGGTGGTATGGGTTACGTCCCCTGGTGTTGATTCTTTTCCGGCAATGTTTTTGTTAAGAAGTACGGGTTGTCTGTGTACGCTGCTGGGCGATGCTCTTGTAAGCGTCGATCGATCTGAAGTTGACGTGTTGGTAGCCGTCGTGTTTGTAGAATCACTCGGCGTATTCATGCTCCAATCCGTCGTACTGGTACCCGTAGTGGCGTTGCTTTCACTCGTAGTCTTCGACTGCACTGATTTTGATCTTGTATTTGAAGGCATCTTCCTAGTTTTCCTTAAACCCGATCCGGCTTCTCGAAGGACCAATGTAAATGCTCGTATAAGGGAGCGTTGATAAATAGAGCGGGTTTGCTGGCGGGATGTTAACTGGAGAGCATACAGTAGCAGTTAGATGAGCAATAAATAACACTTCTTGAGAATTTCTTCTTGTTTTATTTCTTGATTCCTTATTATTACATTGCCGGATTTGGAATAATTTACCACGAAAAACGCCCCTTTTTTATAAGCGGCTGTAACCAATCATATTTAAGAAAAAATCGCATACGGCATTAGTGAATCTATTGACCAATCAGAGCGCCGAGTAACCTTTTCTAAGAGAGATTCACAATTTCCTTAATAAACGTGGTAAAACATTCCTTACAATATTTATATTTATTCCTAACGATAGATACAACTTATTTCTATTATTCTAAACATAAATCATTCAATAAACCTTTATTTTACATTTATAAAAAATAAAAATAGTTTCGCGGTCGCCTCACGGTTTAGCTCCGGAGTAGGACTATATTTTTTTGCCGAACATACAAGTGGCGCCGCCAAGAGGTAGGAATGTACAACACTTTTTCAGGAATTATGCTTAAAATCTATACAATATTTTTTCATGAAATTTAAATCTTTCTCATAATGAAATAACATTATACAGCGATTAGTTGACATATTAATGTTTCTTTTGAAGTACTTTAAAGGAAAAAGAATTATATTAATCACTTATATGTTAAATAGCTCTTAAAGTTATGATAAAAGAAATCTTACTAGAAAATAAGCTTATACTTGCGTCTAATGTTCTAATCAGACCTAAATAATATTAAATAGATTCATATAAGTCACTTTAAGATAAAAATAGAAGTGTTTAATTTACTTTCCTGTTTTTTCAGCACTAATCAGTCTTTACACTTAGCTTTATTTTATAAATAGGAAACAGTTAAGATTAATACCATCACCTAATTTTAAATCACTGATAAGAAATAATTATGATTAAATGCTAACACTTAGTTTTTAATTCACTGATAATAAATAATTAATATTAAATGTTCGAATTCACTTTGTCGTCGCTAACAATATCGATTTCATTTTATCCTGTTGATCGTGATCAGGATACTAGGATAAAATTATTAAACTACTGTAAAACTATAGAAAATAACATAAAAGATTCCGTTACATAGATAGGTAGATACATGCAAAGCTTTTTTTATAGAATAAGGATGACAAATTAGAACACAGTCCACCTGATAGTAAGTGGTTGCTGTGGCCCATAGACGTCTACATTCATCCTCGATTAAGAATCGAAACGCAGATGCGTTATCGCCCCTGAGAACTAAGATGGAATGCTTCGTTTTCAGTAAAACGGCGTCTCCGGGTCTCTATTCTCACCATAAGAAACACAGTATACGCTAGTATTCTGTGAAAGCGTGGCCCTTCCCCGGTCGAGCTGTCCCTTTCGTGCTAAAACCATAATATAGCTGCAGCGTGGCTCTACCACGTATGAGTATGTCTATGTAAAATATATAGCTCTTATAAATTCGTATTAAAAACGAATTATCACACCAGAAATTATAATTTTTTCTTATTTCTAATGTAAAAAATCCCAAATCTACGACTTTTATTTCAACGGACTTGGCATTAAAAAAATCCCGGAATATTAACTGATATTCTATTTAATATAAGAGATGAAACTCTCAAAATTTTTGCATAAAAATTAAAGCAGCCCAAATGGAAAATGCTTGTTCCGCAAAATTAATATAGACTTGCGCGGTCTTTTTAAATCTTCAATCAATATTGTACGGGAATGGAGTTTAACGAAAGCAAGATAAAAATGTACACATTTTATTTATGAAATGGTATTTTATTTTAGGACCACATAGCACAGTGCATACAGACTAACTCAAGTTGCAAAAATAAATTCCAGCTGTTTCAAATAAATGTCGTTTTTCGAAGCTGTTTTCTTGTAATTACCCCCCTCCCCCCTCAGCTATCTAAAGCTAAAGGCAGTTCAATCCCAATCAGCACACAAGCTTTATGAACATCAATGTACCCGCCCACATATAACTTCTTCTATAATTCTTTTATAAACGTATAAGATTATCGAAAACAGCTCAAGCCATATACAGTATGAGATCTAAGTAAGTGTCGATTCATTCATTAATCAGAAACTCTAGTATACAACTTTAAGTATCTTTTAACACTTCTGTCTGATTTTATCGCTGTATAAACACTGATACAATTTATTTGAGCTTATATAACCTCGTAAGGCCCAAGAAAATTTTTGCATAGCTTAGATTACGACCCGAAGGTCCTTTTAAAAGGATCAAATTTTATTGATGTTCAGACCCAAATAAAAAGATGCACTGTTTTCTTTTGATGCAGTTTTTATTTTAAATAAAGTTTACTAGTGCCTTTATAACTTACCAAAGGACCCATTTGTAAAGTATAGACCTCATATCTTTGGTTCTTTGTAAAGGCCTTTGGGTTAATATTAGGTAAGTATGTACCAAAAATTTACACTATCTGTAGGACTTTGGGTTGTAACGATATAAATAAAAACACAATGTTTATGAAGAAAATCAACATTTATTACAAATTTAAATAATAATACTCTTCACAAGAAGAAGATACTGAATGCATAACATGGCTAAAGTTATGCCAATATATAGATATATGCAATTCATTGGTAGTGAGACCAAGGCACTTGCCATATTTTGATAAGAAAGTTTGATTAGTTTTCATTACTATTAGCTTCATTATTTCGTCATCGATATAGAGCTTAAAGTAATCAAATTTATCGGTAAATGAATCTGCATCAATCGGTAGATATGAGGGTTCTATACGCGAAATAACGCGGACTAAAATTCTTCATTGACGACTCACAATGTCTCACATCAGATGAAGATGACGCTGGCACGTTCCTATTATTGGTTAGCCTTCGCGATGTAACTCCGCGTGAACGACGCATGGCTCTACTTTGTTGCATGCTACGATCTCGTCCTTTTCTTTTTAATAAAGGTGCGGGAGTCATATCTTTGTCGGAAAGTTCGGACTGAGAATCTGAATCACTTGATTCCAATACCGATCTCTTGACATTCGAGGACCCTGAATCTGACAAATCTTTATCTCGTGATAACACACTAGAAATACCTGCCATCAGCCCATCATCAATTTCATTGAAATCAGCTGCTTCATCTTCAAATCATGAATCAACAAGACTTGTTAAATCAACTATTTGTTGGTCATTTATTCCTGAAAAAAAAAGTTTTTTTTTTGTTAATTAAATATAGACTAGAAAGAACAATAATATTTGGTACCTACCTAAATAAATTTTCAAAAAAGTATTTTAGTTTAACTCATTAACCTAACGTGCTCTTCATCTTAAGTAAACACAATAACCCAAAGACCTTTGTATAGGTCTAAAATAATATGTTTTTTTGGTATAAAAGCCCGCGGTACTTTTTAAAGTATCAAAAAGTTGGGTTTAATTAATTGCATCATTTTTGATAGTAAAATGAAAAAAGTATTTAATACAATTACGGAAAACATATAGCCACACATACTTTTGTATACGAAACCGTGCTGATATGACTGATCACAAGGATAAAGAAAGATTTACTCACCCTGTCTCCTAAAGTCAGCCATCTTGTCGAAAAAGAAATGGCGTCACGAGGTCAAATTTTAAACCAATAATTACGACTTCCGGTAACAGATTAAATAGGTCTTCCAGGTTCGTTTTAAAAGTCAAATATTTATTTGGCGGTCCATTTGAATTCGAAAAACGTGATTTTAAAATTGAACCTTTTTAAAGGACTTGGGCCTGCACGAAGAAGTAACTATATTTGATGCTGGGTCTGAACACACATATTATTTATTCCCTTAAAAAGCACTTTGGGCCTTAGGAGGATAATGAAGCTGTATAGAAGCCGTTTTTTACATGCGTTGAAGCTGTATAGAAGCTGTTTTTTACATACGTTTACTTGCCTATTACAGTTCTAAGTGTTATTTTAGTATGACTTAAATCTTATTTCTGAACAATGGTGTATTCAAACTGCCTTATAAAGGTTATTTTTATAACTTAATTGTACACTCTTGAAAATACAGTAGTTTTATGACTTTTGTCTATTAGGTTGGGATAAAACAGCAGCTACCAAAAATCAGCTAAGCAAAAAAATAACAGCTATATTTCTATGAGACTAGTAATGAACAACTTAAATCCGTATAACTGATAGATTATCGCTATTTTGCATGCGTTACGTGTTTATATTGTGCTAAAGAACAAAATTAATTCGTTATAAATATGTGAAAAAGAAGAAAAAGATTTGGAGCAGTTAGATCATGAATGAACAAAGAATTTTAAAATGAGCTAACATGAAGTAGGAAAAAAGTTATTCAACACTGTTTCCAAGACAAGGTTTTTCATGTTTTATACGTATCTCTATAGAGAATCTAACGTTATGTTTAAAAACTGTAATACGGCGTAAGTAATAAAAATATTCTGTTATACAACTGATTAAAAACCAATGGCTATATGATAGCCGCCATACCATGCATAGTACAGCTACTAAGACTATAAGATACTCGAAATACCGAATAGGATGTTTAGTGAATTGTCATTAAATATAATAATTTAAGGTATATTAAATATTACTTTTAGCCTATACCATTATTTTTAATTTGACTAATGATCGCTGTGTTTCAATGCGCCTTCATATCCATTAAGGGGAATGCCCACTCTTCATAGACACTTCGGCCATGAATGCCCACATATAAAAGCATATAGATATTTTTACTTTAAAAAAAGTCGGGGTTTTGAAAATATTTGAAGTTTTTATTTCCACAAATGCAGTTTTTTTAACAACTTAAGTTTGTTTAAAAATAAGTACATATGTGTTAACGATTTAAATAATACTTTAGAAAATATTTGTAATAAATTTGAAAACTGTCATTACGTGAATTGTATGTCCAATAATTTATATTCTATGTGTAAATCAATAAATTCCGTAATTGACTATATTGATTATAAGAACAAATTTCTAAGTGCCAAGCAATTAAAAAAGTTTATATTACGCTGTAACAATAAATCGATATTATTATCTGATAAATCCAGCAGCTCCAAATATAAAAAAGGAACAATTCCCTATTATTTTGCTCGAATGCAATCGAGTATAACTGTTTCGGGAGCGACTAATATTAATAATTTTAATGATATAAATACCGCACCTAAAGGTACGATACCGTATTACTTTAAACTATTAAATAAAAACTGTCTTTTTCGTGAATAAGAATACTACAAATAAGATGCTTTTAAAAATATTACATCAAAATATCGCTAGTATATTACCAAAACAAGGTGTATTAATGTTAACATTGGATGAACTAGATAAGGCAGGAAACGCCCCAGATGTAATATGTCTTTCAGAAACTTTCTTGCGTACTGATCATGAAAAATACCTAAACATTAATGATTATGAATTAGCCAGTTCGTTCTGTAGGGATGAGTCTAGAGGCGGTACATGTATTTTAGTGAAGAAAGATATTGCATATAAAAAATTAAATAAGATAAATAGCTTAGCAACGCAAAAGTTATTTGAAGTTTGTGGTATTGAGATTCCTCTTTATAATTTGCTAATAATTTGTCTCTATAGGACTCCCTCTACAGACGCAATTCTGTTTTTGGACAAGTTAGACGGGATGTTACGTGAAATATTTAAAAACAAAAATACCAATACTAAACTTGTAATTACTGGTGATTTAAATATTAATACTCTTAAACCAGGAAAAGCCAACACTTATCTGCATGATTTATGTCTTAATTACTGTCTTAAAATTCATATTAATGTTCCAACTAGAAAGGAGACATGTATAGATCATATTCTAAGTAATATAGAGAATGCTTCTGCAACAGTACTGCCTTTGTTTCTGTCAGACCATGATACAGCTCAGTTATTAAGCTTCCAGGTTCAACAAAATAAATCAATAAACAAGATATGTTTTAAATACAAAAGGGATTATAATTTAAGTAATGTTCGGAAATTCAAGGAATGTCTAAATAATCTATCATGGTGTGAAACATATTTAGAAACCGACTTGAACATTGCATTTAATAATTTTTATGATTTATTTTGCTTATTTTATAACCTATGTTTCCCAAGAATAAAAATACTAATACAAAATAGTAATCAAAATAACTGGTTTAGTAAAGGTTTGAAAAATAGTTGTAGAACAAAAAGAGCACTGCGGTATCGATACTATAAAAATAAAACTAAAATAAATAAGGATACTTATAAAAAATATTCTTATTTATTGAAAAAATGTATCTACCAATCCAAGAAGAATTGTAATATAAAATTTATAAGTAAGAGTAAAAATAAATGCAGAGCAACATGGTCCGTAATAAAAAAAGAAATTTCAAATACAAAATTGGATAATATTAAGGAGCTAAAACTAAATGATAAAAACCTAACGAACCCTTACGATATAGCAACCACTTTTAATGACTATTTTATTGACATGACTAATTATAATATAACTAATAATGATAACATGGAAAATATTACATCTAAAAATACAATATCACTATCAAACTCAATGTTTCTTAAACCCATGTCGAAAGATGAGGTGAGTAAAGAGATCATGTCCTTAAATAACACTGCCTCGGAAGGTTACGACGGAATTAATACCAGAATAATTAAAGCTTGTGTATGCGAACTTGTTGACATTATGACTTATTTAATTAATTTATCATTTTTGACAGGAAAATTTCCCGTCAATTTAAAAATTTCAATTGTAAAACCATTGCACAAAAAAGGTAAAAAAGACGATATCAACAACTATCGACCGATTACTCTTATACCCATAATATCAAAAGTTTTTGAGAAATGTTTTTATAAGAGATTAATGGAATTTTCTGAGAGGTTTAACATAATTAAAACAGAACAATATGCCTTCCAGAAAAAGAAATCTACAACGCTAGCAACATTTAATCTTATAAAAACAATAATTTCTAGCATAAATAATAACCTACTAACAACAGGATTATTCTTTGATTTGAGTAAAGCCTTTGACTTTGTCACACATGGTTTTCTTTTAAGTAAATTAGATTTGGTTGGAATTAGAGGGATAGCTCTAGAGTGGATTTCATCTTATTTATCAAATCGACGGCAGTGTGTCGTTATTGATAAAATGGTAAAAAATGAAATATTATCCTTCTCATCTAAGTACAGAGAAAAAAAATATGGTGTTCCTCAAGGTAGTATTTTAGGGCCGGTATTATTTCTTTTATACATAAATGATATAACTCTGGCGACAAATCACAAATGTATATTGTATGCGGACGATATTTCCGTAGTTGTAACATCTCAAAAAAACAGTAATTCATTACATAATCATGAAAAGGAAATAAATGATACAATCGATAATATAACTAATTGGCTGCATAGAAACAATATGAAAATAAACCTAGATAAATCAAATTACATACATTTTAATAAAATAAAAACTAATTCTTGTCTAAATATCAATAAAATTAAGGAAATAGAACAAATTAAATTTCTTGGTGTAATTATAGATCGAAATTTGGACTGGAAAATACATATAGATGACCTATGTCAAAGAATTAATTGTTATGTGTATGCGCTACGTACCATAAAAAAGGTAACTAATAAAAAAACGGCCCTATTATGCTATCGGGCGTATATCGAATCTATACTTCGATATGGTATAATAATGTGGGGCAATAGCATAGATTGGCGTAGGGCATTTATCGCACAAAAGAAGTGTATAAGGACGATATGTAGTATACCAACTAGAGAATCCTGTAAGCCAATGTTCAGGAATCTGTCTTTACTCACTATGCCCTCGTTATATATTTTTGAGATAGGTAAATTTGTAAAACAGCATACATATTTATTTAAAAAGTCATCTGATATTAATCCTAGGCTTAAAAGAAATCGAAATAGATTAGTTCTAAGCGAAGTTCCGAAGTCAGCTAAATATAGTAAATGCTGTTTATCAATGTGTGTACGTATATACAACAAAATACCTGATGAAATTAAAACACTACATAATATGAACGTATTTAAAAAAAGATTGTACCATTGGTTAATTGACAAAAATATTTATGACACTAATGAATTTCTGACATTGTACGAGCAAGTACATGATATTTCAACAGTTTAGAAAATAATGCTGATATCGCGCCTGCGCGCGCGACACGTTCACTATAATTACATTTTTTATTCATAAGTATTTTCAGTACAATAAACGCTCTCTACGGAAACGGACACAGTTTTAATTACCACTTCCCGTAACGTAGAAGATACTACCTACATTAATATACTACATATCAATTATATGTAGAGGGTCACAATTCACAAAATACCCCCTACATTTTGGTCCTTCGAGCCGGATATGAACCAGCGACCTATGGATACTTAATTATTGTATATCGATTACTTAAACTAGATTTTGACATTTGTAAAACATAATTATAATTTAAATAAACATGTTTAATTTGTTAATTTTAATACTATATAGGTTATTTTGATTTAAATGTAATTTGCATGCTATATTATATTAAAATAGCAAAACATGTGGGCATAATAAGACTCTGAAACATCTGTATAATTACCATGTTTTATGCAAATAAATACTATTATTATTATTATTAAAAAACTATTTTTATCGATTTTATTGCGTTTTATTTCTTTGATTTTTAATTCCAGACATTTCGGGTGCTTTCCAGCACCCATGGTTACGGCAGACTGAGGTGACCGACGTCCCAATGTCAGTGTTAACCCGGAGTACCTTCAGATTTTTAATTTTCATTTATTGTCCGATCTACAGAATGAACTTACTGTGTCTAGAAGTCTTGCAGTGGTATGCTTGGGTTTTTAATTTCATTAATTACAGGGTCCTAAGAAGGTGGTAGTACCAAGCCTCCTTCCTAAAAAAGAATTTATATATTAGATATTATATAGAATTTATATAATAAAATACACTTTACGACTAATAGTGATGACTTGCAATTCTAGCCCTAAGTAAAGATCAGCTAGGGCTTAACTTTATTCCTTCCATAATGCTGCTCCTCTGGTTATTACAGAGATCTATCCGGTAGCAACCATTAAATCTTATATGCTCACCATAATAGTAGCGAGCTTGCTTTAATTGGTATGTGACACAAGCAATTAATATTAAGTCGCTGTAAGTTAAAACAGGAAATTCCCTAACATTTTAAAGTCTACATTTATATTTCTAAAGTCTGCCTGCCCTAGCTCTATTTAGATTGTTTTCCCTAGCATACTCAGAAAAATCATTATTTGTCTCCATATTTTGATGAACTATTTCAAGTATTTGAGCCGCATCATCCCTGTCCCTTATTTTTGTGTGGAATTTATTAACTATAGCAGAAGCCACAGCAGTCTATCATCAAATGTGTAGAAGCCCTGTTAAAGTAATTTTGATGAAATATTTTAAATTCAGTTTTAAAAATGCCATTCACCACCTCTACTACCCATATCGACACATAGTCACGGCTCTGGATTTATTAGCATATCTTGTCATTAACTGAGATTCACCATCTGCTGGAGACATTTCTGCGACCCTTAGACATCCACATCTATCCTCGATTACAAATCAAAATGCAGATGCGTTGTCACCCGTGAGGACTAAGATCATTTTCTCGTTTCCAGTAAAAAGGGTCTCCGGTTCTCTACACTCACCATACAAAACACAGCAGCATTAAGCTACTATTTCACGCTGGTATTCTGTGAGAGGGTGCTCCTTCCCCGGTCGAGCCGACCCATTCATGCTACAACTATACTTCTAATATAACTGCAGCATGGCTCTACCAAGTATAACACACATACATAGTACTTGTCACTATGTATGTTTGTTATCGCAAAATGTAGTTAATCACAAAAGAGACATACTTGCAATACTGATGGAACTGTTACAACCTGGTAAAAAACATTGTGCTTTTATATAATTAGTTAGCAGTACACTGTGTGATGTATGATCTAAGCTTTGTTGTTCTGGGTGCAATACATTACTCACTTCAGATTGCAACGAGGACGGACTAGATGATTCAGATGGTTCCCGTTATGCAGTTGAACATGATGCTGTTCTATCAGTTCATTGCCAGCAATTATGTTATACACGGCATGACAACTGAAATAATGTAAAATACAAAAAATGAAGTCAAAGTGAAAAAATAAAAATAAAATAGATTTATTTCAAACTCAAATATAAATAAAATATTTATCAAGTTAAATGTTACTGCACAAGGACGGATTTAATGCCCTATATTATTTAATAATTAAGGCCTGACAGACTACCAGCAGTCCAAAAACAATGAAAAATCAACTGTCTCCTTTCTTGGTAGTTGATAAAACTGGTCAATCTCATAAATAAGCTAGTATTTTTGTCAGATATAGCTAGGGCAGATGTGAAAAAATAAAACAAGTTCTTGAGTTGATATACAATCAGTGTAAAAACATGTATAATTATCAGATATATGGATCACATTTAATAAATTGAAAAATGTTAACACTTACCTCACGTAGCGCAAATAGTTCCTCACGTGGAAAATCGAAGACAAACAATGTGTGTGATCTTATTCTCATAAGTGTCAGTGCCACAGCTGATGTATAGATGTTCAAGACGAACTATTGGTGCATTTTGCGAGTGCCACACTACACGTTCACTGTACTCGAAACTTGTACCTAATAAAGAAGCTACAATTATTATATTGATATTATTCAAGTAAACTCAGTTATAAAGCATTTCTTAGAGGAAGACATGCCACATCGTGATATGTACCAACTATTTACCTGCTGTGTTCGAACCAATTGTTGAGAGATCAACAATTGCATTTTACAACAAAACAATAACACGATAATACGCAATTTAATTCTTGTGACATAACAGTGATAGCGGCCTACCTGTCGGATACGATGTTGTCACTTAACTGTCATAAAATCTATGGAATGATATCGATTTTTATTCGATTAATAATATCATAAAAAGAATAATCTTTGACGCGTTTTAAGTTCTGCACGCTTTTTAAAATATAATTTCCTTTATTTATTGAAACTCTATTTCAAATGTATTTTTAAGAACAGTTAGCTTGTGCTGTATTGTTTTGTTATGCTTTAGAGAATTCGTGGTAAATCAGCTGGAAATTAACTTCTTGAATTATCATAACATGATTCCATTTTAAATGTTATGTTAAAAACAGATAAGAATAACAGTTAACTTGTGCAGTAGCGTTTTGTTATACTCTAAAGAATTCTTGGTAAATCAGCTAGTAATTCGCTTGTTTAATTATCATAACTGTAAATGTGAAGGTTGTCAATGAATTCAACCGAGCCTATAACAACGGTTGTTTTAGTTTTTAACGGTTGACTGCCGCTTTTGATGACTTGAAATTAATAAAAACTTATTTTGCGCAATAAGTTTTTTCTCTTTGGTAATGAATAAACCACAGAAACCCCTATAATGTATAATAGTCCTTTTTTTGATACAAGTAGCACATTTTAAGGAACCGCAAAAACAACTTTTTTATTTATACAAACACTATGAAAAACATAATAATTTGTTGCTGGCGATAATGATAGTGGTATTTTAACTCGATTTAAAATATATGCTTGTTACTACTGAACTCTTCATGGGCCTGCGAGTCCGACTCGCACTGAACCACTTTTTTTCAACATTTAGTTTTATTCTAATAAATAGTTTTTTCGTTTAAGCGGAGCTCTTTTACTTTAGGTTTATTACCTCTTTATCTATAATAATCAATCTGAGTAATTAAAGTGTGTAAATACGATTCTTAAATTGTAAAAATAATAATTGGATTTGAACATCTTAGGTAGGTATTTAGTTTTATTTATTTAGAAAATATTAATCTCACAATTATTTATTGTAATAATATAATTTATCACACAGCTAACGCCCTCATTAGCAATGTAATGGTGAAAGAATTTTCAAAATCGGTCTAGTAATTTTTGAGATTAGCCAAAAAACGTATTCATTGAAAGTAGCGCCCTCTATAATAAAATTAACCCTATATTAGATATCTAAAATTATACATAACAATCTAGTGGTGAAAGAATTCTTAAAGTTGGTCAAGTACTTTACGAGTTTAGCGAATAAAATATTCTTTGATAGTAGCTCCCTCAATAATAAAATGCATCCTACGTTTTAAGCACCATAGCAAAAAACGATTCAACATAGCCTAATCCGCACACACAGTAAAAACATAACCATCCTTTTTCGTCTGTAGTCGGTAAACATTTGGTTAATAACGGTTGCGTATCGACTGCTTTGGATAAATATCCATTGTCAACGGTTATTTTAAACCTATATCATAACATCGTAATAATTATCGAAAGATCATATAAGCATTGTAATAATGACACCATAAGTAATCGATCGAAAAGGGGAATCGATTTTTTAATGATTTTTGTGATTGGCAACATTTTTTATTTTATTCACAGACTAATGAATTACGTATTTACCTAATTTTATTTTTATCTTTTCGGTACTTTTAATTTGTGCAAAAATATTCCCATTGTTTTAGGATAAATGAATACCGCGATTAATAACCATAAATAAATATATATTTTTTTAACAAATGCACATTGTTGGGCGTTCCATGGCCTAATATGGGCATCCCCCTTTAATATATTGTTTTATTCTAACCTATAAAACCGATATTTAGGTACCGTATTTAGTATTTTATCTTTACATTCGTTGCTTATTTTGCTGGTGCGGCAATCTTTTGATAGTAAATATGTACAAATTTAAAGTTTCGTATCAATGACTCTTGAAATAATGAAATTACAAACAATTTCAATGTTAGTTTAATTAATGAAGGAGAACAAAATCATTGATAACAATTGCAATTGACTGCTGGTTAAACTCACCATAATTTTCGATTACTTACCGGAAATTCATGAACTCAATATCAACAAATAAAGTAAATAAATGAGTACAGGATATAATTGAGCCACGTATATGTAATTTCATGCCAAACATGAATCCAAATATAAATAAATGTCGGAAAAGATAACAGACCGATACTTCCACCCATATACACTATAATTATTGGTCCCTAAAATAGCACCCAGGGGAAACAAACATATAATTGATAGGTGTAATACATTGTAGACGGGTAACAACCAAAAATCGATTTTGTTATAGTAACTACCTTCGTCAACTACGTACGAAACTCACTTTGACTACCTTATTGGTCTAGTGAATACAACCATTACTGTTGATAATACGGTACCAGCTTCGAAGCCCGGGTCGGCTAAAAACTATAATTAGGTTTTCTGTCAAGGAACTCTTAGTGACAGTACAGGTATAGAAAGTTTGTGGTGTTTCATCCCTGTGCCTTAGAAAACATACTTATTTTACGCCATGCGGTAGCTATATATCTGGTATAGTTGTAGCACGAATGGCTCGGCTCGACCAGGGAGGGACCACGCTTTCACAGAATACCAGCGTCAAATAGCAGCTTAACACTGCTGTGTTTCTTTTGGTGAGTGTAGAGAACCGGAGACCCTTTTTACGGGAAACGAAGCATTCCATCTTAGTCCTCACGGGTGACAACGCATCTGCAGTTTGATTCGTTGTCGAGGACAGATGTAGATGTCATGATGGCCACAGTAACCACTTACCATCATTGGATTGTGAGCTCCTTTGCTTCCCTTATAGTATAGAAAAAATGGCTAGTCTCAGTTAAGACAGAATAACCACGATAGAAGTTCATTCTCGAGGACATTACAATTTTATAATTTTCAGGTTACTGGTGGTAGAATTACTTTTTTGTCTAGTAGTCCATCTAGGTGGGTATCATCCTCTTATCTATTTCTGCTGCATAATACTTGCTCTACTTTGTTTTAATTTTTGATTTGATGAAAAATTTTGATTATAGACTGCGAGGCGTTACATCTTAATCCTCACAGATGACAGCACATCTACAGCCTTCTTTGTTTGAAGTCTGCTGCAGGTGTCAGTTCAGACTTTTTGAAAAGTTACCACGCTTGACAGGTGGGTCGGTAAGGTTGGTAACTGCATTTTTTAATTATTTTAAGTTGTTATTATAAAGGTACTGCCGCCCACCTTCTCCCTCGGTAGCCTCTTACGCTACTTAGGGGATTATATGGGGGCAATGAATTCACTGACGCTATCACTAAGTGCTTATATTATCATATATTAAAAATTACAAGCACCTCAAGGAATAAGTATTAAAAATAAAATGTTCGGTAAATTGTGAAAGGAAATAAATATTTTATATAGCAAGGGTGACAAACGAGCATACAATCAAAGAACAGTGGTTGCTGTGGCCATTAGACATCGCCATCTATTTTTGATTATAAATAAATATTGTAAATACGTTGGAAACCCTGAAGATTAAGTTGTTATGTCTCATTTCTGGTTCTGGTTCTGAACAGTTACTACACAAAATACAGCAGCAATAAGCTGCTACTTAGCGGTTATCTGTGAGGAGTGTGATCCTTCCCCGGTCAAGCCTTTCCATTCACGCTACTACCAAAACACAGCTGCACCATAACTCTGCCTCGTATAAAAATAATAATAGAGTTTTACGAAATGTTGGTAAATTGAGCTAGCATGTGAACTTTACTAATTTGTTTATCTCTTTATAAGGTAAAGAAAACTTAATTAAAAACCTTTTAAAGGTACAAAAATTGTTATTTATGGCGAACATAAAGGCTTGTTCTTGTCACCACATGCGAGCGATTAATTCAATGTTGAGACGGAATTCCGGTCACCGGCTATTTCGACCCCTATTTACCTTCCAGACACCCTATAGAACCCTTTAACCAAATGTTAGATCACCGATATAAGAAAATATGGAATTGGAAATATTGTATAAAACTGTAATAGAATTCAGTTATTTATTATGTAATACATAGTTGTTCTACGTCAATTTCTGCTAAACCAATGCGAGAATACTTGTCGTTTGGCAAACACTCGGCTATTATATTCTCGCCATCCATATTTTACGTTTCATCATCATCGTTATAGGCCCCGTCTTTGCCTTACCAGGTTGTTTTTTATATAATAAAGGTGACAAACGAGCACGCAGTCCACCTGATGGTAAGTGGTTGCTGTGGCTCATTGACATCTACATTTATCCTCGATTAAGAATCAAAGCGTAGATGCGTTGTCACCTACGAGGACTAAGATGTAATGTCTCGTTTACATTAAAAAAGGGTCTCCAGATTTCTACACTCACCGTACGAAACATGGCAGGATTAAGCTGCTATTTTACGCTGGTACTGTGTAAGAGCGTGGTCTTCCCTGGTCGAGGCGACCCATTCGTGCTACAACCGTAATATAGCTGCAGCGTGACTCTACCACATATAAAAGTTGTAGGGTTATACTCCACACATCACTTACTCGTACAAGGCTGCGATTCAAGAACCGTTTTTTCTATCGGTTTCCGGTTCTTCGATCTATGCTATATCAATATTTTTCATTTATCAAAAATAATTTGTCCAATTATTCCGAGCTACATGGTAGAGCCTCGGTTCGACCGGGGAAGGACCGTGCTTTCACAGAATACCAGCGTAAAATAGCAGCCTAATGCTGCTGTGTTTTGTATGGTGAGTATAGAGGACCGGAGACCCTTATTACTGGAAGCAAGGCATTCCATCTTAGTCCTAAGGGTGCCAACTCATCTGCATTTTGGTTCTTAATCGAGGATAGATGTAGATGTCTATGTGGCCCTTAGCTGCTTACCATAACTATCAATCAATATCTTAACTATTTTGGAACAGACCAGAGCTACACAATGCGTGCCGACTTCACACACACTTGACCTTGAAATACCTATTTAGTCTAATTGATTGATATATCACATATCATCACGCGGGTAACTTAAGAGGCGACACTGGAAAACTGAAACAGATAGGTAGCAGCATATTCCTGATAACAAATCAAAATAGCTACAAAACTGCTGTTGCCAACCCGCCTGCCGAGCGTGGCAACTATGGCAAATTGCCGACTATGAGGCAACCTATGTGGGAGGCCTATGTTCAGCAATGGTCTTTTAGACGCTTTATGTGTTTTTATTATATTTAGTTTCGCATTATGTAACGATTTATTAAACGAAAATTTCACAAAAAAAATAAAAGGCACCTAACAAAAGTAAATATAAACACGTCAACGGCGTCACAAATCTCTTCAAGTAGATTTTACGCACGTCCTAAATTTAATTTTCATCATAATATCACGACGAGTATGCTCCAATTTCTCACGGCGCGGCGCTATCTACTCTTCCATCAGTCGATCTCTTGAGACCTCCTTGCATTTTAAAAAGCTATAAAACTCTTGATTGGAATTGTTTCAAACATTTAAGAAATTTTAAACTGCTTAAGAATTCCAATTTGTTTAATTTTTAAACGATGAACCCTTTAAGCGCTTCAAATATCTTATGTATTACGAAACAAGAAATATCAAACTTGAAAGTATTTGGCCGTTTGATTATGAGTAATAAAAAAGAAAACGAAATTTCACCTTAAGCTTATTATTAACTCTTTTTAGGGTTCCGTAGTCAAACAACAAGGAACCCTTATAATTTCGCCATATCCGTCCATCCGCTCGCCCGTCCGTCCCTCCGTGGTTTTACTCAGAGACCCTAGGGCCAAGGTGCTACAAATCTGTAATTTGAAATAGTTATAGATATTAATCACGCCTACAAAACTGTGAAATAAAATCTTAAAATACATTTACTCCCATACAGGTAAAGGGAAGACGAATTTTTTTTACCCATCCGTACCATCGTGTTGGATTAAGAATTTTTTTTCAATTTAGGGATCTGTTTGCTAAATATTTAGCTTTAATGTAATATTTTTCATTATAGTCATGCGTGTTGTAAACTGTAGGAAATAAATATTTTGTGAAGATAACGACTTATATGCACAGCAGAAAAGGAGTACATCCTGGAACTGTAGTAGAACTATATACTGTAAGTACTGAACTGTAATAGAACTGATATTAACAATTCCTCGAAGCCTTAATTACGATAGAAAATGCAAAGAGGTGCAATGTCTTAGTCATCGAGAATGGATTAGCTCTTAGTTAACTGCAGTTTATGTTTTAAAATGGTACTGGGCCACCCCCTGATCTGGAGACAGAAAGAGGATCGCCGTGTCATATTCAGTTTTAGGTATGGAGCCAGAGTTAAATATAGATATATATAGCCTATACATAGCTATAGCTATATCATTTATTATAGAGAGCAATTCCAGGAGTGATCTAGAATGTATTTATGCAAAAAACCTTGAAGTTTTTTTTTTGAAAAACGAAATATTGATAAAATAAATTTGATCATTTTAAACATAAACGCCGTATTAATGGATCCTGCCCAGGCAAAACCGAAGCAACTTTAGCTATATATCTATTAAAAAATTCACTACTTGGCACTCATAAGAGAGCCTACCGTAAAATGGAATTAAAAAGTAGAAATATAATCCGAATTGATAATCACCTTTAATATATAATATATCTATTACTATATTAATGGTGATTATCAATTCGGAAAGATATAAGTGGTTTACCAGATACCTTCTTATTATCTTAACTAGATAGAATGGGAAATACATTTTTGATACGCAAGTTTCTAAATATACACTATCTTTTATCACATCGACTTTTAGTAGACAGTTATGACGCTCACGATATGACAAAATGACGTACTATTTCGATATGTGAGAAATTAAATTTATCGATCGTAGTTACGATGATATTGTCAAAGAATTATGCTATTACTACAGCTACTACACTATGTATTAGTGTATTCATCGTATTTAATTTTAATAGTAATCATAATGGATTGCAATATCGACCATGTCGTATATGACAGTGCCCTTAGCACAACGTTTTGTCCCTAATTTTTTCGTATTACTATCGCCTAAAATTGTATGAAAGTATGAAAAGCGCCCCTGGCGGATATAATGGAATGCTATGTTATTTTTATAGAAAAAGGGTGATAAACGAATACACGGTCTTCCTGATACTAAGTGGATGCAGGAGCGTTGTCACCCCAGAAGACCAGAATAGCCTCGTTTCCAGTAAACAGTATGTCCCGTTCTCTACACCCACCATTCGAAACACAACAATATTAAGCTATTTTACGCCGGTATTCTGAGAGAGCGTGGTTCTTCTCTAGTCAAGCCCACCCATTCGTGTTGCAACCATAATATAATAATAATGTCCTCCAGACCGACTTTGCCTTTCCAGCCTGCCTTTACGGAGGCTAGCCATCAGCGCAGGACAGGATTGTAGTGGCCAAGTGTATGCGCAAGCACAGGTGCACTCTCTATTCCCTCACTCTCATAATCCAATGGGACGGTGAACCGACACGACCGGAGAGAGATCAGGTGCAGGACCAACGGCTTTACGTGCTTTCCGAGGCACGGCAGCCGACTCCGGGCAGCTACTGAGAATTTCTTGGCAGAAAAACTCAATAATTGATTGATATATTTCAACTATATTATGGTATGCTGCCTTGGCATGTTATGGCATCTACACTTGAAATGTTCTACCGCGTAATGTGTTGTCATGCAAAGTTTGACACTGACAATGTGATACGGCACAGTGATGCATGTATGGCGATTACGTTAAACACTTCCTGCATTTAGAGAGAAACATATCCTTGATCTAAGTAGATCAAATACTAATAGCTTGCCAACAACCATCAGCCAGCGTTATCTCTATGTTGTGCGCGTCAGCTACGTTCCCGCCATTGCCACCGCGCGGTCATATCGAAACCACGACAGAATTTTATAAACCGGTGGATACACGCGTGCAGTAATTATTTAAGAATATTAGTCGAAGGCTAATTACAAAGCCAAAGGTATTGGTTTTATTAAATCAATACTAATTCCAAATGTTTTCGGTTCGTCGTGTCAAAGGTTCGCCTTTATATATTATAATTATAACGACTAATTCAGAGGTGGTATTAAAGTACATATCAGCTTTGTCCGTTTTAAGTAGAACTGACAAAAACAACTGAAGATCATGTCTAACAAATAAACTTTAACAAAATGATTCGATTACCCATTGTTTTTATCATATTTTCTGCTATATAGATTATATATAGACTATATAGCTATATAGGGTTTTTGTCCATATGCTATTTGTTTCTAACTGTGTAAATTATCCATACTTAAGTACTATTAGAACCCTGTAAGACAGTATTAACTAGTACAGTGTTCACAAAGCATAGATTGTGTAATGTAAATATATTAGGTATTATAAATAAATAAAAATAAAATTAACTAAAATAAACACATCCAGCAATAATCTTTGCGTCCACGGTCTGTTTAACGAATCAGGGACAAAGTTATTTCAATTATATTACAATTAAAATCGAATTTCTTGTTCGTTGAACTCCTACGAGGGGAGTTTTATTGGTATCAACCGTCGCGAGTTATCATTTAAACATTAATATTATATCATCTTTGAAGAATAATTCTAGGTACATTAATATTTCACACGAATGTTCACCTGTTCTAAATTTTAACTTTTATTTATGTATATGTTCCGTAGGGACTCAAACCCGCATCTATATTGCAGCAGCAGCGCTAAACGTCAAGTCAATTCACTAAATGGTTGTTAGTTCTATATGCATTCTACTACTCATTTTTTAATTGCATTATCAAAACCAAATTAATCAAAGTCACCAAGAATAAAACGATTTATACAGATTTTATCGCGTTTATTTAACTTATTTTTATTTCCCGATGTTTCGGGTGCTTTACAGCACCCATGGTCAAAGAGGGGAATGAAATGTTTGACGTCTCAATGTCATACTTAGCCGGGCTACTTTAAGTTTTTGAATAATAATTAAAGAAATCATTATAGTCAACGAGGTGACAACGTTCAACACTATTCCGATGATACCCCGGACGTCAGTCTGAGCGAAATTAGAATGGCTCTCTAGCACATTAAAAACGGCAAGGCCCCGGTTGAGTATTGAACGACAGCGGAGCTTTTGAAAGCGAGTGAAAAATCAATACTTAAAGTCCTTCAAAAGCTCTTCGATTCCGTCCTTCATGGTGGTACTACTCCGGAGGCATGGAGAAGAAATGCGGTAGTCTTGTTTTTCACAAAAAGGCGACAACGTTTTCATAAAAAAACTACAGACTGATTTCCCTTCTGAGACGCGTCTACGTGTACCTTTATAGTTAACCATCACATGTACCACTGTGTCGTGGTAGCTCAGTAGCAGTAAGGTTGCTTGCTTGCACACCAATTTAATTAAACACACCAATTCCAGGAGTGATCTAGAACATATTTATGCAAAAAAATTTATAATTAAAATTAATAATTTTTTTGAAAAACGAAATATTGATAGAATAAATTTGATAATTTTAAACATAAACGCCATATTAATGGATCCTGCCCAGGCAAAACCGAAGCAACTTTAGCTATTTATCTATTAAAAATTCTCTACTTGGCACTCACAAGAGAGCCACATATCTATTACTATATTAAAGGTGATTACCAATTCGGAAAGATATTAGTGGTTTACCAGATATCTTCTACTTCACTCCCCTTCGTCGATCTTAACTAGATAGAATGGGAAATACATTTTTGATACGCAAGTTTCTAAATATACACTATCTTTTATCACATCTACTTTAAGTAGACAGTTATGACGCTCACGATATAACAAAATGACGTACTATTTCGATATGTGAGAAATTAAATTTATCGATCGTAGTTAAGATGATATTGTCAAAGAATATATTATGCTATTACTACAGCTACTACACTATGTATTAGTGTATTTATCGTATTTAATTTTAATAGTAATCATAATGGATTGCAATATCGACCATGTCGTATATGCCAGTGCCCTTAGCAAAAGTTTTTGTCCCTAATTTTTTCGTATCACTATCTCCTAAAGTTGTATGAAAGTATGAAAAGCGCCCCTGGCGGATATAATGGAATGCTATGTTATTTTTATAGAAAAAGGGTGATAAACGAATACACGGTCTTCCTGATACTAAATGGATGCAGGAGCGTTATCACCCCAGAAGACTAGAATAGCCTCGTTTCCAGTAAACAGTATGTCCGTTCTCTACACCCACCATTCGAAACACAACAATATTAAGCTATTTTACGCCGGTATTCTGCGAGAGCGTGGTTCTTCTCCAGTCAAGCCCACCCATTCGTGTTGCAACCATAATATAATAATAATGTCCTCCAGACCGACTTTCGGCCACGGCGGCCTGCCTTTACGGAGGCTAACCATCAGCGCAGGACAGGATTGTAGTGGCCAAGCGTATGCGCAAGCACAGGTGCACTCTCTATTCCCTCACTCTCATAATCCAATGGGACGGTGAACCGACACGACCGGAGAGAGATCAGGTGCAGGACCAGCGGCTTTACGTGCTTTTCGAGGCACGGCAGCCGACTCCGGGCAGCTACTGAGAATTTCTTGGCAGAAAAACTCAATAATTGATTTTTTGGCCCGACCGGGAATTCGAACCCAGGACCTCAAGATCAGTAGTCGCACTACTACAACCACTAAACCAATGAGGCAGCGTATCGTAATATATTTCAACTATATTATGGTATGCTGCCTTGGCATGTTATGGCATCTACACTTGAAATGTTCTACCGCGTAATGTGTTGTCATGCAAAGTTTGACACTGACAATGTGATACGGCACAGTGATGCATGTATGGCGATTACGTTAAACACTTCCTGCATTTAGAGAGAAACATATCCTTGATCTAAGTAGATCAAATACTAATAGCTTGCCAACAACCATCAGCCAGCGTTATCTCTATGTTGTGCGCGTCAGCTACGTTCCCGCCATTGCCACCGCGCGGTCATATCGAAACCACGACAGAATTTTATAAACCGGTGGATACACGCGTGCAGTAATTATTTAAGAATATTAGTCGAAGGCTAATTACAAAGCCAAAGGTATTGGTTTTATTAAATCAATACTAATTCCAAATGTTTTCGGTTCGTCGTGTCAAAGGTTCGCCTTTATATATTATAATTATAACGACTAATTCAGAGGTGGTATTAAAGTACATATCAGCTTTGTCCGTTCTAAGTAGAACTGACAAAAACAACTGAAGATCATGTCTAACAAATAAACTTTAACAAAATGATTCGATTACCCATTGTTTTTATCATATTTTCTGCTATATAGATTATATATAGACTATATAGCTATATAGGGTTTTTGTCCATATGCTATTTGTTTCTAACTGTGTAAATTATCCATACTTAAGTACTATTAGAACCCTGTAAGACAGTATTAACTAGTACAGTGTTCACAAAGCATAGATTGTGTAATGTAAATATATTAGGTATTATAAATAAATAAAAATAAAATTAACTAAAATAAACACATCCAGCAATAATCTTTGCGTCCACGGTCTGTTTAACGAATCAGGGACAAAGTTATTTCAATTATATTACAATTAAAATCGAATTTCTTGTTCGTTGAACTCCTACGAGGGGAGTTTTATTGGTATCAACCGTCGCGAGTTATCATTTAAACATTAATATTATATCATCTTTGAAGAATAATTCTAGGTACATTAATATTTCACACGAATGTTCACCTGTTCTAAATTTTAACTTTTATTTATGTATATGTTCCGTAGGGACTCAAACCCGCATCTATATTGCAGCAGCAGCGCTAAACGTCAAGTCAATTCACTAAATGGTTGTTAGTTCTATATGCATTCTACTACTCATTTTTTAATTGCATTATCAAAACCAAATTAATCAAAGTCACCAAGAATAAAACGATTTATACAGATTTTATCGCGTTTATTTAACTTATTTTTATTTCCCGATGTTTCGGGTGCTTTACAGCACCCATGGTCAAAGAGGGGAATGAAATGTTTGACGTCTCAATGTCATACTTAGCCGGGCTACTTTAAGTTTTTGAATAATAATTAAAGAAATCATTATAGTCAACGAGGTGACAACGTTCAACACTATTCCGATGATACCCCGGACGTCAGTCTGAGCGAAATTAGAATGGCTCTCTAGCACATTAAAAACGGCAAGGCCCCGGTTGAGTATTGAACGACAGCGGAGCTTTTGAAAGCGATTGAAAAATCAATACTTAAAGTCCTTCAGAAGCTCTTCGATTCCGTCCTTCATGGTGGTACTACTCCGGAGGCATGGAGAAGAAATGCGGTAGTCTTGTTTTTCACAAAAAGGCGACAACGTTTTCATAAAAAAACTACAGACTGATTTCCCTTCTGAGACGCGTCTACGTGTACCTTTATAGTTAACCATCACATGTACCACTGTGTCGTGGTAGCTCAGTAGCAGTAAGGTTGCTTGCTTGCACACCAATTTAATTAAACACACCAATTCCAGGAGTGATCTAGAACATATTTATGCAAAAAAATTTATAATTAAAATTAATAATTTTTTTGAAAAACGAAATATTGATAGAATAAATTTGATAATTTTAAACATAAACGCCATATTAATGGATCCTGCCCAGGCAAAACCGAAGCAACTTTAGCTATTTATCTATTAAAAATTCTCTACTTGGCACTCACAAGAGAGCCACATATCTATTACTATATTAAAGGTGATTACCAATTCGGAAAGATATTAGTGGTTTACCAGATATCTTCTACTTCACTCCCCTTCGTCGATCTTAACTAGATAGAATGGGAAATACATTTTTGATACGCAAGTTTCTAAATATACACTATCTTTTATCACATCTACTTTAAGTAGACAGTTATGACGCTCACGATATAACAAAATGACGTACTATTTCGATATGTGAGAAATTAAATTTATCGATCGTAGTTAAGATGATATTGTCAAAGAATATATTATGCTATTACTACAGCTACTACACTATGTATTAGTGTATTTATCGTATTTAATTTTAATAGTAATCATAATGGATTGCAATATCGACCATGTCGTATATGCCAGTGCCCTTAGCAAAAGTTTTTGTCCCTAATTTTTTCGTATCACTATCTCCTAAAGTTGTATGAAAGTATGAAAAGCGCCCCTGGCGGATATAATGGAATGCTATGTTATTTTTATAGAAAAAGGGTGATAAACGAATACACGGTCTTCCTGATACTAAATGGATGCAGGAGCGTTATCACCCCAGAAGACTAGAATAGCCTCGTTTCCAGTAAACAGTATGTCCGTTCTCTACACCCACCATTCGAAACACAACAATATTAAGCTATTTTACGCCGGTATTCTGCGAGAGCGTGGTTCTTCTCCAGTCAAGCCCACCCATTCGTGTTGCAACCATAATATAATAATAATGTCCTCCAGACCGACTTTCGGCCACGGCGGCCTGCCTTTACGGAGGCTAACCATCAGCGCAGGACAGGATTGTAGTGGCCAAGCGTATGCGCAAGCACAGGTGCACTCTCTATTCCCTCACTCTCATAATCCAATGGGACGGTGAACCGACACGACCGGAGAGAGATCAGGTGCAGGACCAGCGGCTTTACGTGCTTTTCGAGGCACGGCAGCCGACTCCGGGCAGCTACTGAGAATTTCTTGGCAGAAAAACTCAATAATTGATTTTTTGGCCCGACCGGGAATTCGAACCCAGGACCTCAAGATCAGTAGTCGCACTACTACAACCACTAAACCAATGAGGCAGCGTATCGTAATATATTTCAACTATATTATGGTATGCTGCCTTGGCATGTTATGGCATCTACACTTGAAATGTTCTACCGCGTAAAGTGTTGTCATGAAAAGTTTGACATTGACAATGTGAAACGGCACAGTGATGCATGTATGGCGATTACGTTAAACACTTCCTGCATTTAGAGAGAAACATATCCTTGATCTAAGTAGATCAAATACTAATAGCTTGCCAACAACCATCAGCCAGCGTTATCTCTATGTTGTGCGCGTCAGCTACGTTCCCGCCATTGCCACCGCGCGGTCATATCGAAACCACGACAGAATTTTATAAAGCGGTGGATACACGCGTGCAGTAATTATTTAAGAATATTAGTCGAAGGCTAATTACAAAGCCAAAGGTATTGGTTTTATTAAATAAATACTAATTCCAAATGTTTTCGGTTCGTCGTGTCAAAGGTTCGCCTTTATATATTATAATTATAACGACAAATTCAAAGGTGGTATTAAAGTACATATCAGCTTTGTCCGTTCTAAGTAGAACTGACAAAAACAACTGAAGATCATGTCTAACAAATAAACTTTAACAAAATGATTCGATTACCCATTGTTTTTATCATATTTTCTGCTATATAGATTATATATAGACTATATAGCTATATAGGGTTTTTGTCCATATGCTATTTGTTTCTAACTGTGTAAATTATCCATACTTAAGTACTATTGGAACCCTGTAAGACAGTGTTAACTAGTACAGTGTTCACAAAGCACAGATTGTGTAATGTAAATATAGTAGGTATTATAAATAAATAAAAATAAAATTAACTAAAATAAACACATCCAGCAATAATCTTTACGTCCAAGGTCTGTTTAACGAATCAGGGACAAAGTTATTTCAATTATATTACAATTAAAATCGAATTTCTTGTTCGTTGAACTCCTACGAGGGGAGTTTTATTGGAATCAACCGTCGCGAGTTATCATTTGAACATTAATATTATATCATCTTTGAAGAATAATTCTAGGTACATTAATATTTCACACGAATGTTCACCTGTTCTAAATTTTAACTTATATTTATGTATATGTTCCGTAGGGACTCAAACCCGCATCTATATTGCAGCAGCAGCGCTAAACGTCAAGTCAATTCACTAAATGGTTGTTAGTTCTATATGCATTCTACTACTCATTTTTTAATTGCATTATCAAAACCAAATTAATCAAAGTCACCAAGAATAAAACGATTTATACAGATTTTATCGCGTTTAATTAACTTATTTTTATTTCCCGATGTTTCGGGTGCTTTACAGCACCCATGGTCAAAGAGGGGAATGAGATGTTTGACGTCTCAATGTCATACTTAGCCGGGCTACTTTAAGTTTTTGAATAATAATTAAAGAAATCATTATAGTCAACGAGGTGACAACGTTCAACACTATTCCGATGATACCCCGGACGTCAGTCTGAGCGAAATTAGAATGGCTCTCTAGCACATTAAAAACGGCAAGGCCCCAGGTGAGTATTGAACGACAGCGGAGCTTTTGAAAGCGAGTGAAAAATCAATACTTAAAGTCCTTCAGAAGCTCTTCGATTCCGTCCTTCATGGTGGTACTACTCCGGAGGCATGGAGAAGAAATGCGGTAGTCTTTTCTTCACAAAAAGGCGACAACGTTTTCATAAAAAAACTACAGACTGATTTCCCTTCTGAGACGCGTCTACGTGTACCTTTATAGTTAACCATCACATGTACCACTGTGTCGTGGTAGCTCAGTAGCAGTAAGGTTGCTTGCTTGCACACCAATTTAATTAAACACACCAATTCCAGGAGTGATCTAGAACATATTTATGCAAAAAATTTATAATTAAAATTAATAAATTTTTTGAAAAACGAAATATTGATAGAATAAATTTGATAATTTTAAACATAAACGTCATATTAATGGATCCTGCCCAGGCAAAACCGAAGCAACTTTAGCTATATATCTATTAAAAAATTCTCTACTTGGCACTCACAAGAGAGCCACATATCTATTACTATATTAAAGGTGATTACCAATTCGGAAAGATATTAGTGGTTTACCAGATATCTTCTACTTCACTCCCCTTCGTCGATCTTAACTAGATAGAATGGGAAATACATTTTTGATACGCAAGTTTCTAAATATACACTATCTTTTATCACATCTACTTTAAGTAGACAGTTATGACGCTCACGATATAACAAAATGACGTACTATTTCGATATGTGAGAAATTAAATTTATCGATCGTAGTTAAGATGATATTGTCAAAGAATATATTATGCTATTACTACAGTTACTACACTATTAGTGTATTTATCGTATTTAATTTTAATAGTAATCATAATGGATTGTAATATCGACCATGTCGTATATGCCAGTGCCCTTAGCAAAAGTTTTTGTCCCTAATTTTTTCGTATCACTATCGCCTAAAATTGTATGAAAGTATGAAAAGCGCCCCTGGCGGATATAATGGAATGCTATGTTATTTTTATAGAAAAAGGGTGATAAACGAATACACGGTCTTCCTGATACAGTGGATGCAGGAGCGTTGTCACCCCAGAAGACTAGACTAGCCTCGTTTCCAATAAACAGTATGTCCCGTTCTCTACACCCACCATTCGAAACACAACAATATTAAGCTATTTTATTTCTTGATCGAAAGTTGTTAAGAGTTACTTTACAACCATCCGCTAAATAAAATAAAATGATGTCTTACCTAGTTTGAAAAGCATCACTCACAATGGCGTGCACTTATCCCGTCACCACCAATCTCTGCACCACTACTCTAGGAAAGACACACTATCGACGATAATACGACACATGTTTCGCCTCTAAACGAGGCATCCTCAGGAGATGTAGACGCTGCTGTGGCTGATCAGCCTCATCAGATGGTGTTGGGAGTAGTGGTGCTGGGAATAGTGCATGAAATTGAGGGAGGGCGGGAGGTGCTCATCAAACAAGGTAAGGCACATCATTTTATTTTATTGAGTGGATTGTTGCAAAGTAACTCTTAACCTCTTTAATATAATGGATATCCGCAAAGTAACGCCTGATTCTATTAATTTTCTTCATCGAAAATAGTATGGTAGGTGTAGATGTCTATGTGCCACAGTACCCACTTGCAATCAGTTGAACTGTTTGCTCGATTGTCTCCCTACCCTTAGAATAAAAATCTGCTGTACTTATTTACCATCAGATGGAGTGTAGGTCGTTTATCGCTTCCGTTTTATAAAAAAAGAACATCAAAGTGTGTGATCAGTTCATAATTCCTACGGAAGTTATTTCAATCTTTATCAATGTATTATTGAAATCGGTACGGAATTAATCTCTTACAGTGTATACAAACAAACAAGAATAAATGCATTAAAATGATTTTTTTATAGAAGAGGGGGAATACCAGCATACCGCTCAACTGATGTTAAGTGACTACCGCCGCCCATGAACATCCGCAACACCAGGAAAATTGCTAGTGCGTTACCGGCCTTTTAAATAGTAGTATGCTCTTTTATTAAGGTCCCTAAGTCATATCGGTCTGGAAAAATTGCCGGTTGTAAACAAGAACCACAGAGAAGTTGTGCAAAGAACTAAACTCCTAGTAAAACGCACAGTAGTGGACCGCCAAGCATCCAGATGGTAAGCATGGTATCTTGAATTTTGACGCGATGTGCGTCAAAATTCAAGATACCATGCTCCCCGTGGTAGATTTTTTTTATAGGATAGGGTGACAAACGAGCACACAGTCCACCTGATGGTAAGTGGTTGCTGTGGTCCATAGACATCTACATCTATCCTCGATTACGAATCAAAATGCAGATGCGTTGTCACGCGTGAGGACTAAGATGGAATGCCTCGTTTCCAGTAAAAAGGGTCTCCGGTGCTCTACACTCACCATACGAAATACAGCAGCATTAAGCTACTATTTCACGCTGGTATTCTGTGAGAGCGTGGTCCTTCCCCGGTCGAGCCGACCCGTTCGTGCTACAACTATACTACTAATATAACTGCAGCATGGCTCTACCACATGTTAAAGATGCACTATATGCGATAGAAAATGCAAAGGGATGCAACATCCCTACGCAACGCCAGTGAATCGAGCCGATCAGAATCAACTCGGTTGTCGACGAATCGAACTGCTCTACGCTGGATGATATTTCGATTAAAATAGTATTTTTATGTATCAACTACGCCCAGTCATCCCGTGAGTGTCATAAGACGCGAAAGATGGAAACCGAAACAGTAGTTGAGCAGCAATGCCTTCCTGATAGCAGCTAAATTTTAATAAAAAAATGCAGTTGCAAACCCACGTGTTAAGCGTGGTAGAGCCATGCTGCAGTTATATTTGAAGTATACTTGTAGCACGAACGGGTCGGCCCGACCAGGGAAGGACCACGCTCTCACAGAATACCAGCATAAAATAGCAGCTTTGTACTGCTTTATTTCGTATGGTGAGTGTAAAGAACCGGAGACCCTTTTTACTGGAAACGAGGCATTCCATCTTATTCCTCACGGGTGAAAACGCATCTGCATTTTGATTCGTAATCGGGAATAGATGTAAATATCTATGGGCCACAGCAACCACTTAGCATCAGGTAGCCTGTAAGCTTGTTTGTCACCCTATCCTATAAAAAAAGCACTCTTAGAAGCAATCTATCGGAGGGGTCTATATTCAGTAGTACATATATATATATATATATATATATATATATATATATATATATATATATATATATATATATATATATATATATATATATATATGTGTATAGAGGTAGAGGGTAGAGAATAGTCCAATCAAAGTCAAAAAGTCAACAACAGTCGCTGGTTGCAGGTAGTTCAGGACCATGGTTTTGTAACATTCCTTGGGAGAGACCTATGTTCAGCAGTTGACTTGTGAAGGACCGTAGTAATGATGATGATTCCTCATGAGTCAACAATACGTCTCTTCATTCCAAGTTCTTATATTACATTACCTTCAATTTTTTACGTGGTAGAGTCATACTGCAGCTATATTGTGGTTGCAGCAAGAACGGGTCGGCTGGATCGGGGTAGGACCGTGCTCTCACAGAATACTTGCGAAAAATAGCAGCTTAATGCTACTGTGTTTCAGATGGTGAGTGTAGAGAACCGGAGACACTTTTACTGGAAACTAGGCATTCCATCTCAGTCCTCAGGGGTTGACAACGCATCTGAATTTTGATTCATAATTGAAGATAAATGTAGATGCCATCAAAAACGTAACATGTAAAAAAAACCAAGTCTCGCAACTCAGTTCTTCTATCAAAAAAAGTTGTGAGATCCATGTAATACCAAGTCGGTTAATTTATTCAGTCCCTACTTAAGGGTCCTTCTGTCTTAATTTTTTACGTAATTAGCTAACATAACAACATGTTGTGACCATATCAATATTAAAAATCTTTTATAAATAAATAAAAATAAAAATAAAAATGTTTTATTTTTCAGGCATCGTAGGCCCATAACATGTTATTAATACAAATAAAACTTAAGAACTAATGTTAGTACACAAAACAAATAAAAACACATAAGAAATAAAAACAAAATAAAAATTCACACAATGCATACAAATTTGATAGATGTATCAAGCTCACTTTAGTATATGTAGCTTGACAAACCTACCTAGTGTCGGGCCATCAAGCATCTCCGCAAAGACCCTCAGGATACTATTCGGATTCCTCTCACTCTGCGCATTAATGACTCCACTTTTTTACGCATGATCGCGGAGTAGTCATCAGTATGCGCATCGGCGAACATGCCTGATGCACTACAATGAGGCGGAAGCCCCAACAATAACCTGAAGGCATTGTTATATTGAATACGCAGGGTATCGCTTGCCTTTTGGGTATGATTGGCCCAAAGGCTGCTGGTATAAAATGATTGGCAGTAAGCCTTGAACAGTGTAATTTTAACTGGTACAGAGCAAGCAGCAAACCTTCGAGCCACCATATTACCTCTCACAGCTAGTACCCTGCGTTCCCTTTCGATATCTAGATCATCCTTTAAATCCTCTGTGACAATGTGACCCAGGTATTTAAAATTAGTTACTCTCTGTAACAGTGAACCCATTAAGCTTTACTGGAGCAACACATATTGGACTTTTATTTCTACCTCTAAAAACTGACAGTTCACTTTCTTTAGCATTATATTTTAATCCATGCTGCTCAGCATAATTCTCACAAATGGAAAGCAACTTTCGTATTCCACAGATTGACGGGCTCAGCAGCACCATGTCGTCTGCATAGCTCGAGTTATTTAGACATACTCCATCTATATTACAACCAACATGTGTGATAACATGTGTGCTGCTAAGCTCGTCAATCAGCTTATTTATGTAGATATTAAAAAGCCTCGGAGAGGTAAGACCCCCCCTGCTTCACACCGCACTCAAGTTTATAGGGGTCAGACAATGCATTGGACCACCTAACAAAATTTCTTTGCTTATCATACCACATAGGTAACGTAGATACTAATGAAGCAGGAACTCCCGCCTCCCGAAGCTTTCCCCACAGAACATTGTAGGAAACCTGGTCAAAGGCTTTTAAAAGGTCCAGGAAACAAGCATATACGGGTGTTTTCCTGTCAGAGTAATATTTGACAGTGTGCTTTAATGCAAAAATAGCACTCTCAGTGGATATTCCCGCACGAAAACCAAACTGTGAATCATGTAATTTTATGTATTCACTGAGGCGCGAGTCTAGCACACTGTCAAATACTTTTGCTATCACAGTCGCCAGTGAAATAGGTCTGTAATTACACTTATCTGCTATGTCTCCAGTCCTGTTTTTAACAATAGGTGCGACTATAGTATCCAAAAGCTCTTGTGGTAAGTAAGAATGCCCTATACATAGATTAAAGAATATGGTCAACACTCTTGGTAAATGTATTCCAGCGTTTTGAAGGTGCTCAATGCTGAGCCCGTCATGTCCAGGAGATTTGCCTTTATTCATACTTTCAATAACAGATTTTAGTTCCTTACATGTTACCTTCAGTGGTGATTCTGACTGACATGACTTCGCATCGTTCACGCTATGCACAGTTTCAAGAGGTGAGCTCACTTTCAAATGATTTTTGAAAACATTTGCTATCTCAGTATAGTCACTCTTACCCTCCACGCTACCTGGAAGACTTGCGGTATTGCTTAATTTCCTAGTACCTTTCCAAAAAGCAGAGAAACATTTTTTGAATGAAGTGAGGTCAATATATCCATTTTTCCATTTTTATATGTCAACTTATATTTTAAATAAATAGATTGACTTGGGCCATTGCATGCAAACGCAATGTATCTTACAAGTAATACATATTACTTATATTAAATTTGATTGCTTAGTGCGTTTGCCAAGTACATCTTTTATTCCATTATATTATACATATACAGGTACACTGATTTATTCACTGCAAATTTAACTTTGTAATCCTCTATATTTATATAGGATTACAAAGCTATTTATGCAGTAAGTGTATCCAGAAAACTGGAATGAAATTGAAAAATATTTTAGTTTTTCCTTGATTTATACACTAAACATTAAAGGTGTTCTAAGTTTAAAGCTTCTATGTCTGCTAGAAGTGCCTTAGAGTCTTGATGATCGGCCAATCAGTGAGTAACAAAATTAGGAACTTTGACATTAGTCAATTACTAATGTCAAAGAATACTGAAATTATAATTATATAATTCCTAAAATACTGGTTCAAATTGAAATAAATTTGAAATGTACCGTGTGTATACAATGCTTGCTTGGTATCTGAAAATTCAGGTTTCTAGTTCTATCCACAACGAAGTTATAGGGGGTCGAAAATGGCCTGAATTACTTCGAGAAAAGTATGGTACGGTCGTGCCGCTTTTTTGCTCGACTTGGCCTCAGATGTTTATGGGCTGCAGCATCCACTTACCATCAAATAGACTGTTGACTGTGTGCTCGTTTGCCACACTAATTCTATAAAAAAACTGAATGAATAAATGAATTCTCTTTAGTTTTTCTAGCATAATAGAGAATTATTCAGTAAGTCCTTACAAAATAATAGAAATATACAACAAAAAGAAACAAGATTTGCGTAGATTGATGACCGCAATCTGAAAAAACTCCGAGCCGAGATTAAAAGTAATCTCTCCGGCGGAGGAAGTACTCTTGTTACTTATTTCAGCATCTTTATCTCTTCTTATTTACTTTTGAAGTCACAGCCGTACAATTTTTTTGTTCTTTTTGTAATCCTCATAAGCAGATGCTACTTGCTTGAACTGTGACTTTAAATTTAAATTAAATATTACGGTAAATTCATTATTAACTAGTGACCTACCACGGCTTTACCAGGATAGGATCTATTAATTGCGCGTTATGAAGATTTGACATAGTCAAAGATTTTTGATATGATATGATTGTCTTTGCAGTATTCTATGTCATCGTTAATGAAAATTTTTTTTTTTACTAATTTATTGAGCGACATACGAGTACTTGTTTTTGATACTACAACTATTTAATTTTGAGTTTAATTTTTAGTTACAACTTTTTAATGTCGAATGTTTTGCCGTTATAATATAGGTATCAATGATTCTGCTTCATTGGTCTACTGGTGGTATACACGATTGCTCATAATGGGGGGTTTCGGGTTCGAATTCCAGGTCTGGCCAAAATCAGTTATTAGGTTTTTCTGTCAAGAAACTCTTAGTCGCAGTCTGGAGTCAGGAGGATGACGGGTGTGACCAAAATCTGATCAAGAGGATATTATTTTTCTCCCAACAGTTACAAGTCTAAGGAAACTCATTATGGAACACGTGAAGGGCCTAACTCATAAAAATCGACCTCAATTTAAGAAATGCTTAAAGCTCTCTTCGCTCTTTCTTTCTCTTCACTAAATAACAAGAGAATGGCATTGCTCTCTATCTGTTCGTAAAGTTTCATCCCAATTGTTTCAGACATTTCTAAGACCAGCCTGAACAGACAGACAAATAGATAAATAGATAGACCAGATAGAGAGGCAGACAGTCGGACAAAAATATTATTTTTATTTATATTTATATATGTGAGATTACGCAAGAGTCGACCATGTGCATGGTCAAAAAGAACTTATCGCCTCCGATATATGGTTGCATACAATCTCATTTATTCCAGGTATTAGGCATGGGTACTACCACTCTTACTCAAACCGTATTGTATTATTACGTATATATTGGATTTAAATATCTATTGAATCTATATTTTTCATTATCTATGTATCGGTTGTCATCTACGTGATTCTATAAATCTTTCAGGAAATCAGTATTCAGTACAACACGGTGATTCACGTTTTTTGATAGGTTTCGTTTGCTGAAATTTATTGATATATTGTAATATCTAAGTTTGTTAATGCGAATCGGTAAAGGTAAATATTTTTATTTGAAAATTTTATGCGGTTTTATTACCTTTAACCGACAACGCGCATCGATAAAGTGGGGTCTTTGACAATACTCTTATTACCCGGCCAATGCACAGCTAATAAAACCACATACAATATGCAAATAACAATTTTGTTTTAGTTTATGTCATTTATTTTTTTTTGTTCGTGTTTTTGAAGTAAAGTTATTGTACACAGTAACATCTCTTCGCAGCGCCAGTGAATCGAGCCGATTGGAAAGCTCTGAGTCGTCGACGATTCGAGCCGCTCTACGCTGGATGCGGTCAAGTGAAGCTGGCACTGGGGAGCTCCAGCCCAGAGATGGGAAGTGAAGAGACGACGGGTAATGAAGAAGAATGGAGGTAAAAATATGCTGTGCTGACTTCAAATAAGTTGGGATATGGGCAAGAAGAAGACAGACTATAATAGAAAATACTATAAAACTAGAAAAGAAGTATAATTCCGCCTCTAGGTCCTTCAAAAGAGTCATTGCCAAGGCAAAGTCAGAGCACATAGGCAGAATTGGCGAGAAACTAGTTCGCCTTCCTTCTGGAACCCGTGCATTCTGGTCTCTCGCCAAGGCTGTCCAGGGGAATTTCTGTCAGCCATCTCTTCCATCTCTGCACAGGGAGGACGACTCACTGGCCCATACTGCAAAGGAGAAAGCCGATCTTCTAGGCTCCTTCTTTGCGTCTAACTCGACTCTCGATGACGGGGGGAGTACGCCGCCGACCATCCCGCGGTATGAGTGCTCCATGCCGGAAGTGCAGTTCACACAGCGCTCGGTTCGCAAAGCACTCCTCTCCCTGGACATCCACAAGTCGAGTGGGCCTGACGGAATCCCCCCAATTGTGCTGAGGACGTGTGCTCCAGAGTTGGCACCGGTTTTAACGCGTCTTTTCCGGTACTCCTACTCCCTAGGCGTAGTCCCAAAATCGTGGAAGACGGCTTTCGTCCACCCGATCCCTAAAAAAGGCGACCGCTCAGACCCGTCCAACTACCGGCCAATCGCCATCACCTCCTTGTTCTCCAAAACAATGGAGTCCATTGTAAACTGCCAGCTCATGAGGTACCTTGAGGATCACCAGCTGATTAGTGACCGCCAATACGGTTTTCGCCGTGGTCGGTCAGCTGGTGATCTTCTGGTCTACCTCACTCACAGATGGGCGGAGGCAGTAGAGTTCAAGGGGGAGGCATTGGCCGTTAGTTTGGACATTGCGAAGGCCTTCGATCGGGTTTGGCACAAAGCGCTTCTTTCGAAGCTCCCTTCCTATGGGCTTCCCGAGAAATTGTGCAATTGGATCACCAGCTTTCTTGCAGATCGGAGCATCAAGGTCGTTGTAGACGGTGCAAGCTCCGATTGCAAGCCTATTAATGCTGGTGTTCCACAGGGCTGCGTGCTATCGCCAACGCTGTTTCTTCTGCATATCAATGATATGTTGCATACCCGTAACATTCATTGCTATGCAGATGACAGCACTGGTGATGCTCTTTACACCGGCCGAGCCAATATTTCTCGGGAAAACGTCTCCGAGTGCCGGGACAAACTTGTGTCTGAAGTCGAGTCTTTGCTGAACAGAGTCTCGGATTGGGGACGACTAAATCTAGTCCAGTTTAACCCCCAGAAGACACAAGTTTGCGCGTTAACCGCTAAAAAGAACCCCTTTGTCGTATCCCCTCAGTTTCAAGGCACTCCCCTTGTTGCCTCAGCCAGTATCGGAATCCTCGGCGTCGACATATCGAGTGACGTGCAGTTTCGTGGTCACTTGGAAGGGAAGGCCAAATTGGCCTCTAAAAAGCTTGGCGTGCTCAGCAGAGCGGGACAGTATTTCATGCCGGCACACCGCCTGCAACTTTACAAGGCGCAGGTTCGGCCGCACATGGAATACTGTTCCCATCTCTGGGCTGGGGCTCCCCAGTACCAGCTCCTTCCACTTGACCGCATCCAGCGCAGAGCGGCTCGAATCGTCGACGACGGAGTGCTTTCCGATCGGCTCGATTCACTGGCGTTGCGAAGAGATGTTGCATCTCTTTGCGTATTTTATCGCATCTATCACGGGGAGTGCTCTGAGGAATTGTTCGGATTAATCCCAGCCGCCAAATTTCGTGAACGCACGACACGGCAAACGTCCCGATACCATCCACACCATCTGGATGCTTGGCGGTCCACCACTGTACGTTTCACAAGGAGTTTTCTTCCACGTACAACCTCTCTGTGGAATAGTTTATCATCGGCGATTTTTCCGGACCGATACGACCTGGGGACCTTCAAGAAAAGAGCTTACTCCTTTCTAAAGGGCCGGCAACGCACCCGCAATTCTCCTGGTGTTGCGGTTGATCATGGGCGGCGGTAGTCACTTAACATCAGGTGAGCCGCATGCTCGTTTGCCCCCTCTTCTATAAAAAAAAAAAAAAAAAAAAAGACTTCTTCCTCTCGACTCGTGTCTTTAATACAAGAGTGAATACCATCTATGGCTTCATCACCATGTACACCACCAGGTAGGGTTGCAGTGAAACCGTAATGTTTACAACTTATCAAATGTCCACTAATGAACAGGCTTGCCTCAAAGATTGCCTTTGACTAGGGAGGATATATGCCATAGTTACCACGCTTGGTAGGCAAGTCTGCAATCGCAGTTCTTTTTTAGTTGTAATTAAGATATATACAATACATAAGATATATATTGTGGTTGCAGCATGAATAGGTCGGCTCGACCGGGGAAGGACCATGCTCTCACAGTATATCAGCGTAAAATAGCAGCTTAATACTGCTGTGGTTCGTATGGTGTGTGTAGAAATCTGGAGACCCTTTTTTACTGGAAACGAGGCATTCCGTCTTAGTCGTTAGGGGTGACAACGCATCTGCATTTTGATTCTTAATCGAGGATAAATGTAGATGTCTATGGACCACAGTATCCACTTACCATCAGGTGGACTGTGTGCTCGTTTGTCATCGTTATTCTATAAAAAAGGAAGAAGTTTTCGCCAATATCCTGTTTCAGTTAGCCCTTTGTCACATCTTACGATACCCCTTGGATGATATGGAGTAGTGAATAGTCTCACCGTCACTACACGGCGCCTACAACAAAATAACAAAACGGTCAACAAAGTAATATAGGCTCCAATTGTTAACCCATTCAGCCTTTCAGCCAGTTATATAAACACTTGAAATTATATTTCCCACATTTCTTAAATTATCCTAGTGAAGTTGGATTGTCTTTCACAATACTTTCATAGGCTCCGTCGACTTTGGACCCCAAAATAAAGGGTAAGACAAAAGCTAACCCTAACACGTAAAGTTTTCCCTCGCGTACTGTAAAACTACCCTCTCTTATGCCAGTAGTGCTCTGGGATACCGCCTAGCCTAGGGGAGAATCATAAAGATTAAATTAATTAAAGAATCGACACAAGTAATCTTTAAAGAAAGTCTATAAATTAAAATTATAACGAGACTTAAAATCACTTTAATTAGAACGAAATAATGACTGATTTTCACTATAACGATAAAACTATAACTTTCAAAGCGAAGACCAGAAGTTTTTTACCAAAGACATAAAATTTTACTAAAACTATTAATTTATAATTAATCTCAATCTTAAACTTGAACCTGTTCTACGAAAGAAGTTCATCACAAATATGCGCAATAAAATGCAATATAATATATGAAATTTGCAATATAAAATTCCGCAAATGTTGTGGCAACGCCGCTAAGGTACTTTTTCATATGATGGTCCTTTCTTAAACCATAGTTTGAACCCGGGACTACCGGATTTTAAAGTTTTACGAAACCACTGCAGTCATCTGTGTTGTAATGCTATAAAAACTACTTTTATAACTCTCTCCATTATCGAAATTCCAGCGAGGTGTATTTCGTTCTGTTGGTGTCGGCAGGTTTCCGACCTTATAATGCAAAGGCGTTAAAATAAATGATCGATATAAACATTTTTCTAATCCTTCTATGAGTTTAGATCTCTACATGAAATCAAATACATTACTCACATTGTCGGGTATACTGAACCCACGCATAATCCCTTTTAACCTTTATCTTATGACGGAGGAAGATGCCAAAAAATCCATCCTAGCCGTCTCTATTCTCAAAAATGGTTATGCCAGTTCTATCTCTACTTATTTTGACCTGAGACCACGCTTTGTAATAAGTCCGAACAATTTTTTATTTCAAGTTTTAAAGTACATAATAAAATTTTATTTCATTTATTTATTTTTGAACTTTATAATTTGAAATTAATACTAATTAGTAAGCTGAAATGGCAATGGGTAGCCATTAGCTCGAAGAACCAACAAACTGGTAGGCGAGTGTAGGAAGGCCCCTCACTAGATGGAATGACGTCTATGGATGCAGGTGGCTCAGGACCGTGCTTTTTAAGCATTCCTTGGAGGTCTTTGTTCAGCTGTGAACTTGTGAAGGGTTGTAGTGATGATCATGTTGATGAATAAATTTTCACTACCGGTACCTTTCCCACAACAGGGTGGATTTAAGAATTGCGAATTGTTTACACTATAAAAACGATTACCCACACATTGGGTTTTTCTCATGTATCTATGAGCGGCTCCACAAACATAACGATAACTACCATGATGGTAAAACATACAAACTTACCTTACAAAAGTTTTTACAGGTAGAAAGATGTATAGTATGAGTAGAAATCCATCAAAACGTCAAACATCCTCTGAGAGGCGCAACAGTTTTAGGTACTGAAACGATCCGCTGAAATTTTTAATCTATTTCTCAGTCATACAACGCATCCGGCACACTTTACGGCCTATTTGCAATGAAAGAGCTTTACAGCCACCCTGTATCCGCTTATTTCCACCTTTATTCAGTATTTTTATATCACCTGCAACAATTTTTTATCGAACAACGTCTGGCAGCGATGATGTTATATTAAACGCGGGGAAGGAAGCCTGTTTATGAGTACTTTTTCCTTTATTACACCTATTTTATTGTGTAGCTTTTCCTCGAGTTACACTATATTTGGTCCTTTATAGAATTTTTTTATGTTTAATTATCAATTTAGTAATTAAAAAATAAAAAGTTATACGTCTACATATAGCCTGCCCTATGGTGGCGTGGGTAAATAGCGGAAGGCTTTAGAATAGATTGGAATCATTTTTATTCAACATAGTACTTCTACCACTGGTTCGGATAAAACCTCTGTCCTGGGGAGAACCAGCAAGAAATCCAGCGGGATATTTCTTTTAAATTTTGTTAATTTACAATATGCTGTTTTATACAATTAATATGAACAAACCAACAATAAATAATTATCAAATACCTACACAGGCTGAATGAAAAACACTGGCAAAATGGCACTAATATTTAAAAGGAATATAATACAATAGCAAAATACATAAGTTACTTATCTGAAATATTTCGGTCCAATAAAATAGGTCACTTAGCTGAAGAGCCTTTGGGTTCTTTACAGCAGACTAGCAGAATTACCTCTTTGCACTCGTTCATTTGATAGGTGACTTGGTTATGAAACAACTAACTGATCTACGTCACGTATGTTTTACGTGGGAGAGCCATGCTGCAGTTATATTAGTAGTATAGTTGTAGCACGAATGGGTTGGCTCGACCGGGGAAGGACCACGCTCTCACAGAATACCAGCGTCAAATAGTAGCTTAATACTGCTGTGTTTCGTATGGTGAGTGTAGAGAACCGGAGACCCTTTTTACTGAAAATGAGGCGTTCCACCTAAGTCCTCACGGATGACAACGCATGTGCATTTTGATTCGTAATCGAGGATAGCTGATAGATGGATGATAAATGATAATACTTACCATCAGGTGGACTATGTGCTCGTTTGTCACCCTATCCTATAAAAAAATCTATTCTTCACAGCGAACGTTAATATTCTAAATAATATAGTTCGTAAAATTTACGTTTAGTTAATATTTCAGCAAGTAATAAGTGAAAATAATCGCTTATATACATTTTGTTGTATTAATGTTGGGTCTGCCGGAAGCTGACAAGCTTACGGCGTCGGTTATTATAACTTAACTTTCATTTATTTATTATTATTATTATTAAACTATCTTATAAATACAATAAATGCCAGTAATGGTTTAAAGAATTAAGTTGGCACTTAATTATTAGATAAGCTAGTGAACCAAGAACGTGTATGTAGATAATATGATACAAATTTAAACCTAAATCGTATGTAGGTACCAACAATTTTTTGTGGGTAGATAGTAAAATAAAATATACCAAACACCCTACAAACTTGTTATTAAATTACCCACCCATTTTGTTGTCTATAATAATTTAACACACTCTATATTCCCTCACTCTCATAGTTCGATGAGACACACTACCAACATCCTGACTCCACGCTGCTATTGATTATTTCGTGACAGAAAAACCTACCCGGGATTCGAAGCGCGTTTACGTTTACTGAATCAACGAGAAAGTCACTTCTTTTTTGTCTAGTAAAACGTATATAAACTGTTACTATCGTAGTCAATGATATAAATATCAATACAAACAAACAAAACTGTGTACATCGTCTACACAAGACAAATTACGCTTTTGAATACACGAGGAAGGTTATCGAGTGCACTGCAAACCAGACCAGACAAGACCCAATTAGGGAGCGACAGCATACACTGCAACCTGGCGGCTCACTCGCGTGAATGCTCGTTAGACGCCCGCCAACTAACTTCGATAAAGGGTTGTACACAATAATAGGCACTAATTTCATATCTAACTCCGTACGAAATATTTAAAAATCTCCGAGAAATTTCTAAAATGTTAAAAATTACACAGACACACACAAACGTGGTGGTTTTATACGTGCTAGAGCCACGGTGCAGCTAGATAATGGTGGTAGCACGAATGGTCGTCTCGACCGGGGAAGGACCACTCACACGCTCAAGGACGCTCTCACAGAATACCAGCGTAAAATAGCAGCTTTGTACTGCTGTGTTTCGTATGGTGAGTGTAGACATCAGGAGACCCTTTTTTTACAGGAAACGAGGCATTCCGTCTTAGTCCTCAAGGGTGACAACGCATCTTTTTTTTTTATAGGATAGGGTGACAAACGAGCACACAGTCCACCTGATGGTAAGTGGTTACTGTGGCCCATAGACATCTACATCTATCCTCGATTACGAATCAAAATGCGGATACGTTGTCACCCGTGACATCTCTGCGTTTTGATTCTTAATCGAGGATAAATGTAGATGTCTATAGACCACAGCATCTACTTACCGTCAGGTGGACTGTGAGTTCGTTTGTTTTACAATAAAAAAATCTCGTTAAACTCATAACAACCCTCTCTTTGCGTTGGGGGTTAAAAACATATATATTTTTGTAGTATTCAGCACTGGCGTATTTAGAGTTTAGAATAAAGAAAGAGAGAGAGAAAGAAAGAGAGAGATGGAAACTGGATCGGTTTTGCGCTTAAAATACGGTTTGCAACTTTTTTTGACGTGAGAACCTTCCTTTAGAAACAACGGAAAAACCGGACTTCTACCGGAGAAATTCTTTTCTTTTCTCTGGAATGAAACTGGGGACCTTCCGTCGCTATGCTAATATCATCACATACCTTGTGGTTAGAAGCTATCCCAACGCAACGGTAAACACATTACATCCTTATAGCAGCTTCGGTCATGATGAACATTTTGCTCTTAACTAATAGTGTTTACACTGCTGTGTTCCATCCTGACGAGCATAGACAGCCAGTAAAATCACTAGGCTTTGAAGCTATCCTACTTTGTCCTCAAAGGTTATATGGTATCTGTTGCCATCTTAGGTTGCAGATGTCCGTGGGGTGTGGTAGCATTTACCAACAAAATTTTAGCATTTACAAAATTTGTTCGTTTGTCACTTCTGTTTAATTTTTTAACACACCCAAATTACGGTTAAAGATTTCAAAGATACATCCTAATATCTCCTTTTAGCAATAAACACATAGGGTTGTTTTCGTAATGTTATACTGTGAGCCTTTTCGTTCTTAGATTTAACACTTCCTTCTCTTATTTTACTAAGTAAATCGAGGTTGACTATGATTGGCTTAACTTGGAACTTATTAATACTTTAGAAGCTTAGCTGTTGTTTACCCAAATTAATAAATTTATCAATTAAGAATATACTCAGTTCTCACAAGACTGGCTCATTCGATTCAGATAAACGCCGATGCGTCGCAATCGTGTATTTTACCGTCATAATAAAAACCCACGTATTAATTCCGAGCCGATAAGTGTGTTGTGTCCCTTACGAAGGTAACAGAAAGAATTTATGACGTAAATTCACGGAGATGTATGGTTTATGAATCTCCATATTAATGTTTACAAAGTAACGCACAATATTACGAGGATATTTGAATAACAAGTGTGTGCAGCAATGTTAGTGGTTGTAGTGGTGCGACTACTGATCATGAGGTCCTGGGTACGAATCCCGGGTCGGGTGAAAAAATCAATTATTAAGTTTTTCCGTCAAGAAATTCTCAATAGCTGTCCTGAGTCAGGAAGTTGGCGGTGTAACAACCCCGTGCTTCGGAAAGTACGTAAAGCCGTTGGTCTTGCGCGTGATCTCTCTCCGGTCGTGTCGGTTTAGCGTCCCATCGGAATATGAGAGTGAGGGAATAGAGAATGCACCTGTGCTTGCGCACACACTTGGGCACTATGATCCTGTCCGCTAGACTCCGTAGAGGGAGGTCGTAGTGACCGAAATTCGGTCTGGAGGATATTATTATTATACAACAGCGCCACCTACCGGGTTTAACAATGCCTATAACCTTCCCAGAACCGGAGACCCTTTTTACTGAAAACGAGGCATTCCGTCTTAGTCCTCACGGGTGACAACACATCTGCTTTTTGATTCTTAATCGAGGATAGATGTAGATGTCTATGGGCCGCAGCATCCAGTTATCATCTGGTGGACTGTGTGCTCGTTTGACACCCTTATTCTATAAAATAAAAAATTAATAAAAAAACACAATTTTCTACGTGTATATACTTCATAGTTTAGGTACTACAGCCAATACATTAATACAAGTCCACTGCTGAACATTGGCCTTCCCCACAAATTACCATTAAGTAAGATCTTGAGTTCTTGAGCCACCAGCATCCATCGGCTACCTGCGTATTTTTCAGAACGTCACTCCATCTAACAATGCGTTTGCTAGTATGGGGCTACCACTTGAAAACCTTTCTTCCCCGTCGGTTGTTGGTTCTTCGAGCAGTATGGCCAGCTTAATGCCACTTCAGCTTACTAGTCCGCGGGGCTATGTCAGTTACTCTTGTTCTTCTGCGGTTTTCTGTCGTTAGGGATTGTGTCTCGCAGAGAAATTCTGGTCATAGCCGTTTCCATCGTGCTCTTTGAGGTTTCTCATCAAGACAGCAGTTTGAAGGACCACGTTTCAGTTCCATAAGTTGCCACTGTCAAGCCTTATTTTTAAAGGTTTTTGCATAGCAGATGCCATAACGTCGCTGAAATATTAAAATAACTATAAATTTTATGGAATTTATAGCAGTGAAACAATTTTCGCACGTGTCATGTCACTGTCATTACATAGTGGATAATTGTGGTCACAAATAAAGTTAATACATACTGTTTTTAACATTTATTAAAACTTTATTTTTACTTCGACTTTTGAAAATACAATAAAATGCACTTAAAATTAGCGCACAGCGAAATGTCAGTTTGACAGTCCTATGTATGCACATAAATTATAGTAGATATTACTTCTATATCAATACGTGTAATAGACATAGGTACAGGAAAACTATCCCCACGCCTCTTTTACGTTTATGCTCGCCTAGTACTATTCCTTTTATCATAACAGGCATACCAGTCATGCCAAAAAACTGATGAAATGCATATTTTTTTTAATATTTAAATAAAATAAAGTAAGTAAGGTAGGTAGTGATTAAAAATTCCCTATAATTTATAGAGTACGACCACTTATAATTTTCTTCCCCAGTGGTCGAGTTAGGCATGGTAAGAAAGCTTGTAAGACTGTAAGATATTTGGTAAGAATATTCGGAAGAAAATTTCTCAGTTGACTTACAGTAAGATTACTCGTATTTTTAATATATGGAATGACGGCAGTAAACGAGCACACAGTTCACCTTTTTTTTTTTTTAATAGGATCGGGTGACAAACGAGCACACAGTCCACCTGATGGTAAGTGGTTGCTGCGGCCCATAGACATCTACATCTATCCTCGATTACAAATCAAAATGCAGATGCGTTGTCACCCGTGAGGACTAAGATGGAATGCCTCGTTTCCAGTAAAAAGGGTCTCCGGTTCTCTACACTCACCATACGAAATACAGCAGCATTAAGCTACTATTTCACGCTGGTATTCTGTGAGAGCGTGGTCCTTCCCCGGTCGAGCCGACCCATTCGTGCTACAACTAAACTACTAATATAACTGCAGCATGGCTCTACCACGTATACTAAACTACTAATATAACTGCAGCATGGCTCTACCACGTATACTAAACTACTAATATAACTGCAGCATGGCTCTACCACGTATACTAAACTACTAATATAACTGCAGCATGGCTCTACCACGTATAGTTCTATACGTTTTACTGGGGATACCCCAAAATATCCCCTACTAAGAAAAGAATGATGGAAACAAACCAGAAGATGGGCATAAGCGTTTTAATAGCAATTAGAAAGTAAAAAGCTGCATTTGCATTTTGTCAACACCCCTGCTAAGCTCAGCAACTATGGTGAACATTTCACTTGCGAGGCGACCCAAGTGAAACCTATCTTCAACAGTGGACTTTAATAGGCTGTATTAGCTGTAGTAGTGTAGATGGTGATGATACATAAATTATTAAACTTTCTCCAAATGTACGAGAGTAGTCTGTGCTTTTAGCTCAAAAAATATCTATTTATTTATTTATTTTATTCTTTTTTGCTTCCTTAAACAAAAGAATACAAAGGGCGGACTTCATGTCTTGAGGCATTCTCTACCAGTCAACCCATGGAGTGGTGAGAATTTGACGTAGGTGTGGCAATATAGAATAAGAGAACACAATACAAATTATAATTAACTACATAATATATACAAACTACTAATAAATAAATTATACACGTATGATCTATCCCTACCTATATACAAATATATAAATAAATGCATATAGATATTTAAATACGTACATAATTAGTATATACAAATGACTATGAATATGTACGTATGTTTGGCAATACATACTAAATAGATGAGTCATGTAAAATGCGTGAAAAATGCGTGTAAAAAAATCTATGCTAATACCAGTCTAAGTTTCCGGTCAACTTTAATAAATTTCCTAAAAAAAACCGAGTGCCTTAGAGCACCGAAAACGTCAGGAATCAAAAATGATTTTAGATTAAACGCGATATAATCTGTGAAGTTACTTTTATTCAATTATTTAAAAAAGCGTCTGAAACACAGTTTTAAAATTTCGTTCTATTTAATTTATTTCATTTGCAAAAGCTTTAAATGACTTCTATATAGCTTTAAGCGGGAAGTAAAGTAAATTCAAAACATTTTAAATCACGCAATATAGTTTTATAATGTTTTATTTTCATAAAAACACAACCAAATGCTTAAAAAGTTTAAAAACAGTTTCAAATATTTCGTCCTAATTAAATTATGTCAAATGCAAAAGCTTTTGAATAACGGCTTATAGTTTTACGCGGGAAATGCGTTATATTCAAAATATTTTAAATCATTCATTGTGTTTTTTTATTTTTTTAATTTCATAACATCACAACCAAGAATAAATAACTTTTAATCATACGGAAAATTCTACATCAATCAAGAGCATACAAATTTTTCTTTTGAGTAGTAATGTTACAGGTGAAACGATGTAGCAAACGAGAAGTGGAATAATCGAATCAATTTATTTTTCTCGTCTAAACAACGTCTGAGTGAACTCACTAACTGGGAGCACCAAGGGAGGGGAAGGGAGCAGACGTCAGATATCGATTATTCGAGAGGGAATACAGCATTAATTCTAGACCCGGGCCCACGTCTTTTCAAATTCACGCAACAATTTCTATCTTAAACTTATCACAGCAAAGTTCTATTTGCAACTGCCCCAAATACAAATCACTCAAGCTCAACGTTGAAAGGTAGGTGCAGCTCGTCAAAATCATCTCTTATTATTAATGTAATGCAGTCGGAAATTGTCCAGCAATGAAGGATACGTGAACTCAATACGTGAAGTTTTGAGCGGACTGTTTCAGGGGATGCAATTTGGATACGCTTCGGATTTATCATCCAGAGCTTTGAGAGTAACATTATTGAAGGTTCTGATAGTGGTTACGTTAGCTTTAAGCACTTTCCTTCAACTAAAGGACCAGAAGTTCCTGCAGATTTACGAGGTCTTAAGCGAGTTTACTCGAAATATGTAGGAATTAGAACTTTACATGTAATTTCGTTTTACGATATAAGAAGCACTTCTGAAGCAGTGATAGCTGAAGGGTTAAGCACAAGCACTCGTAAACATTAACAACACTAGTCGGACGGCTTTGTCGTGCTTAGTGGCTTAGCAATGAGTTACATGACTAAGGCCGCGGTTTCGAATCCCGCACGGAACAAGAATTTGTATGGCCTACAAATAATATTTTCGGGTCTGGATATTTGTGCTTGTGTTTAAGTACATAAATTTAAGTAAGTAAAATGATCAAGATACAGAAGAAAAGCCTTGTGTGGAGGTAACTTTTTTTAAATAGTTCTATTCCCGCCGACAGCAATAAAAATACCACAACGAGCTCTAAATTTCTAGGAAACCTGCAACTCTGAATAATAAAAATATTGTTACGAGCTTGAGGTTCGTGACAATAAAAATTGCCGATAAAATTACCTAAATTAACACTTTAATTTACTTTATACAAATTAAAGTTAAAAAACACTAATAATTAAACACACTAATTCACTTAATTTCGCTCCGAAGCTTCGCTTGTGTCGCCGAGTTAAACTCTGTGCCCCGATCGCATATTGCAGCGCCTATTTATTTAAATTAGCAAAGAAACATCCCGAATCTTCAGGTAAATGCGCGCAAAGGGACGAGTTTGCGAGTATAGATTTTCTAGAAACTTGGTTCTTCGGGTGGCGCTGTGGGTCGAAAGATCTGTGATGTCATTCTTTACACGCTCTACTCGCTCTCGTTCCTGACACTAGATGGCGCTAGTATATCGTCGATTGGAGCGCGTAACACTGCCCCCTCCTAAGACATGCTCGTCCCGATCATTATCGGTCCCATGATAACGCGCCAAGCGATCCACATGGACGATCTTAGGAGTCCCTCTTACGCCTTTCTGTAACGGCTCCGCAATGTCAAGGGCTGTCCTATCCCGTGGTGCACCAATATTGTACAATTTTGGTGCTCCTCTACTACGTGTCTGAGGTCCCCGCACAGCCGCACAACTTGTACATGTACGACACCAATCCTCGACATCGTCACGATAATGGACCCAGTAAAACTGTTCTCGGACCTTCAGCAGAGTTCGTTTAACTCCCAGGTGGACTCTTGAACGACCATTATGGCACAGCTATAGAACATTCGGCACTTTAGCTTTAGGGACAACCATTTGTAAACGACAGCTGTCTCCTCGACCATTGTCCCATTTACGGCACAGGACTCCATCCTGAAGCAGCAGGCTGTCCCATTGGGCCCAATAACTTTTCGTGGTTGAACTCATCGCTGAGACGTCCCTCCACTTAGGCTTGGTAGCACGGGCCTTCATCCATCCCAGAATCGGCTTGATGTCCGGATCTTCCTGCTGTGAATGTCGTAGGCTGTCCCTCCACCCGTTGCTGAGGTAGTCTGTCCTGAGCATCCTCACGGATACCACTTCCTTACTCTCTTGCCTACCACAATGGTTGCAATCTTCAGGAAAAGGTCTTCTTGACAATGCATCTGCGTTGCCGTGAGATTTCCCGCTGCAGTGTCTGATAGGAAAGTCGTATTCCTGCTGCTGCTGGGCGGTGCTGTTAGCCGCACTTCCTTTCTGAGACCGTTCACCTTCCCTTCCTAGGGTGTGCTTAGGGCAGCTGGACCGAAGATGGCCCCTTACCCCACAGCCATAGCACCTAGGGCTGTATCTTTTATTGTGGTCGCGAACCGTAACTGCTGTAACCTCCCTAGCGTGAGGTGAACGATGATCCTGTTGCCGCCAGGCAGTGCTGTTAGCTGCACTACCCTCTCGAGATCGATCAACTCCCCTTTCCACGGTTCGCTTAGGGCAGCTGGATCGAAGATGGCCCCTTTCCCCACAGCCATAGCACCTTGGGCTGTATCCTATGTTGCGGTCGCGAACTGTAGCTGCTGCAACCTCTCTGACGCGATGGGAACGATGATCCTGCCGCACGGCTTCCACTTCCAGTGCATGGGCCAAGGCGTCCTTAAGCGTCTCGTGGTGCCCGAGCCTCACAGCAGCTCTGACTTCCAGGTCACGGATGCCGTCGATGAATGTCTGCACCAGGTTCCCTTCAATGAGCGCAGGTACAGACCGGTATGCTTTTCGCACCAGCTTCTCCACTTCTAGAGCCCACTGCTGCAGGTTTTCGTTGATGCGCTGCACACGATCTTTAAGCTGCGCACGAAAGACGTGTTCCAGGTGAGCGTCGCCATATCTCGCCTCCAATGCCTCAAGGAGTTGCTCATAAGTCACTTCCTCACCGAGAGCTTCCAGAACTGTTAAGGCCTGGTCGCGCAGGCCTAGTGTGAGAGCAGTCATGGCCTGGCTTTTATTCCAGCCGTTCGCCTTCATAACAGCCTCGAACTGGATCTTGTAGGCTGACCAGGAAGAGGTACCGTCGAACGGCGGCACTTTGAATCCACGTAGCGAAGGTGTTGTAACTACTACGGGAGCTGTTGTTCCATCACCCAGTTTGAGGTCGTCCAGTGTTTTCTTCACATCAGCCACCACGTAATCAACCCGATTGTTCACTTGGTCGATTTGGGTTTTAGCTTCCTTGATTTGGGTTTCAGCTTCCGACAGGCGGTTGTCATGTTGAGCAACCCTATCCTTCACCTCCTTTATCTCTTTCCCAAAGGTAGCATGAAGGTCCTTAATGAGGAGCATCTGCTCTTCCGACCGACGAGCCTGTTCCGCCTGCTGACGGGCCTGTTCCTCCTGTCCGCTCTGCAGCTGCTCTTTCAACTGGCGTGCCTGTTCCGTATGCTGGCGAGCCTGTTCCTCCTGTCGGCGAGCCTGTTCCTCCTGTCGGCGAGCCTGCTCCTGCAGCATCACCATCAGAGCACCTAAGTCAGGTACCACAGACGTAGAAGTTGCTGACGGACCGGCTTCCGTAGCCAGCGGCTGGCCCTCAGACATCTGCGGCGTTGCACCACCAAATCTCCTCTGGTCCGTCTCCTGCTGGCGTTGACTTCGGGTACGGACACCCTCCGTTTCCTCCTTAGGTAAAATCGGCATTATTTTATCCCACTTCTGACACCAATTGTTACGAGCTTGAGGTTCGTGACAATAAAAATTGCCGATAAAATTACCTAAATTAACACTTTAATTTACTTTATACAAATTAAAGTTAAAAAACACTAATAATTAAACACACTAATTCACTTAATTTCGCTCCGAAGCTTCGCTTGTGTCGCCGAGTTAAACTCTGTGCCCCGATCGCATATTGCAGCGCCTATTTATTTAAATTAGCAAAGAAACATCCCGAATCTTCAGGTAAATGCGCGCAAAGGGACGAGTTTGCGAGTATAGATTTTCTAGAAACTTGGTTCTTCGGGTGGCGCTGTGGGTCGAAGGATCTGTGATGTCATTCTTTACACGCTCTACTCGCTCTCGTTCCTGATACTAGATGGCGCTAGTATATCGTCGATTGGAGCGCGTAACAATATTTCGAAGACATGAAGGTCCACCAGCATGCACTGGAGCAGCACAGTTATTTCTAACTTTCTTTTTTAAATAACTCATACCAGGATTTATTCCTATAATGCGTCTCATCTCCTATAATGACGAAAGTCTAAACCTGAAACAATTATTTGTGAGCAATAAAAATACTTGTTACGTGCGGAATTTGAATCCGCGGTCCTCAACGTCGCAAAACAATGCTAAGCAATTGCACCAGGGAGCCGTCAACTGCTTTATAAACCTTTAAATTAGGGGATAACTGTGACGTATAAAGACCTAACCTAAGTACGTTTCTCTGAATAAGAAATGAAAAAAAAAACGTAAATCAGAACCGTAAAGCACCTTTATTAAGGTGTATGAAGTTGGTTTGTCTTTACAATTTTATCAAAAAAATATGCTGTAAAAAATACTTTGAAATATATAAAAGGAATATTTGTTTGTGGACCTCGTTACACATCATTTACATGCAAATAAAAATTGCTTTACCTTATTTGAGGCTTCGAGGTCCGCTTGTATTTCACGGGAGGTAAAATTTGTTCGAGTTATTTAAGCAATTGCCTCTAAACTAACAAAACAAAATGATTGTCTAACGGAAAATACCATAGACCTAGGATTTAGCTTACGCTAAAGACGACCTATGCGTGAAAAGAGACATTTGTATCCATAGGATACCCCGCAAGACAGAAAGAGATACACAACAAAGTACCGATGTGTCAAGTTTTTTCGAGTAAGAGGCCATAGCGGCCCGCTTGCTATGACATGGTGGTAATTTTTGTAAAAAATATTCAATTTCTAGAAAAAAATAACAAAATAGAGTTTTTTATCATCATGGTATCATGTGCAGTGAGCAATTGTGACGTGACAAGAAGAAATAACCCAAATAACTACACATTCCACAGGTAAATACGATTTCTGTCATTGGAATTTTATGAAGCTTATTTACATAATTTTTGTTACAAATATGTTTAAAACAATAGTTTTAACAATAGTATATTGAATTATGTTATTGCCTGTGGGTATATTTCATAATTGCAAGTGGAATTCAAGTATTTTTTAGGAATTTATAAATTTTGTGATTACGCTAGGGCTTGACAAAATGATGACAACATGATTATCCGATAAAAATCTTGTATGGATGGATCTTAAACTGAATCAAAGAAAACATATTTTTATACTGTGTAATAAATATGGAACTACAGATGCAAAATCCGTTATTAATTATTTTAACCGAGTAATTAAAAATGCATCATTATTAACGGTTAACTGCGTTTTATGCTTATTATGTTGAAATATGTTACTAGCTATTTAGAATATGTTATATTGCGTTGCATTGCCTCTGAGTATTATTACCATTTTGACTTATGATTTTGTCCTTTTCAAGATTACCTTCTCGACCTGCACTACTTGACAAATGGATACGCGTGTTGGCGCGACTTCTAACGCCGCCTAGCGACGCACCGGAACACCAAACTCTTATCTACGAATCAGAGCTCGCCATTGTTGGCAACCAATCACAGCACGACGTGCAATTAGTTATAAGATCTGTCTGTTTAAATTTTGATTATTACCTGATACACACTGTAAGCAATAAGACGACTTAAATATAACCAACAAACGTCCAATAAATCAATCATTGAAAAGCACCTGCCTCCCGTTCCTGTACATAAAGTGGTCCTATCGAGCCGAATAAGGAGTTCAAGCTTGAAATCTCCGAAGATTCGTCGCATCAAAATACGAAGAGGAGATTCACGTATCGAGCGAAGAGCTGCAACGTTAAGGCATCGACAGACAGGAGTGGCAGGTTTGAACTTCCCGTCCGTTTCTCCATCTCATCCTTCGATAGGTGTTGATTTCGTGCTGATATTCCATTTCCAGTGCTCAGGTGGCGGTACCTACCTGCACAACGGTACCCACCTTGGTTCACACGTCTACAAATTGGCAACCGTAAGTACTCTTGATTTCCTTAATTCCCAAAATGAGTGAGCCTAAATTGTCAGATTTAATTAAGAAAAGAGGAATTTTAAAAGGTCGATTAACTCTGTTTGAAAATTATGTTAAAAAGTTCACTTTACCCTTGACTGAACAACAGTCATTAGAATTAAATTTACGTGTCGAGAGTACTTCGAGTTTGATAGAGATGTATAGTGAAATACAGACTAAAATTGAAGAAGAGGTAGCGGAAGATCTCGATCTTGTAAAACAGCTGGAAGAGAGAGATCGTTTCGAAAATCAATTTTATTGTGCTGTAGCTTATGCAAAACTTTTACTGAGAAAGGAAGTAGCTGAAAAGTCTAGTATTTCAACATGTAAGCCGATAGGCATAAAGTTACCCGATATTAAAATACCTTCCTTTGACGGTTCATACGATTGCTGGCTAGAGTTTAAAAATTCTTACGTTAGTATGATTCATGATCGCGATGATTTAGGTCCTGTTCAAAAATTTCATTATTTAAAATCGTCATTGTCCGGTACCGCGGCACACGTCATAAGTGCATTAGAATTTACGGCTCACAACTACTCTCACGCATGGGAGCTATTAGAGAATAGATTTAATAATCCGCGACTATTGGTTCATAATCATGTGAAGGCATTATTTAAAATTCCATCGTTAAATAAAGAGTCCGCTTCCCAGATTAGGAACTTAATAGATATTGTTTTGAGAAATTTGCGTGCCCTTAAAACGTTAGGTGAACCAACAGATTCATGGGACACTTTAATCATTTACATGGTCGTTTCCAAATTAGATCAGGCCACTGAACGCGAATGGGAAAATTTTCAAGGTACAGCTAGTTCGTTAATTGAATCAAGGTCAGCTTTGAAACTGGATGACTTACTTAAATTTCTTAAAGACCGCGCCGACGTTTTAGAAATGATAAAAGTGAACCATAACAAATCCCACGAGAACAAAGGCGGCGAACAAACGCGCTCTAAGAAACAATATACACATACTCATGTTGCTACGAACGTTACTAACAATAACAATAAGGGTAATACGAAACTAAAACAAAGCCGCGTGTGTGTGATGTGTCATGGTAATCACGCGATTTATTCCTGTTCAAGGTTTCTTAATTCGTCTATCCAAGAAAGGAATAAGATAGTTAAAACGCATCAGCTGTGCATCAATTGTTTACGCGCAACCCACCCACTTGACGAATGCAAGTTTGGGCCATGTAGGTTGTGTGATAAAAGGCACAACAGTTTGCTTCACATTGATGGACAGGTAGACGGCGCATCACAGGTGAGCGGGTCGAGTGCATCAGCACAGCCGGTCACCGCTAACGTCTGCACTGTCTCGTCATCATTACACGTTACTGCTAACCATTCAGAATCGCCAAACAGTAATCATGAATATTCGTTATTACCCAACGTTTTGCTGTCCACAGCGTTAGTGGACATAGCAGATTATAATAACAAATATCACACTGTACGCATTCTGCTTGATAATGGTAGTCAACATTGTTTCATAAAGAAATCGTTATGTGAAACATTAAATGCACCATTAATACAGTCCACTTATCACGTTGCTGGGGTAGGTCATACAATTTCGCAGTCCACCCACATTTGTAAAATAAAATTACGTTCAAGGTTAAATTCGTTTTGTATGAACATTGATTGTTTAGTGTTGCCGTGCATTACAAATCAATTACCCACATTTAGTGTCGATGTAAATAATATGAATTTACCTGATAATATTCAACTTGCGGATCCGAACTTTCACTCACCGTCAGACATCGATATACTGATAGGCGCGGATAAGTTCTGGGAATTATTGTGTGATGGCAAAATTAAGTTGAATAAAGGACCTTATTTACAAAATACAAAATTGGGTTGGATAATGTCAGGACCTTTACATAATAACCCACTTCCCGTTAAGAGTGTGCAATGTAATTTCTCCCAAACAATTGACACACAGTTGAAATTGTTTTGGGAACTCGAAGAGATAAACAATAACGTTAATAAAAACATCCTTAGTGCTGACGAACGTGCGTGCGAAGACATTTTTGTCAAAACGACAAAACGTATGGAAGATGGTAGGTTTTCCGTACGCATTCCTTTAAAGGAATCAGCTGATGTGCTCGGAGACAGTTACACAGCGGCTGAAAAACGTTTGTTGTCGTTAGAACGAAAATTCGCTCGTTCGCCGCAATTTAGGGAAAAATACGTAGATTTTATGGGGGAATATTAAAGGCTCGGTCATATGAGTTGCGTTAAAACTTATGGGTCACCCCACTATTTTCTGCCGCATCACGGCGTTATTAATGAAAATAGCAGTACGACTAAACTGCGCACTGTTTTCGATGCAAGCGCAGCGACGTCGTCCGGTAAGTCGTTGAACGATATTCAACATATTGGTCCACCACTTCAGAATGACATTTTTAGCATTTTATTACGCTTTAGGCAATATAAATACGTGGGTTGTGCGGACGTTGAGAAAATGTTTCGGAATTTTCTTGTACAACCAGATCAACGAGATTTACAATTGATATTATGGCGTAAACTTCCGTCAGACCCAATACGTGTATATCGCCTAAACACCGTGACGTATGGCACTGCGTCTGCGCCGTACCTTAGTATGAGATGTTTACGTCAGCTTGCGCTGGAATGTAAGGATCAGCAGGTTGCGAGAGTAATCCGAGAGGATTTTTTCGTTGATGACGTCATCCTAGGTGACAATGATTTAAATAGCTTACTCGATACCTGTGAGAAGTTACGAAATACTTTAAACTCGGCTTGTTTACCGTTGCGTAAGTGGTTGTTTAACGTTGATATCAGTGACCACGACATATCTAAAGACTTGTCATTAGGCGAACGTTGCCAAACTAAGACTTTAGGAGTGGGTTGGTATAATAAAAGTGACGAACTTCATTTTACCACACGAGTAGTTAGACCGAATTTACTAAATAAACGTACAATGTTGTCGATAATCGCACAAATATACGATCCTCTAGGAATTTTAACACCGGCTGTCGTAGTAGCTAAAATATTGATGCAAAAAGTGTGGTTGTGCAAGATAAATTGGGATGATCCCGTTCCCTGTGATGTTACGTTATCCTGGGAAAAATTTATTGACACACTTCAATATTTGCATAACCTACGTATTCCGCGTCATGTTATGAGCGCACACACACAGTTTATAGAATTACACGTATTCACGGACGCGTCGCAGAGTGCGTATGGTGCATGTGCATATGTTCGCACCTACTCTGATAACTCATCGGTGACTATTAGATTATTGTGTGCAAAGAGTAAAGTTGCACCAATTAAACCAGTCAGCATACCTCGACTAGAACTGTGCGGGGCTTTAATAGGCGCACGATTATATAGGAAAATTATCGAGTCATTGCGTGTTAATTTCCACAAAATTTACTTTTGGACAGACTCAACTATTGTCCTTGGATGGCTACGTACGTCACCACATTCGTTAAAAACATTCGTTCAAAATAGGATAGTGGAGATTAATGAAATAACAAGTAATGCGTTATGGTTACATGTAGGAACCAAAAATAACCCAGCGGATCTGGTCTCGCGCGGTCTTAGTCTTGATGTACTCATTGACAGTAATCTGTGGTGGAGCGGACCTGAGTTCTTAAAAAAATTCTGAGTCGGCATGGTCACAGCAATCTTCGACTATATACTCCGACTTACCAGAACTAAAATCACAAACGACAACGGTTATGGTTTGTGATGTAACAAAGAATAAAATTATTAATTTTGAAAGGTTTCGTTCTTATCAGCGTATCCTGCGCGCCGGCGCTTACCTGTTGCGATACATACATAACTTACGCACACCAAAGAAAGATCGTACACAGGGGCCGTTATCAGTAGATGAATTGAATGACTCATTACAGTCGTTAGCGCGTCTTGCTCAACGCGAATCGTTTCCGATGGAATATGATAAGTTAAAACGTAACTTACCTTTAAAAACTTCAGGTTCGATTTCTAGGCTTAATATATTTCTAGATGAAAGGGATGTAATTAGAGTAGGTGGCCGTCTTAGTAACTCGCCTGACTTTAATTACGACAAGAAGCACCCGATACTTTTATCAAGTAAACACAACTTCACACAATTGTTGTTTCAACATCAACACAAAGAGCTTCTTCATGCTGGTCCCCAGCTGCTATTGGCGACCGTGCGTGAGAATTGGTGGCCGTTAGGGGGTAGAAACCTAGCTAGAAAGGTTGTCCACCAATGTGTCCGCTGCACTCGAATGAAAGGTAAAACCCTAACTCCAATCATGGGCAACCTTCCATCTGAACGAATAGAACCTGGTTTTCCATTCATTCGATGTGGAGTGGATTATGCGGGTCCCATAAACGTACTGAATCGCAAAGGAAGGGGAGCTAAATTGGAAAAGGGCTATATTTGCATATTCGTTTGTTTTGTTACCCGGGCCATTCATCTAGAACTTGTCAGTACGTTAGCTGCTCAAGAATTTATATTAGCACTTAAAAGATTTATCTCACGACGAGGTAAACCAGCTCAAATTTTCTCAGATAACGGTAGAACTTTCATTGGAGCCATGAAAGAGATTAACAAAATGCTAGAGCGAAATTCAAAGCAAATAATTGATAAATTATCAACTGACAATATTGAATTTAAATTTATTCCCCCTTATGCTCCTCATTTTGGGGGATTGTGGGAAGCAGGAGTAAAATCCTGTAAGTTCCACCTTAAGCGTGTCGTGGGTACCGCTAACTTGACGTACGAGGAGTTCAGCACTGTGTTGGCACAGATCGAAGCAGTCCTTAACTCCCGTCCTATAAGTCCTATGTCCTCAGATCCACATGATCTTCGTCCACTAAGCCCAGCTCATTTTCTCATCGGCCGGCCACTCACTGCACCAGCCTGCAGAGACCTCACCGAAGCACGGACTCACAGCTTGACACGGTTTCAAAGAGTGGAACAAATAAAACAGCACTTCTGGAAACGCTGGTCACAAGAGTATGTTGCTGAACTTCAGACAAGAACGAAGTGGAAGGCGAACAGTCAAGACATAGCATTAAACACGCTTGTCGTTATTAAGGAGGACAATTTACTACCCCTTAAATGGCGTATGGGCAGAGTTACCCATATTTTCCCCGGAAAGGACGGCGTGTCGCGTGTCGCCACCATCCAAACTGCTACGGGTCCTGTACAACGAGCGTTCTCGAAAATCTGCCCTCTGCCTGTATCATCAGCAGAGGACGACAACATGAATGCAGCCTGCGGCATCTCCAATCAAGCGGCAACGTAGATACATCATTGGAAGCTGGAGCTTCCAAGGCGGCCGGCATGTTGGCGCGACTTCTAACGCCGCCTAGCGACGCACCGGAACACCAAACTCTTATCTACGAATCAGAGCTCGCCATTGTTGGCAACCAATCACAGCACGACGTGCAATTAGTTATAAGATCTGTCTGTTTAAATTTTGATTATTACCTGATACACACTGTAAGCAATAAGACGACTTAAATATAACCAACAAACGTCCAATAAATCAATCATTGAAAAGCACCTGCCTCCCGTTCCTGTACAACGCGTTATAAATAGGCTAACTGTTTGCGGTAAACATTTCGATGAAAAATATTTTATACAAAGAACCCGTCGTCGTGTATTATTGAAAGATTCAGTGCCCACTCTGTTTGTTTCTGTAAGTGTTGTATTTTATTTTTTCTGATTGAATATACAAAAATATAGCTTCTAATGGGTATAATTTCTTACAGATTAAACTGAAACCAAGAAGATCAGTTTCTTCATACGTCAATAGAGATAATACCCTTCCAAGAGAAGAACTGACCCAACCTGCTTCACCTACACCTGGGCCTTCCTCAAGTCAAGTACTTACACCGAGAGAAAAAAACTCATTGATAAGAATATGCAATTAAAAAGAAAAAATTCAGAAAAAAATAGGTTATTAAGGAATTTGAAAGCCAAAACTAAACGGATGAAAAAAGAATTTTAAATTTATAAGAAGTTATCAAAGATCTTAATAATAGACCGGGCCTCGAAAATCACCGAAATGAGGTTCAAGCCGTGTGCCGCAACAATTTACTGCAGAAGTTAGTAGATAGAGTAAACGGCAGAGCTACAGGAAAAATCAGTCACACAGCTGAATACGACGATGAGCTGAGGAAATTGGCCTTGACGGTTCACTTCTATAGTCCCAGCTCTTATATATATATTAGAGATAAATTTGACTTAGGTTTACCACATGTAAACACTCTTCGAAAATGGTATTCACGATTAAATTGCGAGCTTTGGTTCACAAAAGAATCTCAAGAAACGATATTTGAATTAACCAAACATGGACCTGTATTCGTAGCTCTTACTTTTAACGAGATAAAAATAAGGGAAGAGCCAGAAATATTAGGCAAAAAAACATTATGGTTATGTTAACGTGGGGAATGATTTAAGCGGTGATAAAATTGATGTTGAAAAAGAAATACTGGTGTTTATGGTAGTAGCCATACATGGGTATTGGGTTACCTGTTACATGTGGGTTTTTTTCCTGCAAAAAACATCACATCTGCAGAAAAAACTAGACTTTTAAAAATTTGCTTAGATTTATTGAAAGACATAAACTGTCATGTAGTAGCAATTACTTTCTATGGAATTGCGTCAAACTTGAACATGGCGCAAATACTTGGTGCGATTATTCTAACACCACCTTAAAAACCATATTTTTATTATAATATCAATAAATAAACATGATTTTGTTTGATCCCTGTCATCTGATTAAGCTGATCAGGAATTGTTTCAGTGATCATAAAGTATTTTGTGACAACATTGGGCGCAGAATTGAATTCAGATTAAATTAGAACCGTAAAGCACCTTTATTAAGGTGTATGAAGTTGGTTTGTCTTTACAATTTTATCAAAAAAATATGCTGTAAAAAATACTTTGAAATATATAAAAGGAATATTTGTTTGTGGACCTCGTTACACATAATTTACATGCAAATAGAAATTGCTTTACCTTATTTGAGGCTTCGAGGTCCGCTTGTATTTCACGGGAGGTAAAATTTGTTCAAAAAAACATTATGGTTATGTTAACGTGGGGAATGATTTAAGCGGTGATAAAATTGATGTTGAAAAAGAAATACTGGTGTTCATGGTAGTAGCCATAAATGGGTATTGGGTTACCTGTTACATGTGGGTTTTTTTCCTGCAAAAAACATCACATCTGCAGAAAAAACTAGACTTTTAAAAATTTGCTTAGATTTATTGAAAGACATAAACTGTCATGTAGTAGCAATTACTTTCTATGGAATTGCGTCAAACTTGAACATGGCGCAAATACTTGGCGCGATTATTCTAACACCACCTTAAAAACCATATTTTTATTATAATATCAATAAATAAACATGATTTTGTTTGATCCCTGTCATCTGATTAAGCTGATCAGGAATTGTTTCAGTGATCATAAAGTCTTTTGTGACAACACTGGGCGCAGAATTGAATTCAGATTCTTAGAACAGTTGCAGGAATTGCAGAAAAACGAAGGTCTACAACTTGCCAATAAATTATCAGCACGACACATAAATTATAAAAATCAAAAAATGAAAGTTCGTCTAGCTGCACAGTTATTAAGTAGATCGGTAGGAATAGCAATTGATGTTTGTGAAAAAGATCTCTTAATTTCTGAATTTCAGGACACTGATGGAACAGTGCAATTTCTGCAATGTGTTAATGACATATTTGACTTATTTAATTCTAGAAATTTTGACAATATTGGTTTAAAAAAGCCTCTTTGCCCAAACAATAAAACGGACATATTTAATAAACTTGACGAAGTATATGAGTTCTTTCAAACGCTTAGAAGTCCGGATGGGAAATTTCTCATAAATACTCAAAGACAGCTAGGGTTTTTAGGCTTTATAAATAATATTATGGCTCTGAAATGGATATATGTAAATTTCGTTGAAAAACAAGATGGTTTGAAATTTTTACCTACTAATAAAATGTCCCAAGACCATTTGGAGACTTTTTTCAGCGCTATCCGATCAAAAGGAGGCTTTAACAATAATCCCACGGTTCAAAACCTTATGGCAGCCTACAAAAGGTTATTAAGTCACACTGAAATAAAATTAAGTGAAAGTGGTAATTGCTTGCCACTAGAAAAAAAGCAGTATTATCTACCAGCTCCATGTCAACAATTGATGAAATTAATAATTCATCAAATTATAATAAAATTTTCAACGAGCTGTTGCAGGAAGGTAAGGAACCTATCCAAAACGAAAAAACAGATTGTGACGAAGATATGGTGCTTTTGGATAATACTGCTTCTTTTTCTTAGATGTCAATGATGATAGTTTCATATATATCTGGTAATGTTATAAGACGACTAAGTAAAAAAATTAGGTGTGATATATGTGTTCAAAGTTTGACGGCAAGTTCTTCAGAAATGTTTCACAATGCATTAATTGTAAAGAGAGATTATTTCAAAACTGACGATGCGATGGTTATCTGGCATACCCATTAAATGATGTTGTCACATTGTGCAGCAGTGCTGAAAGTCATTTTAGACAAAATATGAAGAATAAAATAATGGATAACTTATTTTATGCCAAAACTGTATTACATGTTCTGCGCAATAATCAACACCTCTTTCATTCTTTGAAGAAACAAGTTTTAGATCAAGCCCCATTGGACGATCATCTCCTTATGAAAGGTATTATTGAAAAATATTTTGACCTTCGATTAAAGCATGAAATCAAATCGATAAAGTTCGGTAAAGAATCCTTACGGACCCATTTTAATAAAGCTGTTATATTCAGGGGCCAATGAATTTTAGTGTATGGCATCTAAAATAAGTATTAAAGGAATGAACTTGCAATATTTTTACTTCTCAATTTATATTTTTGATTCGTTATTTTTTAATAAAATTTTGTTATGCAATCCGGATTTTCACTATGGCAAATTTCTGACGGTGTGCGATGCTTCGTACAAAATACATGGAGACGGAGGGCCTCCCGTCCAGCGAGCGTTAGTTTTTTACACACATGGTAGGGTTTGCTTGCATCTAAATTATCTAAGGTTCTCTAAGATCGCGGTCATTAGACTCGTCGGCACCTGGCTCCTAGACTTTATCGATACTATGATTTCGTAATGTTGACATCACTATGACACTCACACATGCGCATTTTTATTTTTGTATCGCATTCAGCACGTCTTTGTTTATCTTTTACATTCTAAATCTATGGAAAATACTATAATGAGTAAAAAAATAAAGATAAAAGAGATTGTTTACAGTAATTTTCAAAGTGTTTAATATTAGAAGACCAAAATAAGTGCCAATTAGCGATTATTAATTTATGTAATTTTGGGGTTACGCGTCTAAGAAATGAGTTTCCAACAGTAAGTCACGTACATACACAACTCGCAGGTTTTAACTAATTATTCGTTAACTAAGCTTTTGGACCCCAAGATACAGGATTATCCTAGTTTGGGGTCCAACGGAACATTATTTGGTATACTGTTCTTGTATACATTTGTGAAGTCAGTACGTTATTTAAGCAGCAATATTAACATAACACGATTGTAAAGTTGCAACCTAAATATGTAGGGAATAAAAGAGGCGTCAGTTTTTGATAGGACAATACTTTAAAAATTAAAAGCTTATTCAGAATTCGCACATTTTATACGATAATTTTGGCATTTTCTCTGACATATTTAAAATAGTTAATTTATTATTTAATTAATTGAATAGTATTAAATAATTTATGTATTTATAAAAATTCTATATATATTTTTATATAAGTTATTTGATCATCAATATCTGCACATCACTAAGGTAGAATATGTAGAACTAATTATACTTAAACACCATTTTACAAAACGAAGCATTTCATCTTAGTCCTCGGGGGTGACAACGCATCTGCGTTTTGATGCTTAATCGAGAATAAATGTAGATGTCCATGGGCCACAGCATCCACTTCAGGCGGACTACGTGCTCGTTTGTCACACTTATTCTATAAAAAAATGGGCTAGTGCTGCAAAATGCATTAAATGCATTACGTTTTGAACTCAATGGAAAGGTGTACCTAGTTACCTAGGAGCACATTGGTGATCTGAATCTGGTTTAAGACAATCTGATCAATCAGCACAGGCATAATGTACTAGAAATGCTACAGGATCATTTCGGATTTTTGCACATGAATTGCGTGACTCTATTACTCTCTCTCTCTTTCACCATCGGACAAACAAATGCTCGACCTTGGCTCGACTTTGTTGTCGACTTACTACGCATTCGAACCAAACCGTTTGCTTCATCGTTAGTCATACGTACAGCAAAGGAATGGAATAATTGATAGATTACAATGTGGAAATCTTAAATGTATGAATGGATAGGCTTTTTTAAGCTAAGTTAGTGCATTTCACCATCTTGGGCTTCATCGTCACTTACCATCAAATGGGGTGGTAATCAAGCCATTACCGTTACCGTTACTGCATATAAAAAAAGTTCTGCCTAAAAAGTGCTGCTCAACATAGCACACGAAAACTTAGGCAAATTAAATATAAAAATTTGTTGGCGAGTTTTTACCTTCGACCAACAGATGGCGCTGATTGCCACAACTCGCGCAATATAAGTGATTTTTATGTAAGTACCATAGTATTGTTGTTTTTGAAGTACAGTCAGATCTTTATTACAGAAGACTACCTTCAAATAGAGTTTTAATTTAGTCGGTAAATTCTTGGAACATATCAAATTAATAAATTAAATGTCTGAAAAATTTAAAATTATAATGTTATTTGATACATTCTATTGATAAGAACTGTAATATTACGCTGTATTTAACTCGTGACAGTAACTTAATTAATTTGACTATAAGAAATAAGAGAACGTCATCGGAAAAGTTTTTCGTTTTTAAAATAGAATATGAGTAGGCTTCACTACCTTTATTTTTGCGCCAATCGTTGATATAAAAATACGATAAAAATAAATGAGCGTCGTTGTCTATTATAATATGAAAGAGTAAAAAGTTATTATAGTTAAAAAGTTATTATAGTCCATACTATATCTATACGTATAGGGGTGCTAAGTATCTCTGGTAAAAGTTCGGTTGCCGCCTACGACGACTCGACCTATCAACATTTAACGCACGCACCCCGAGGACTGAGAAGAACCTGAAGCTGGAAGAAGAGAGACAAGTTGCGCTGGGATGGGATGATTATGGAATTGGGTTTTTAAGTGAAAATTAATTATCAATTTTTATTGTAATTAAATAATTTAGTGATATTGGTAATAGATGCAAACTTTTTTTTTCAATTTATGTATAATAAATCAAAAGTTTTCAAAAGTTATCACACGACTACAAAACGCGCCAAAGTGGTTGTCATATTTGTGACATCATTATTAATCATTGTGTTAAAGCATTGTCAACAGCTCGGATCAGTATACATATCGTTAAAATTATTAAAATTTAATGGAGGTAAATTATTGCAAATTATTAAATAAATCCAGTTACATTTTATCAATGATAATTCTAATAATATTCCTGCTGTAGACAATTTTATGGTGACAGATTTTTTGAGAAATGATATTCGTTTAAATTCTGTTGAAGTTCACTGTGAGTTTTATATATAATTGATAAAACTATCATTTTTGTCAGATTTTGTAGTTTATACTACATCTATGGTTATCACTATATTATATAGTGATAACTATATAAGTAAAAATGAAATATTTACGTTAAACATCACCAAGAGATGTTTTAACTTAGTTACTAGCTATACATTTTAAAGTTAAAAATAAAGAAAAATCATTTCGTAGAAATATACAAATCTATCACTCAATCATCATCAATCAGCCTGCGGCAGTCCACTGCTGGACATAGGCCCCTTCCAAGTTGCTGCCAGCCACCTTGCGCAGATCGTCGCTCCATCTGGTCAGGGGGCGTCTACACTACGTTTGCCTAGACGCGGTCTCCACTCCATAACACGTCTGCTCCACCGGTTGTCACTTCTGTGACAACGTAAACAGCCCATTACCACTTCAGCTTACAAACACGGAAGGCTAGGTCAGTAACCTTATGAATGACGACTTAAATAAGATTAGCAAATGGTCGAGATCATTTGGTCTTATATTAAACCCAACTAAATCCTAAGCCTTGATAATAGGCAAAAGATATGCGTGTGGCACGCTTGATTTCTCCTCTCTCCAAACTCTACGAATCGATGGCACCACTATTCCCTACTCAGACACTGCCAAGAACCTAGGTGTTATTTTCAACTGCAATTTGACTTGGGGCGCACATGTTACGGATATAAGCAGGAAAATATTTCACACCTTTCATTCTCTAAAACGCCTTCAAAGTTTTCTACCTTTGTCTACTAAAATATCTATAGTCCAGACTCTTATCTTGCCAATTTTAGATTACGCTGATGTCTGCTATTTGGATGCTATCGAGGAGCCAATTAATAAACTCGAGCGCTTGCAAAATTTATGTATTCCATACATTTTTGGCTTAAAGAAGTTCGATCACGTCTCTGTTTATCGCAAGCAGCTTAAATGGCTCTCCATCCGCCTTCGCCAGAACACTCGAATCCTCTGTCTTCTTTTCAATATTCTACATAATCCTGATACTCCGCTATATCTAAAAAATCGTTTTACTTTTGTTCATCCTCCAGATGTTCCATGTAGATCAAATACTAGAACACTGTTAAGATTTCCGTCTTTCAATACAATGCTCTATTCTCATTATTTTACTGTTAACGCAGTACGTATGGAATTCACTTCCCTTTAGGATTCGTGACGCTAAGTCGGTGTCTATGTTTAAAAGACTTGTTAAAGAGCACTATCATTCACACCATAATTATTAATTCGTGATGTGTAGGTATTAATATATGTAACATTAAAATATAATATATTGAATTATATTTGTTTCGTTACAATATATTATATTTGTATTCTATATTTATGTGTGTTTGTATGTATATGTATATATATGTATGAGTATGTGTATGTATGTATGTATATGTATATATATGGAGGTTTGTATATTTGTATTTGTATTGTATATGTATATTTTAAATTAAAATTTTTAATAAAGTGCACACTTTGACTACCTCTATTTCCTTTAACTATCCTTCAATAAGCCTGCTGGAAGAAATTTGATTATGGAATAAGCAGTGCCTTTGTACATAATTTTGTTTTTACTATTTTCCTATCGAAGTATGTGTGATGCTGCCTCGGGCGAATTTCTTCATTTCGAATTTTGTCTACCAGAGAAACTCCGAGTATGGCTCATTCCATAGCTCGCTGAGCGACTTTGAGCTTTTGAAGCAGCCGTATCGTCAGTGTCCACGCTTCGGCACCATAAGTGAGTACGGGCAGAACGTACTGGTTTAAGACTTTTATCTTTAGACTTTGCGGTATGGGCAACGAGAAAACCCGACTGAGCTTTCTAAATGCTGCCCAGCCTAACTGAATCCTCCGATCGGTTTATTCTTATTAACTCGGTGTTATTCTAACCTAGTTGCAAAATCTGCCCGAGGTAGGTATGTTTCTGGACAATTTCGACAATTTCACCATCAAAAATAAGCTCTAAAATTATGAGTTATATTAAAAGTTTGTATTTGATACAACCCTTTTTACATTAATTTGATATGAATGTTTAATGGGTGCAAAAAAAGATGGGTGCAAAGCCTGGAGGGGATGATACTTTAAACCACTTACATGACAGCTTAAGCTAAACTTGTCTTAGACGAAGTCTGCTCATTTTTTTTAAATTGAATTTCTATGGTTTTTAATTTAAAAAAAAAACCTTTTTTGTTAGTTAATTGATAATAGTATCCAGTACCAGTTGTTACGTTATTATTTTTTATTTATGTAAAATATCCAAGTATCTTCATCACCAGAAAAAACGTTCTTCGCATATTAAGTTTAACAAACCAAAAAAGTAATTAAGGAAGTATAGTGTTTATGCCATCATAAAAAAAATATCGGAGCCTTTGTTGTTCAAACATTTTTAAAAACATTCTTAGTTATAGCCCTTTCTTTTGAGGTACTATCTACGCAGATGTCTCATCAACTCTTGGAATTAGAGCCTACAAAGCAAATTGCGGACGAATATAATTATTTTTTATATGGACCAAAATAATGCACCACTTTTGCTAATGCACTATTGTTTTCGTTAGAACTGCAACTTCTGGTAATTCGTTAAACCGCCGCGCGACCTAAAATAACTTGACTCTTTTTGACTCTCAGGTTAGTAAATCACATAAAGTCGTTATTTTTATTCACACTAATTAGAATCGAAGTACGAAGTACTAGGGCGGGTTCATCACATCTTCGGATCCTTAGTTATTCAAGTAACTACCGCCCTTGTGACTAGACGAATTTAATTACGAATTCGTATTTATTTCAGGTATTTTTTTATTGAACCAAGCTTAGCCCTAGCTATGTGCTTCTTTACTACTTCCCGACTATTTGTGTAATCAATCAACTATGGCTGACTGCTTTTACTAATGAAAAATACGCTGACTTCACGTATGGCAGAGCTGACGGTAATGAATCTTTGGCGCGGCGGATGTACCAAAATTGATATCCGAATCGAAGACTAACAAATTTCAGAGTGTTTTACAGCACATTTTGTCGGCTTTCTGAAGTTGGAATTCATCACGCGAAACTTGGAGTCACTCCAGGAAAACATGGCCCAAGTATCGAGGAAGAGATTGCAGCTTCCGATGTAGACCCTACTATGAGCATCACAAGACCATAACATTTTGATATGGAAGGTGTGGAATACGATGCACCGAGAAAATAAGTATCCTTTTCACGGCACAAGGTTTGAAAAATGAAGATCCCCAACGAAGAATTCCGTTCTGTCGATTTTTGTTAAATAGTGATGTTACGCGCCGAAGTTAATGCACTAACGCCATCTAGTATCGAACAGAAGAACTAAGCTTCTAGAAGCTCTACACTCGATCTTTCTGCGCTTGGTCGGTTGGCGCGCATATTTACTCGAATATTCTGGAATATTCTGGATGTTTTCGTGGAAGAGCCCTATATAAAGGCGCTGCAATACGCGATCGGGGAAGTATTGAAGTTGGCGAGACAAGCGGAGCTTCAGAGCGGAATAAAGTGAATCAGTGTGATTAATTATTAGTGTTTTTAACTTTAATTAGTGTAAAGTGAATTAAAGTGTTAATTTAGGTAATTCTATCGGCAATTTTTATTGTCACGAACCCTAAGCTCGTAACAGTGACATTGAAGATAAATGGTTTTTAAAATCTATTTTGTGAACCGATGAGTCAAAGTCAAAGTCAAAGGTTATGAAAGTTGGAATTACCAACTTTCATAACCGGGCAATAACTTAGGGGGCTGGTCAGCAATTTACACTGGAAGAAACAAGTGTCGTTTTAAAAGAAATCTTCAATAAACGTGTGGGCAGGAGTAGTCAACCGAAAGTTGATTGGTCCACGCTTCCTACCAGATAACTAAAATGGAGACTATTACGTGGAATTCCTTATAAACGATCTCCTAGAGCTTCTGGACGAGGTCGAAATACCAATATTGGCAACAAGACCAATGATCTTTCAGCAAACTCTAATCGTCTTTTTTAGCAGACTCCAAACGTGCGAGAAAATTTAAATAATTCATTAATTATAGTTGATGTGTTCTTTTATAAATAAAAATATAACATAACAACTGATATTGGAAACTATTAGCAGTTAATTGGAAAAAAAAGGGTTTTATTGTTAAAAATATTAGAAAATAAATTTTAAAAAAGGAGCAGACTTCCTCGGAGACAAGTTTACCTAAATGTGTTTTAAATGGTTTTTTTTTGCGCCCGAAGCAAATAAGGGCAACCCGCCGCTAACGGGGGAGGGAGGTGGTGAATGCTCATAGCATACCACGCAGCCGGCTGTGTGGTTATGTGGAGACTTTTAGCCACTAAACACCACCTTTTGGGATTGGCTTAATCATCTAGCGAGAGATCTTTAAGCCGTGAAGTGATGCGACCCTCCTTGGCTGAAAGGAGGGCGGAAGCGGTGAGTAGCCGCTTAGAAGTGTGCCTAACTAAGGCAGATAATGAGATGAGTTAAGTAGGCACGGCCTAAGCCACCAGGAAGCAGTTCAGGTCAGCTGAAAGCTTGTTGGGGGGGGCGGGTTCTAAATGGTTTAAGGTATCATTCTCTTCAGGCTTTGCTCCCATTTTCCAAACAACCTGTATAAGTAAATTATAATATTTACATCAAAATGATCTTCACAGCAAAACGAATTCGATGTAGTTTTAGTGCTTGAAATCAATGATTTATTGAAACATTTTGTTGGGAGTTGTTTTTGTAGTATTACTACATAATGGAACGAAACAAACACGACAACTCTTTAAATTAGAAATCTTTTTAATAAAACCAAAAACCCGGTTGTTACACACTAACAATAAACTAATTGAAAATGAATACATGCATCAGCTGCTTGTAAAGTAGAAGCAAAATAAACATTGTGACGTAACATACTACATAGAGTTCAACAAGTTATTTGTAATTTTTTACTTTTTAATTTTTAATTAATTTTTAATTACAACGAAAGAATATATAAACAAGAGTTTTGTTGCACTACTCTTATCTAACCTTTCGATTTGTGGCAAGATTTTTTTTAAAACCCTGTGATCTTTGGTCTGAATAGTGGCCTCCTCTGGTTTCTCATGGTAGAACCATTCTGCAGCCATATTACGGTTGTAGCACGAATAGATTGGTTTGACCGGGAAAGGACCACGCTCTCAGAGAATATTAGTGTGAAATAGCACCTTAGTGCTGCTATGGTGAGTGTAGTGAACCGGAGTCTTTTCTTACTGGAAACGAGGCATTCCATCTTCCTCATAATCGATCCTCAGACGTGACAAGGCACCTGCATTTTGATTCTTATCCGTGATCAAATCTTTCGCTGGAGAACATTTATATATCATAAATGTTCGTAATATAGCAAAGATTTGATCACTCCTGTAATACATATAAAAATTATGTGTCATTATATTTAGGATGACAATCCATATTGTAATGGTACAGAACTGATTGCATAAAAAAACAATTATGTGAACAATTCTGTACCATTACAGAACTGTTGACATTATTGTTTATGTCATGTGTTAGATAACTAAGTAAATAAATAAATATCGCAATCGCTGAAAAATTTCGATATAATAGCGCCCGTTACAATCACTGCGTTGAGTATACGAGCATAAATCGAGCTCAAAAGCCGCTACCCTTGTTATACCACAATGGCGACAATTTGTCGACTGATCCGCTGTCACGGTTACACGCTGGGAAACGATAACATCGTACTTGGAACGTACCACACAAATCACTCCGATTTTTATGGACTTTATCGGGTTGCGTGATTTTGTGTTAGTTATGTTGATCGACAGCTAGAAAAGCGTTTTTTTTTTAAGTATTATAATTTTAAAAAATGTGCAGATTATTATTATTTATCGATCCGTAAAATCCACTGCTTCACTTGGGCCTCTCCTATTGCGGTTTCAATTCACCTTAATCTTCAAGCTTGGGATAAAGATAAGAAGAAACTTTCGGAATATTGAACTAACTATTGTAAAGAAAAACAAATCTTCACTCGTTCTTGTTCACTTCTCACTGTGTCATGTTGAATTCATATTGCAATGCGGAGACGACCAAGGACTCTTCTCGACGAAAGTTTATCGACGAAATTGTTGATATATTTTGAAGATGGGCCGCAACACATTTGCAATTCCCCTGGTGTTGCAATTGTTCATGAGTGGCGGTCGACATCTACGTACCATCAGGTGAGCTGCTCGTTTGTCTTCTTCTTTAAAAAATACATAGAAGTAAAATGTTTTTTTAATTGAAGTAAAACTTCTTTACGCACGCTTGACTTGGGGAGTAAGCTGGCGCACGCGTGACGAAAGCGTTACGAAAAGTGTGATCGGGCGAGGCGAACGGGAGTCGAGTGGGGTATAGGCAAGAGAGAACAGTACGCGCGCTCATTTTATTTCTCTCTTTCTCTCATAGCCGGTTACTTTTCGTATTTTTATTTCGTTTTGAACAATTTTATGAATTAATATTTTGTTCAATACATTAAGTTTTCTACGTTGAAAGTGAATAAAATTCGTAATTTTTTTTAAATTTCATGTTTTATTTTATATATTACTCACATTATATATATATATATATATATATATATATAGAGATAATATATAGAGGTTTTACTTCAGTCGTGTGGTCAATAAGTACACTCATTTTTTTACAATCATAGACTGTACCAAATTGTAACTATTTTCTTTGTAGAAAAATAATTTTTTGTAAGTTTCTTGCTGGTTGTGGCCTCTTTCACAAGCATTAGGGAATTGTTGAATCGATGGCATAGATATCTTAACTCTCAAAAAGAGCTTTGATAAGGCTGATTTTGAATAAATCGAATATCAGAACGAAGACAACCACGATTCCGACGAGGTTTGCGCAATTGCAATTGTTTTTTTTTTCATTATTAATAACTTCTGAATAGTTTTTAAAGTCCAAGTTTAAATATTTTTATTTAAAACAAGTGACTCGATCCGTTTTCTCTGGGATAGGATACGTTAATATTATGGCGTTATTTAGATTTAAGATAATGAAAGGCCATTAATTTTGGTTATGCTATAAAAAATGGTAAAGCCCCCTGACTTAGCCTAACAAAATGTATCGTAATTTTGTGTTTGTCCAAAGTGTATGTGTAATCACTACGTACTGTCTCTGCTAGTATAGTGACGTTATAGATAATAATTTCTTAAATTACGCGAACACTACACATTGAATAAAACTATACGGATTTTATCGCGTTTAATTAACTTATTTTTACCTATTTTTAATTCCCGACGTTTCGGGTGCTTTACAGCACCCATGGTCACGGGGGGTACTGAGATGTTTGACGTCCTAATGGCATAGTACGTAGTACTATTTATTTAATCTGTGGTCGTAGTTAGCCCGGCTACCTTCAGTTTTTGAATATAAATTTTGGGTCCGATCTACGCAGAACGAGCTTACGGTATCTATATGCGTAATATATAAAACAATTATCTATATAATTTTTTTCGACGTTACAGATAGCTAAGAAATATTTCAATCAACATTTCCGTTTAAAAAAATTAAAAAGCTATGTAAACTTAAAAAGTATGAATGAATGACGAGGGAACAAAATCTTCATTGTTCGCGTGATGCCTGCCACGGACTGATATGAGGCCATTGTTTCCAAATTAAACCCTTTTTTTCTTGAAAATGGTTTGCGAACGCTTTTGTGTGCTAATCTAGAGATTGTAAATACTGTGAAGTTTTTTCCATTAGCGTGGTTTCTATTTGTTGAGCGGTAATGGATGTTTTTAAGTAGCAACAAAGAAGATGAATTGTTACAGAGACTAGTAAAGGAGGTGTTCATCTGTTGAAATAGGTTGGATAGACAATCTACGTTTAAGATAATTATGCCGCTAAGCCATCTCAAAGTCTATTTCTCCTAATGAGCCCTCGTTTAGAGGCGGAACATGTGTCTTATAATTGACAGTGGTGTGTCTTCTTAGCGATAGTGCACGCAATTAAGGGAGAAAAAGAAGTACTCTTCTGACTATACTAAACAAACCTTTTTTATTTTGACACTTTACTTTTAATTAATACTAACGTCTTTATTACTGTGCATTGATATCGTAAACCATGTTGTGACATTTAATTTATTTTACAGTTATATTTAACCGAAAGTAAATTGAGCAGTTGTGGTTGTAATGTTGATCAAACACAAGTGGTAATAAACATATAAAACACATTTTTTTTTAATAATCTACAAAATAAAGACGATAAATGAGATTGCTAAAATGTGCCCCAAGCTGTACAAAAATATGACTATTGCTATTAATTTAAATAAAATTAAAAAAAATTTGAATAACTATTACCATTTCATAGCAGCTGTCCAAAAATAATCAAGTTTAAAGGTATTTAAAGTAATTTCTTCTCTTTGACGTCACTCTATAGCACCTTTAATTTATTTTATTTATTTATTTATTTATTTCATCTTACAAGCTAACAGATGTTACATCCAAAACGCTTATAAGATTAACAATTCGGTATTACACATCCTCGTCATTATAATATAGGTAATAGCAAAATTATTTTACAATATCCTAATTAACAATACATCAATAATATCATAGAGGAAAAAAATCATAAAAAATACAAACATTAATATTAAAATAAAATAGTAATAATATAGCAAAATAGCAATTATAATAATTAATTATGAAAACAATATATGTAAATTTGATGGCTAGAATTTATTTAAAATTATTTGAATTTCTTTATACTTACAAATGTCCTAATCCATCAGCAAACAAGTCTAGCTCGTAGTGCTGTGCAAGTATGTCCCCAATAATGCGGAGTACGCGGTTGGTGGGCGCTTGACGAGCGCGCTCGGTACGTGCGCGGGGGGGCTCCAGCAGTCGCGGGCGACGCCGCGGCGCCACCTGTCCCTGCGAGTTTGCTGATACGTTCCCAGGGACCATTAATGTTGCCATATAAAATTTAAAAGGATCAATGTAGGAAAAAAACAATAGCCAAACTCATAAAAATACTAGTAGTATTAATATAATTATATTACAAAAATAGTTTCAAATAATAATTTCAAAGACGGAAAAGAACTGCTGTCCTTGTTTTTTTTTTTTTAACTAAACCAGTTAGGTCCCAATCATAATGCAAACATTAACCTACATAACACTCATGAATTGGAACTTTATTAATATCTACATTGTGTAATAATGATAAACACCGACTGCCAAATTAAACATTTTTAATTCTTCATAACTTTTTCCACTACTGCGTAGCTACATGCACTTTTCTAATTCTTTATATAGAAAATCTGTACTTCCAAATGACATACATTTCATCTCTGTACGGTCTGGGGCACAGGTTCATACAATTTTTGGCCAACTCCTTTCCTGCTGATAGTAATATTAAATTCACCGAAGAGCATAATGTTACAGTTGACATGGTTTAAATACCTGCTAATGAGTATAAGTTTGGTTAGTAAAAATATTACGTTGTTCAAGAATTTGTAGATTACTTACAGTGTGATAATGAGCGCAGGCGCAATATAAGAATATGATAAGCTACTTTACAATATATAATACACAAAAACTGAGTAGGTAGGCACCATAAAATATATAAAAATGTTAATACAAACAGAAACCAGACGTTAATTAAATATATTTTGAACTTCTTTATCGATCTACATCGATAAACAAGTTCAAAATGTATTTAATTAACCAAAATCCTCCCGTGAAAACTTAATCAGGTTCTAATTACGTATTTTGCATCGAATTGGCATCGATTGATACCAATCTGACGTCAATGTCATTATATGATATCGAAATATGCCCGACGAAATTTAACTACAAACTTATTAAGGCGACTCCTCGAAAAAATGCGCCTTCATCAAAATCCTTTCATCGAATGGTATAGAACTGACACCATGATATTTTTATCTTGAATTCGCTTGTTCAAAAACACGATTGTATAATTTTTACGCGATCATAAATATTTGCGAAAACATCTCTAAATAAAACCGGCCAAGAGCGTGTCGGGCCACGCTCAGTGTAGGGTTCCGTAGTTTCCCGTCCGTCACAATAAGTGTTCCCACTTATGAGTTTAAAGGTGGGTATCCATTATGTTCGCGCTCAAGCAGCGCTCCGCGCTCCTGCAACTGCTCCCGGTAGTGGGTACGTGCGCGAACATGGAGCGTGCAACATTGCACGCTCCGCGGCAGGCGCTCCGACTTTCCGTCCAAGTTCAAAATGATTTTCCTAGAAAGTCCTTATAAAGTTCTACTTTTCAGATTTTTTCCATATTTTCTAAACTTATGGTTCAAAAGTTAGAGGGGGGGGGGACACATTGTTTTTTACTTTTGGAGCGATTATTTCCGAAATTATTGACATTATCAAAAATGATCTTAGTAAACCCCTATTCATTTTTAAATACCTTTCCAACAATATATCACACGTTAGGGTTGAAATTAAAAAAAATCACTTCCCACTTATAGGGGAACATATAGGGGAGCTAACCTAATAAAACATTTTTTTCCAATTTTTATTTTACCACTTTGTCGGCGTGATTTATACACATATTGGTACCAAATTCAGCTTTCTAGTGCTAACGGTCACAGAGATTAAGCGAGGACGGACAGACGGACAGACAGTCATGGCGAAACTATAAGGGTTCCTAGTTGACTACAATTGTTGAAATCACAACGAAATTATTTAATCTATATGCTTGGGAACATAGACTAGGGGTATTCTGTGCTTGGGAATCACTCAAATATATTCATAACATCAATATTCGTAATTTTTTTCACTGCCTCGTTGGTCTAGTGGTTGTAGTAGTGCGACTGCTGATCATGAGTCGGGCCAAAAAAATCTATTATTGAGTTTTCTGTCAAGAAATTCTCAGTAGCTGCCCGGAGACAGGAAGTTGGCGGTATCTCACCCCCGTGCCTCGGAAAGTACGTAAAGCCGTTGGTCCTGCGCCTGATGTCTCTCCGGTCGTGTCGGTTTACCGTCCCATCGGATTATGAGAGTGAGGGAATAGAGAGTGCACCTGTGCTTGCGCATACACTTGGTCACTATAATCCTGTCCTGCGCCGATGGCTAGCCTCCGTTGAGGCAGGCCGCCGTGGCCGAAGTTCGGTCTGGAGGTCATTATTATTTTTATTATTCGTAATTTAGTTGCTGATTATCTCGCATATTTAATTACTTAAATCAATATTTTTTTTAAATATTTTAAGATTCTGATAATTTCTAAGCGGTCTTAAAGGTCGCAGGCGCTACGCAATTTTAGACCTTATGACGGTGTGTTTTAAATTTTTATAGAAATTATGTATTCACTCGGATCAGTCCGGCGATAGCCCGGAGCCATTTTAAACGTTCATTTTCAATGTGTCGTCTTAACGTACACACGCACGTTTTGACGACACCCTGCTTTTTAATGGAAGAAACGTGATAAACGAGCACGCCGTCCATGTGATCGTTAGTAGACGCTGTGGCCCATAGACATCTACATCTAACCTCGATTACGAATTAAAATGCACATGCGTTGTCACCCCTGGACACTAATATGGCAAGTTCCGTTTCTAGTAAAATGGGTTTCCGGTTCTCTACACTATATATTACAGCAATATTAACCTGATTTTTAACGATGGTACTTTGTGAGAGCGTAGCCCTTCCCCGATCGGGCCGACTCATTCTTGCTGCTATAATAATATAAAATTATAAATAAAAATTGAGACAGTGACCCATTAGAGAAAGCGGGGATTAGGCAATATTACAACTGATTATAAGAGTACGGTATTTTTTAAAACGTCACGTTTTCTTGTAACATTTTCTTGTTATGTTTCGCCGCTGGGGCTGCATGAGTAATAAAATAAAAAAGAATGGTACGTCGTAAAGAAATTTCGCTTTGTACATCCTGATGAACATTAATAAATGTTTTTTTCCTTAGATTTTTCACTCATCCCACATTATTCATTTGAAACTAACGCAGTCCTTTTTCAAAGACTCCAGACAAGCTACATTTATGGCTTACCTAGTTCAAAGCCATTTATCTATTGGCTTGAAGATACCCAATTTGTAATCGGATGGAAAGGCAGTTGCCTGCAAATTATTTAACTGTTTTGTTCTACGCTTTACGATCAACAAACCGAGCCATTTAGTTTGAATGCATGGTATGTCGACAATAAGTGGAAACCCGATCATGTAAATACGATACCGGAATTCAAGGGCGTAGCGCACCAAAATGTATCTAGCAGAATACGCGAGATAAGTTACTACGCTTGTGCTTGAAAATGGCACTGTAGCGACATTGTTATTACGCCATTATATTATAAACAGACCCAAAAACAACCGTAGCCTGTATTATGGCCGACACACACGGTCAGTTAAACTTTTCAGTTGAAGTGATCAGTTCAAACGGATGTAAGCAAAACGATTTCCCCACTCACTAGCTTCAAATTTCAACTTAAGATTTCAAACTCACGGTGTGTATTTGAATGTACGTCAGTTCAACTGATCTGTTTAACTGACCGTGCGTCTAGAAAAATCAGTAGTCAGTTTTTGGTTGTACGTCAGTTTAACTGATCAGTTTAACTGACAGTGTATGTCGAGCATTACGCTATAGAAGTTTTCGAACGCCTATATAATAACTACCACACAGTTTATAGCTCGAACTCTGAACTAGCACACCGCCGTGCCGTATAACAATGTACTATAAGCTCTGAGTCAAATCGAACTGTAAAATCCAATAGGCTTAGACAATTGGACGTGCCCTGCGCTGAACACTTTACCCGGTCAAATATGTTTCCAATTCATTTGCCTTCCAAAGTACAATAAATGGTTTTATCCCCAAGAAAAATTACGCGAATGGCAACGGCAAGTAATTTCTGCAGCCCCAGTGTACAACTACAAAAACCACATATTAACCCTAAGAACGAAGAAGAAATAAGTCAATCTTTAAATATACTGGTTCTGTTTATTTTTATTTTTTTATATAGGAAAAGGGTGACAAGCGAGCACACGGTCCACCTGATAGTAAGTGTTGCTGTGGCCCATAGACATCTACATCTATCCTCCATTACGAATCAAAATGAAGATGCGTTGTCACCCTGGAGGACTAAGATGGAATGCCTCTTTTCCGGTAAAAAGGGTCTATTGTTATGCTTCACTGCTGCTTTTTTGCATTAATTATCATCACACGCAAGGTGCATTAGGAGTACTGTGTTCGTCACCCTTACATTACTACTTTGAAAAAATAAGTAAATAAAAATATAATAGAACTCCTACGTTTGATCTTTACGCAACAATTTTTATAATGTTAGATTGCTGGTAGCATAGTCACAGGCGCTCCGCAATATAATTAACTTTAAATTAATAGGATTTAGATAGACACATAAAAATTGAATCTAAATTTTATAAGCGTTATTAATCGCAACAATTTCTATAATGTTAGATTGCTGGTAGCATAGTCACAGGCGCTCCGCAATATATTTTAACTTGAAATTAGTAAAATTTAGATAGACAAATATAAATTGAATCTAAATTTTATAACCTTTATTAATCACAAAATGTCGTTTGTGATAGGAGGTATTAAATCTTTTATCTCAAATTGAGGTAGCTCGATCAAAGGGCTGTCTTCAGTTAGCTTATACGAGGCGTCTTAAGGTTGAAGATAAGGTCGAATTCAAATAATTATTATGCATACAACACGTATTTAAAAACATATTCACGCATATGAGCCATAATGTAGATATCAGGAGCTAAATATTTTTGATAAAACGAAAAGTTGATAGAATAGAATCTTTAATTTTTTTATAGGATAGGGTGACAAACGAGCACACAGACCACCTGATGGTAAGTGGTTGCTTTGGCACGTAGAAATCTACATCTATCCTCCATTACGAATCAAAATGCAGATGTAGTCACCGGTGAGGACTAAGATAGAATGCCTCGTTAAAAAGGGACTGTTCTCTACACTCATCATACGAAAAGCAGCAGCATTATGCTATTATTTTACGCTGGTATTCTGTGAGAGCGTGGTCTTTTCCCGATCGAACCGACCCATTCGTGCTACAACTATACTACTAATATTAAATGACTGCCTCTTTGGTCTAGTGGTTGTAGTAGTGCGTCTGTGCGGTCCTGGGTTCGAATCCCGGGTCGGGCCAAAGAATCAATTATTGAGTGTTTCTGTCAAGAAATTCTCAGTAGCTGCCCGGAGTCAGGAAATTGGCGGTGTCTCAGTCCCGTGCCTCGGAAAGCACGTAAAGCCGTTGGTCCTGCGCCTCATCTCTCTCCGGCCGTATCTGTTTACCATCCCATCGGATTATGAGAGTGAGGGAGTAGAGAGTGCTTCTATGCTTCCGCATACACTTGGGCACTATAATCCTGTCCTGCGCCGACGACTAGCCTCCGTTGAGGCAGGCCGCCGTGGCCGAAATTCGGTCTGCAGGACATTATATTATTATACTACTAATATATCTGCAGCATGGCTCTACCACGTAAGTTTCATTATCTTAAATTTAAATAACACCACAATTATTATTCATATGCTGGCGAAGCTGGTTGGGTCGCTATATTACATACGTCGTACGTTTTTTATATACGTTGTTGTTGATTCGTTTATTAGTTAGTGATTGTCATATTCACACAGTATATTTATTATATTGAGAAGACGCTTCATAGCTTTACCAGGATCATAGATAGACACAGGCTTCTCATTTCTGAGTGTACAGTGAACTTCACATGTCTTCGAATTTTTTCTAATTTCTTACACGTGCAGTGCATCAGGATGGTATCCTTCACCGTAGAGTACGTGTTATATCAGCACTCCTCTTCGCTCTGACAGCGCGCGACATGTTATACTCCCGTTCACTCGGGACCTTTTTGGCGGGAAAATTTGTAAATTAGAAAATTTTTTGCTATATTGCAAATTTTGCTATATTTTCACTTTGAGACAATATTTATGGATAAAACTTACAGGAATTCTTGTTGAATGTATAAACTATCGAATAAAATTATTTTTGGTTGCTAGAAATTGTAATAAAATACGTAAATTACCCTGTATAGCATAGTAGTAGTATATACTTCAATTTTAGTGACAAAATTGTTTTTGGAGAAATTTATATCAAATTGTTTGGAAATATGTATATTTTTATGTTTTATGTGTTTCCATTCGTTACTCATACCAAAATATTAAAATAATAAAAAATTAAAAAAAAATAATTTTATTTTATCTGTATGACATTTCGAACAATATTTCAAAAATATCTTCGTATGAATTTGAAATAAATACAACGTCAAGTTATTTGAAATATGTAAGAAAACTATTTTTACTTACATTTTACACTAAAAATAAATGAGAATTTGATAAATAACACATTTATGAACCAAACTCCAAACTAGGCCTTCCGAAGTTTGAAGTACTTTTGGCAATTTACTTTTCACTTTTTATACCACAAATTATATATCTACGTGTTTACTATATTACAAGAAATGTAAAAAGTATAATACTTTCGTTTTTAGTCCAGACACAAATATAAAATTCTATAAAAAAGACGGAGCACCTTCATCAAAGTGACACGTGGAACGCCGGAAGTTCAGAGTGATTTCTTTTTTTTTTCTAAGAAACATTGCCAGGTTATGGTTTAAAATAAAAGAGCATATCTTTGTCTTTGATACTAATATCTATAGCATAGTGTCTTTGGTTTTGTGTTTTAAAACGAAAAAATAGTTTTTTCATAGGTAGACATGTTTACATAATTCTGATCGAATTAGATCACGGTTTGGCGGACGGAGGTTGGTATTGCGCGATCCAAAGTGAGCATGGCTTGGTTTACGGGTAATTGTAACTAACAATTTCATTCGTGTCGGCGGGGTTAGAACACGGGTTGCTCGCATACTGTGATATTTACAGCAAGCACTTAATCTCTGAGCTACCACGGCTTTAGTAAGGTTATTAACAAATTCTGTATGTGGGTAAATCAACTGGAATAACAATAATTCATTATTATTCTCAATGCTCATTCGTATAGCGCGAAGAACCGACAACCGATTAGGAAGAAAGGTTCTCGAGTGGCGAGTCGAGCCTCGTATCGGTAAGTAAAGTATAGGGCGCCCCCCACTAGATGGAGTGACAATCTGGTAAGAGATGCAGGAAGTCAATGAATGCTGGTGGCTCAGGACCGTGCTTTGTGGCATCCCTTGGGTGAGGAATATGTTCAGCAGTGGAGTTGTAGGGTTCTACTGATGGTGATGATGAAACAAAAAAGGATTTCTAATTGTACAAGAAGTTAACCTTATTCAATATGTAAAACATTCTTTGATACAGTATTATTACTTTTATATAGTAAACATCACTTGTTTCTCACTTAAACGTAAGTTAGTTTGATTTTGATACATATTTATTACTTATTTACTGTTCGTTCAAATTGTGTGTTTATGTAGGTATATACTTTGCAAGGATCTACAAAAATGTGTACGAAACTTTAAGTTTTATTGTATTGTATTACAGACTAATATCGCAGGAAACAAAATATGAAGGCTCTCAAGTAGGGAACGACAAGGCGGAGACAAGATGGAAACAATAAGAAATGTTATGATTCAGTAAACATTCGAAAATAGTTATTCGTGTAAATATTGAAGAAATATATACGCTATTTGTCAGTAGATGGCGCTCAGTGATTGGGCACGCATTCTGTTAGGTTTATGACGACTTGATTTATGACAACGCTTATGAAAGTAATGGCAAATTAGATAGTAGGTAACTTTTTTATAAGTATAAGCTATTTTTTTCTCAAAACAAGACGTGAGGGTTAAACATTTATCGTAAAATAGCCTTCCATTTAGGAATACCATTTCAGAGGTTTTGGTTGATAAAATAATTTATAAAATATAAGACACATTTATCTATATTTTATGTAGCAAACAAAACTTTTAAGAGGGCCCCTTAGCGACTTAAGTAATGGATACATTTTATTGACAAAATATGTACTTTTGAAAAACAAGAGGACCTAAAATATTTTTAATTTATTGAAATTATTTATAAATACTTTTCAATCAAAGAATACCTGACGTAAATAAATAGACACTTGTCAAAAATGTTGAAAAACTGGTGTCGTAAGGGGTAACGAAAGGGCCACAAATCAGGAGACGGGCAGCAGCGTTTACTTAGTAACGACTAAAAATTAAAAATCGCTTATCTTATATAATAATCTTAATATGGGAAATAAAAAATAAAAACTATAATTGATTAAAACTACTTTTACGGATTTTATCGCGTTTATTTTTACTTTTAATTACTTTTATTTTTAATTCCCGACGTTTCGGGCGCTTTCCAGCACCCATGGTCACGGGGGACTGAGATGACTGACGTCCCGATGTCATTGTTAAACCCGGAGTACCTTCAGCTTTTTTAATTATTGTTTATGGTCCGATCTATGCAAAATGAACTGACTATGTCCTAAGGTCTTGCAGTGGTATGCTTGGGTTTAGTTTTAATTTTATTGATTATAGGATCCCAAGCAGGTGGTAGTACCTAGCCTCCTTCTCTATTGAAATTAGGATGTTTTTTAATTTCAATAGCCTCACGTATCATCCTTGGTAGGAATTGGTGTTTTTCGCGAGGATTTGTGGTCTATCAAATCTGATGTAATGGTTGGGGCCGTCTAGGATATGATCACAAACTGCAGACTTCCCGGAACGTTGATGCTTCACATCAACTATATGTTCTTTTACGCGGGTCCTAATTGATCTTTTTGTTTGTCCTATGTAAGAGAGACCACATTCACAATCAAGCTTGTACACTCCTGCATCTTGTAGAGGAATATGACACTTGACGGATGGTAGGAACTGACTAATCTTCTTCGGCGGCTCCTCGGCGACTTTAACGCCCATCACTCCGAATGGCTTAGTTCACGTTTAACCGATCATGCGGGGGATCTGTACATGATTTTGCCTTGGCATATGGTCTGGCACAACCGGTTACTTCGCCTACGCGGATTCCAGATGTGGAGGATCATGCACCTTCCCTGTTGGACCTTCTGCTGACCTCTCACCCGGACGGATATCAGATTTCCGTCGACGCCACTTTAGGCTCCTTGGACCACTGTCTTGTCCGGAGTGTAGTGCCACTCGCGCTGAAATCGCAGTTCCATTATGCAGGCTGCCGCTGTGTTTGGCACTATAAGTCAGCCGATTGAGATGGGATGCGGTCTTTCTTTGCATCCTACCCTTGGGGGCGGGTTTGCTTCTCGCGGGATGATCCCAACGTTGTTGCGGATTCTGTCGCTGATGTGGTACTTCAGGGTATGGAACTTTTTATCCCTTCCTCTGTGGTGCCCATTGGAGGCAAATCTCAGCCATGGTTTGGTGGCTACCGTAAAATAGCATCATGCTATAAGCAGGAGTGCTACCAAGTCCGGGCTGACGCATCAGCGTCCCGGGATGTAAACACCAGCGCTCTAAAAAGAAGTATAATTCCGCCTCTAGGTCTTTCAAAAGAGTCATTGCCAAGGCAAAGTCAGAGCACATAGGCAGAATTGGCGAGAAACTAGTTCGGCTTCCTTCTGGAACCCATGCATTCTGGTCTCTCACCAAGGCTGTCCAGGGAATTTCTGTCAGTCATCTCTTCCATCTCTGCACAGGGAGGACGACTCACTGGCCCACACCGCAAAGGAGAAAGCCGACCTTCTAGGCTCTTTCTTTGCGTCCAACTCGACGGGGTGTGAGTGCTCCATGCCGGAAGTGCACTTCACACAGCACTCGGTTCGCAAATCACTCCTCTCCCTGGACATCCACAAGTCGAGTGGGCCTGACGGAATTGTGATGAGGACGTGTGCTCCAGAGTTGGCACCGGTTTTAACGCGTCATTTCCGGTACTGCTACTCCCTAGGCGTAGTCCCAAAATCATGGAAGACGATCCCTAAAAAAGGCGACCGCTCAGATCCGTCCAACTACCGGCCTACCGCCATCACCTCCTTGTTCTCCAAAACAATGCAGTCCATTGTAAACTGCCAGCTCATGAGGTACCTTGAGGATCACCAGCTGATTAGTGACCGCCAATACGGTTTTCGCCGTGGTCGGTCAGCTGGTGATCTTCTGATTTACCTAACTCACAGATGGGCGGAGGCAGTAGAGCCCAAGGGGGAGGCATTGGCCGTTAGTTTGGACATTGTGAAGGCCTTCGATCGGGTTTGTCACAAAGCGCTTCTTTCGAAGCTCCCTTCCTATGAGCTTTCCGAGAAATTGTGCGATTGGATCACCAGCTTTCTTGCAGATCAGAGCATCAAGGTCGTTGTAGACGGTGCAAGCTCCAATTGCAAGCCTATTAATGCTGGTGTTCCACAAGGCTGCGTGCTATCGCCAACGCTGTTTCTTCTGCATATCAAATATATGTTGCAAGCCCGTAACATTCATTGCTATGCAGATGACAGCACTGGTGATGCTCTTTGCACCGGCCGAGCCAATGTTTCTCGGGAAAACATTTCCGAGTGCCGGGACAAACTTGTGTCTGAATTCGAGTCTTTGCTGAACAGAGTCTCGGATTGGGGGCGACTAAATCTAGTCCAGTTTAACCCCCAGAAGACACAAGTTTGCGCGTTAACCGCTAAAAAGAACCCCTTTGTCGTATCTCCTATGTTTCAAGGCACTCCCCTTGTTGCCTCAGTCAGTATCGGAATCCTCGGCGTCGACATATCGAGTGACGTAGAGTTTCGTGGTCACTTGGAAGAGAAGGCCAAATTAGCCTCTGAAAAGCTTGGCGTGCTCAGCAGAGCGGGACAGTATTTCATGCCGGCACACCGCCTGCAACTTTACAAGGCGCAGGTTTGGCCGCACATGGAATACTGTTCCCATCTCTGGGCTGGGGCTCCTCAGTACCAGCTCCTTCCACTTGACCACGTCCAGCGCAGAGCGGCTCGAATCGTCGACGACTGAGTGCTTTCCGATCGGCTCGATTCACTGGCACTGCGAAGAGATGTTGCATCTCTTTGCATTTTCTTTCGCATATACCATGGAGAGTGCTCTGAGGAATTGTTCGGATTAATCCCAGCCGCCAAATTTCGTGAACGCACTACGCGGCAAACGTCCCGATACCATCCACACCATCTGGATGCTTGGCGGTCCACCACTATACGTTTCAAAAGAAGTTTTCTTCCGCGTACAACCTCTCTGTGAAATAGTTTACCACCGGCGATTTTTCCGGACCGATACAAACTGGGGACCTTTGAGAATAGAGCTTACTCCTTTCTAAAGGGCCGGCAACGCACCTGCAATTCCCCTGGTGTTACGGTTGATCATGGGCGGCGGTAGTCACTTAACATAAGTTGAGCCGCATGCTCGTTTGCCCCCTCTTCTATAAAAAAAAAGGAAACGGCTCTTTCAGTCAGGGTCCCGATGCCATTCCATAATTACTTTTATAGAAGAGGCAGGTTCAAATATCATTTTATAACTTAACGAGTTACGTATTTATAACAGAGGAATTTCAGGTCCGTTGCCGGGCTTTTCAAAGGGAATAGGCGCTTTTCTGGTCCCGATTCGACAAATTAGTCGTGCGGCAAGACGGTCTGCTAGCATTCTGGTGGCGTAGATAGTATCGCAAACCTGGTCGCTGTGGTGAGATGGTGTAATTTTGTGGCTGAAATTAATCAACATAACTGCTCTAAACAATCGTAAATGTGACAACACAAGGCATAGGAATGCAAAATTTCTTCGAGCGATAGTAAGTCGAGCCGATCAGAAAGAACTAGGTCGACAACGATTCAAAGAAGGGCCTTAGCTGGATGAAGTTAAGTGGAAGGAGCTAGCACTGGCTGCCCCGGCCCATAGATAAGAACAATATTCCATATGAGGCCGAACTTCCAACTTGTAAAGTTGCAAGTGTGCCGGTCTGAAATGCCGTCCCGCCCCACTGAGCACTCCAAGAGCTTAAGATGCCGTTTGTATTTGCCAAATTGTAATCAATTTGCCAGATATAGGACCACAGACCACACCCTCCCCAAGTATATGTGTGCGTGGTGGTAGGCTGGTACCGAGCCTAACTAGATAACATTAATTTATTGATTTCATTATATTCGACTACTTATACTTAGTTTATAGAGACAAATATTTTATAGTTAGCACAGCTAGCTTAATTTGTTATCAAAAAAGAGCGTTCCTAATTATATTCGTTTACAAATTACAACCATAAAAACACACCCACGGGATAGGTAAGAGAATTATTCGCACACCTTATATGATATATAATTATTTTTGTGTTTATTTTTACCTACTCCTCCCTACATGGTATGGTATAGCTGAACAAAACGTAATTAAATTGAAAACTATCTTTTTATTTTTATTGCTATTTTTTTAAAGGACGTCCGAAAAAAAATCAGGATTTTCTCCCGACATTGAGAATCTAGTTCATGGCAACCTTATAAAGTGACTGTAATTATCGTCTCAGAATGTAGTTTGTAACAAACATTGAAAAATAAAACTTATTTGATGGTAAGTATTGAATTGTCATATGACCAAAACTTATGTCACCATCTAGGTTGTTTGGAATTGGGTAGATACCTACCTAAATAGTAAAACATAATCCAAAACAAAAATTATATAATATCATCATTCCAATTACGGAAAATGTTTAAATTCATTTATGTTCGCGCATCGCATGTTACAGGTATTGTATTCCTGATTCTAATTTCATTTCATGAAAATGGATGATAAGAATCAAAATAATCAAAAATTAAAGTTATGACCATCTATTGCCCTTATCACAAACTAATTTAGAAGAACTCCTTCAAACTTTATATCAAATTGCTATTTCAATACTCCACTACTAGATGGCACTTTTAAAGCAAAAGTCATGGTCATGGAAATGCCAATTTACATAATTACCTAGGTATTATTTTCTATATGTTCAATTAATTGCCAATTTATTATTCATTGGACGACAGTGTCAACATTTTTATTAATTATTCTAATAATCAAGTAACGGCAATATCTCTTTAACACTTTCCATCTCAAATTTACAGAATAATTTAATGTTGAGTGAATACTTGACGCAATCAAATGCATTTTAAATTAATTTAATTCATTAATTTCCCCACGAACGCTGTTCATATATTGTCTTCTAAGCTGACAATTATTAAACAATACATTCTAACTGTACATAAAAATACAGTTAAGATAAAACTCGATAAAGAATAAAATTATAAGGACACTGGTTTTCGCTCACGTAAAAATCTCGTAATAGCGAAGTTAATAAGGTTTTTTTTTAATATTAAAAAGGAATACAATAATTGGGTACCCAGAAAGTATAAGTTATCCTATAATTATATAAAGGTATTAAACGACTATTAAATTTCTAAGCTTTAATGAAAACTTTTAAGGCTGTATAATTTATAGTAAGACCACAAATAGTTCTTATTGCTTCCGATAGATGGCGCTTTAACCGTTTAGTTAACGTCAGGCGTAAATCCAGTCCAGCGAAAGGCAGCTCCGACAAAGTTTTCACGTCTGCATGCATAAACTGCATGCCAATCATATCCCACCAATGTGAGAAGTCCATGTTTTTTTACTGTCACCATAACTATTATAATGACGATGAGGAAGAAGAAGAAAATACCTACATATACGAAAGAGAAAATAGTTATATTTTTATTGAACAAGGGTATGGGACAAACGAGCACACAGCCCACGTGATGGTAAGTAGATGTTGTGACCAATATATCGATTAAAATCAAAAAGCAGATGTGTGGTCACCCCTGAGTACCATGATGGAATGCCTCGTTTTAGTAAAAAGGGACTTCGGTTCTATACACTCACCATACAAAACAAATTGAACAGCTATTTTATGCTCGTATTCTGTAACAGCGTGGTCTTTCCACGGTCGAACCGAAACATCCATGCTGCAAAACTACTACCACGTAAACTTTATAGCCTTTATACGTTCCTCTGACGAGCACATGTTTACTCAAATTTCTGCCAGAGTTATAATGATGTCTTCCAGGCTGAATTTCGGTAACAGCCTCATCGGAAACAAGCCATCGGCGCTGGACAGGATTATAGTGTCAAGTGCTAGTGCAAGCATAGGTGCACTCTTTATTCCTTTAATATCATAGTCCGATGGGTCGGTAAACCAACACGACCGGAGAGAAATCAGGCACAGGACCGGCTTTACGCGCTTTCCGAGGCACGGGGGTGAGACACCGCCAACTTCCTGACTCCAAGCAGCTACTGAGAATTTCTTGGCTAAATAATCTCACTAACTAATATATTTTGGCCCGCGATTAGAACCCGGGACGACATAGTCAGCAGGCGCGTTTTCAACCGCTAGACAAATGAGGCAGTCGTACAGAGTTATAGAACGATTACCGCCGCGCTGCGAGGACATGAAGTCCGCCATTACGCTTCAATGCGTAATGGCGGACTTCCATTCCATGTCCTCGAAATTATTTTCACTTCTAATTCATATCGTAAGATCCTTACCCATATGTAACCGTGCAGTGACAGTGTAAGAATATCCACTACCCTAAATCGTACTGTGGGTGCCGTAAGCGTCAGAGAGAAATTGAATCAGGAGATGGACTGATACTGGATGGCAGGAGACTGAATCAGGAGGTCTTCCAGACAACATCTTTATTATTTTTTTATAGAATAAGGGTGACAAACGAGCACACAGTCCAGCTGATGCTGAGTGGATGCTGTGGCCCATAGACATTTACATTTAACCTCGATTAAGAATCAAAATGCAGATGCGTTGTCACTTGTCGCCCCTGAGGACTAAGATGAAATGCCTTGATTCCAATAAAACGGGTCTCCGGTTCTCTACACTCACTATACACAGCAGCATTAAGCTGCTATTCTGTGAGAGCGTGGTCCTTCCCCGGTCGAGCCGACCTATTCGTGCTGCAACCATAATATAGCTGCAGCGTGGCTCTACCACGTATAAATATAATCTTAAAAGAATATAAAACTTCATCTGCCAACACATAGGGAAGTCTATATTCCGCGGTGGACTTTAATAGGCTGTGTTGATATTTTGTAACATGCTAGAGTACAAATTTCTAAAGGCGACATCTAGTATGTGAAAGCGCCAAAATTATTTATTCAAAAGAGCCAGCAGTCGCTCTTGACTTGAATGCAAATGTATTAGCATAGGTACATGACGGAATGTAAGCGACCATTTTATAAATGTTAGGTTTTTAGAATCGATAGATTTTTTTAACTCTGTTCTCTATTCGATTTTTTATACATGGTAGGGCCATTGTAGCACGAACGGGTCGGCTCGGCCGGGGAAGGACCGCGCTCTCAAAGAATACCGAGTAAGAACTAGTTTTATTTAAAAAAAGTCGGTTTCTATTGCATTCACCTATGTACACAAAACAATGCCTAAGTTGCTCTTTGATGTTTTGCACATTTTTGAATATCTTTATAATTATTTTACATTTAGGAATATGTCTAGATATTTAGTTCATTATAATTTAATTTAATCTAAAATATAGGTAATGGGTGCGTTTGGCAGAAAAAAAGTGCTAGGAAGCGCTTGTAAGCAAAATGGCGAAACTAAACAGTTTTCGGCCAGGACACGTTTGCTAACTTCAGTAGCGCTGACACAATCCGCCATTTTGCTTATTTAATTTGTTAGTTTTGAAGTAGAGTTTATAAGTTGTTTTGTGCACTGTTAGTTTTAAGTAATATAATGACATGAATAGACATATTAGGTACATGTTATTAAAAATTCATGATTGGTAAGTTTTTAATATGAATACTTTACAAACATATTTATATTTAAATTAATGTTAGGTTCCCCGGTTAAAAGTAACTTCGTGTCCTAGAGGAAAATAGCTACTTACGATTTGACAGCGCTTATCGCTTACGATCGCCATTTTGCTTAGGTACAAGTGCTTGCTAGCGCTTTTTTCTGCCAAACGCACCCATTATATTGCGTTGCTGTTGCTTGGCTGAGCTGCGTTCTACCGAATTCGAAGATAACCTGATAACGTGCAGTTGCTTCGACCAACGCGCAGGATGTTCCGCTGTAAAAAACGAACTCACAACCCAAACACTATAATTTTTTCTTTTTTAATTGTAATTTATTAATTTTTGTTTTCATATATTTTATTTTTATTAATTTTACTTAGTAAATTGTGATTTTGTTGCCCGTATTTTATTTTAACTAAGCAAATATTCGCTTGTCTTGTGGTGTTTGTATACCTTTTTTATAACTAATTAAAATATTAATAAATATTATATTATAGTGGCGAAAATCCGTTTTGTTATACGAACTCTTGAACGTGTAGTGACACTGTAAGGATATCCACTACCGCATACCGTACTCGATGTTGTAAGAGGCGGCAAAACGAAACAAAGGAGTTGGGTAATAGCGTCTAACTAATAAAAACTAAATAATGAAAAACTGCGGCTACCAACACGCTTGCCATGCGTGGAAACTATAGCAAATTTTGCCCCTATGAAGCAATCTTTAGATGGTGCCCTATCTTCAGCAGTGGACTTTTGATAATCTGTAACGGCACATACACGCACACATATGCATCTAAAATTATTTGCAAATAACAATAATATTTTAGGTACACATATGTGTGAGTATTAGAAAAATGTCAAAATGTCAAGTGAGTGAAACAAGAAGCCGATCATGGTTCTGGCAACATTAGAAATCTACGCAGAACTCCCTTTATACGAGTAAATTTATTTGAATGGTCTGAGAAGTGTATTATGGTTAACGGAGAATATATCAAAAAGGAAAAATAATTTCATGTTTAATTTACCCCCTTTGCCTATTATTCCGCGAACTTTTTGACCTACCCTCTTATTTCTTTCTTGGTCCGAGTATGAACTACAATTTTTCGTTAAGGTAAGGTGAATAATTTTATTAAATATTATAAATGTTCACGACTAGACTAAATAGGCTTTTCTTACGCCAAGACATTGCGATTTACCGTCCTAGACGGTCTTCATTATCACATACCTACTACTAGTTGGAATTATAGTCACTATAGCACTAGCTTGTAATAAGAAAAACGAAAGAATTATAAATTAAGTTTAAGTATAATCACTCAGTGTAGTGAACCTTAAGACTAAAATCATCAATACTAAAGTTTTCCAGCAATATCGCAGTTTCCACACGCCATTCAAATACTGACATATTGTGCTGACATCGTTCTCAAAAGCATCACACGTTATCCGAGTCCGACACGGTGCACAATTGCGTCCCACGTTAAAACGTGCCGCCGGAATCATTTTTCCTAACGAGAATCAAGATAAAACCTGGGTAAAACATTTTAAAAACAATTATTAGAGATTTATAAAAGTTGTCCGTAAAAATAAAAAGTGAGCTTATCAAACAAGACATTATTGTGTTGTAAGCCAGGGGTTCCCTAACCGTGTTTCGCTTTTCTAAGAAACGACTTCTGCGACGGGTCTTGCAGATTTCCGACCGCATGGACAGTTTCCTTGTGCTTATCATCCATATCGTTCACAACATTGCTGTCTTGGCACGGAAAACGATTTTGTAACACGAGCTGAAAGTTTTCTGGGCTTTGAATTAGAGCACGACGGGGATGGACCGTTGACTACATTAGACATAACCTCTCCAAATTGACGTTTAGGTTCAGTGTAAGTTCATGATGCACCAATTATATTTGTACTTTATACGTGGTAGAGCCACGCGGCAGCTTTATTACGGTTGTAGCACGAATGGGCCGGCTCGGCCGGGGAAGGATCACGCTCTCACAGAATACCAACGTAAAATATCAATGTAATACTGCTGTGTTTCGTACGGTGAGTGTAGAGATCCGTAGACCCTTTTTTACTTGAAACAAGGCATTCCATCTTAGTCCTCAGGGGTGGCAGCGCATCTGCGTTTTAATTCTTAATAGAGCATAAATGTAGATAGATGTCTATGGGCCACAGCATCCACTTACCATCAGGTGGACTGTAAGTTCGTTTGTCAGCCTTATTCTATTAAAAAACAATTTAAATGTGCACGTACTGCACGCAATTGTAATATACACGTGCTACTTAAATTCTAATTTATAATTTTAATATTTAAAAGATTTTCTGTCCTGATTAGTTAGTATCTAAATTTACTATGTGGTATTACCACGCTACAACTATGTTATGGTTTTAGCATGAATAACTCAACTTTTACAGAAGATCAGCATAAAATAGCAGCTTAATGACCTTAAGACCCTTCTTACTTGGAAACGAGGCAAGTCCATCCTTCTCACAATTTTTTATCATATAGTGGCCAAACTAGTGGTAAATGAAAAAAGTGACTTTCAATTAGTATTTGTTATAATCTACATTGAATAAAAAGTTTCTGTTTCTGTTTCCGTTTCTAGCACGCGGTTCACCTTATAGTAAGTGACTACCGCCGTCCATGAATAACTGCAATAACAGAGGAACCGCAGGTGCGTTGTCGGACTTTTAGGAAAGAGTAATCTCTTTTCTGAACGTCGTATCAGTTCGGAAAAATCGCCGGTGGTGAGCGATTCCACAAAGAAGTTGTGGGAGGAAGAAAACTCCTAGTAAAACGTACAGCGGTGGACTGCATCCGGATGGTGTCGATGGTATCGTAAGTTTTGTCACGATGTGCGCACGTGCAATTTGGCGGCTAGTATTAAAAATTAAAATCACAAATTTAATTGTTTATAGTTCTTCATGTTCTATAACGAAAATAGTTTTCTAATATTGTAAGTAAATTTTGTCAACGTCTCCTAGAGCTAGCGTGCAAGTACGCTTCTTTTAGAAAGGCATAAAAAACAAACCTATAAAGAAAGTCGCGGTAAAAAAAAGATTGGGAACCCCTGTTTAGGTAATGATACGATCACTGTACGCAAAATAAAAGTAAAAGGCATTTTTAAACAAATGTGGAGCGGAGGATTGTCCGTCACGTAGCTACAATTTTAGCCGATTACGGGATTAAAAATATATCTTGTTCTCATTGAGCTATTATGTACTTAAGTACTAGAGGCGACACTGCATTCAGCTACTGTGTTCCACTCAACTGCGGTGCATACACTGCACTTTAATTAGTCACTCGCTAGGCGCTTGTAGAGTTTTCACGTGTTGTGTTGATTTTAAAAAAAATCTTTTGATAAAAATATGCCGTCGTGTGTACTTAGAATTTGCACAAATAATTCAAGAAATCTCAGTAAAAACCAAGGAATTACTTTTCATCGGTTAATAAGATACTTAATCAATAAAAAAAGTATTTTAGATTAATAATAAAACAAATTATTCCTTAGACGCCATCTCGTGTCATGGAATATAGATTATGAATTTAATATGTTCAGATGCGACATTTCTGTGGGTACTTAAGTATAGGACGGATATATTATTATACACATTTTTTTGTAGAAACATATACAAGTTATTAAAATTAGGCCAAATTTTTCATATTTAAATCTGCTTATTATTCTTTTATTTTATTTTTAGGTTTCCACATCAAAGTCAAAGTGGAATAAATTCGTCCATTTTTAACTCTCGCGTGCCCAGCATTTATGAACGACTCTTGTTCTAATTTAAATAAATATAAGTATTTGTAATTTAAACTTTATGATAATAAGTTTTGTTAAACGTACATTTAGTATGTTCTTTTTATATTTGACATAGATACCTTTTAAAATATTCGGATAAAAATATCATTAAAATGTAATTTTGATAATATTTTTTAAAAAAAAATAATATTACCAATGCTATAAACATTGCTGATATTCCCCTCAACCACTCGTTGTAAGCTTAAACTGCTTGTGTTACAAGTGGTTTACGCCAGTAGTCGAATGGCGGATTCGAACCCACGACCTAATAATATTAAATTAATTTTAATAATATTATGTAATATTACATTAAATAAGCAAATATAATATACAAAATAAATGACAAAATTTAAATATTGTTCTCGATATAATTTACCTATTTATCAATACAATCTACTATTACCTACGGATCATTCTACCAATGCTTATTCTATGATAAAAAAAAACCAACCGCGCGAACACAGAGTAGCGCTGTGTTATGTTGTTGTTGAAATAGCTTATGTTTTGTTTGAAATAGCTGTTCTAGTACGTAAGTACATATTACTTCAATGCTTGTTCTATTTTTTGAATTAAAAATAAATTTTTAGTTTGGATTTTAAGCAATTTATAAATAGATATAGAAGCAACGCATTGATAAAACGGTTACAATAGGATACGGAGACAATAGTCGAATGGTAGGTTCGAATTTTGAATCCACGTCTTTTTTACCCGACTGCCAAGGAAGGGTTATGTTTTTCGCGCGATCTTGTATGTTTGTAAATTTCTTTATTACCTTGTAATAAACAAAATGGCGGATTATTTACGCAAAATAGTAATACGTTAATTCAAAAAATAACCAAACCTATCGAATATTAGTTGTATGGTTAAACTCAATTAGGAATAATAAATTGATTTATAAAGTTTTTGATAACTTGTATATAAAATGTGCAATGTTTGTATCAGACCTCGTGCTATTATATGAAAACAGAATAGTAATTTATATCCGTCGCCCAATCACATTTAAAACTAAACAAATAAATCGTTTTCAATAAATTTTGAACCGTATACTTTGAAGTTTTGAAGAAAAATGTAATAAATAAACACCGTTTATTTCAGGAAATATACATCGATCTTTCTAAGTCACATAGTTATTGAAAAATCGTCAAAAACCTTTACGCAATAGACTGGGACACTAAATAAAATAAATCTTAAATAAAATAAATAATTAAAAAATCAAAAACCTGACTGTAGAAAGACAATTCAAAAGTAATGCAGTAAAAGGATCGAAATAAGATTGAGTAAAGAAAACAAAATTAAAAAAAAAAACTATAAGCAAAGTAAAATCCACTTCGGCTTAACAGACTATATTATGATCTGAAAGCCTATATAAAATAGCCTAAGTGAAATATTAAGTTAAGTAGTAGGCGGGACCCGATTAAAAATTATAAACCGAAAGAAAATTAGTGGGTTCTATACTAGAAATGCACTAAGCATTACTTTTAAATTGTCCTAATTGCAGTCGGGTTTTTGATTTTTTAATTATTTATTTTTTGGTTTGTTACTGGCTGCTGTCGGGTTAAATAGTTTTGATGGAAAAGGGTGACAAACGAGCACACAATCCACCTGGTGGATTGGGTGGATGGTAAGTGGTATGATGGCTGTGGCACATAAACATTTACATCCTAGTTTATTTGCCATAGTAGCCACGCTTGAGATGACTACGTTCGTCTGCATATCAGTTGTAAGTGAAAAAAAAATTAATTGAAATGACAAACGACCATAAACAAAGGTCATAAATGTGTTGTCACCTCTGAGGACAAAGGTAAAATGCCACGCAGCCTATAATTATACGTGCTCTCTATACGCCGAAACGTGCGCTGCACGTATCGCTGCTTAGCGCCAGAAATAGGATCATACATATTCAGATAGACTTCTGGCCAGACAATAGGTAAAATTTAAAAAAAAATACTTCTATTTAGTTTCAACTTCAATATAAATGAAATTAGAACATCATCAATGTAGCCAAAGTCAATTTCTTTTTATTGAAGAGGGGCAAACGTGCATGCGGCTCACCTGATGGTAAGTGACTACCCCTGAATTGCAGGTTTTTGCAATACGGGTTATTTGATTAGGCACCAGCTTTGAAATTAAAAAAAGAATCATCAAAATCGGTTCACCTAAATAAAGTTATGAGAACACACATAAAAATACAGTCTAATTAAGTACTACATTTAATTTTATATAAGTCACTTCACTTGGTAATTTACAAAAAAAAGTGAATTGAAATATCATAATTTAACAATCCAAAGACTTTGTAAAGATGTCATTATTTATCAAAATAAGACATGGTAGAGTTTTAGATTTGATTCTGACTCAAATGAACCCTTCAAAATCCAGTTGACTATTGGCAACAACATATACTCAAGTAAGCTTTGACTTAATTTAAAAAAAATACATGCGATTTTAAGTACCGTTTGTACAATTCTGAAATCAAAAATGGAGAAAGATAATGACGTCGTTAAAAATATAACAATATAATATGAAAAAATAATTAAACTTAATAGTACCCATCATAGCGTACGTAATGACTAATGACTTTTTCAAGCATGAATATGAAATCTACAGGCAAACCAATTCCGTGCCCTAATAATTTTGACTTCCGAGATTCTATCTTTTGGCATAAAAAGCAAAAAAAAAACACTGCGGACAACCATATTAAAGGATATACTATCTCAATGAAACATGCCGTACGCAACCAAAACATAGTAAAACGTTAATGTTCACTACACTCACTTTTACCTTGACATCGTGGTTAGTTTACTATAATACCTCTTTTTCTGCACGCAGTAAAGGTGATTTTACCTTGTTTAATTGTAACTCAAACAAGCAGTCTTTAGACTCGGCTAAATCGTCCCAAGCATTACACTTTTGCTGGTGGCAAGGAACAGTCGTCGTGCTGTATATATTGGTTTTTATTTCTATGAAAAGTGCAAGTGAGGTGTTTGTATATGGCAATCAGTGATTCAAGTATCAGTTCACGTGTTCAAGATTTTAATTGTAAGTTAAAATTTACCATTTTTTAATTTTCAATTTTTCAATTTTTTCAAAGTTCGAATTTTTTTTATGTAAATTATTTATTAACTATTGCACTTTGATTATATACAAAAACAAAGGTACGCCAATATTTCTATATTAGAAATAATTTGCTTTTTTAATATTAATCGAATAACGAATAAAAATGTCTTTTAATCGCAACTGGGAATAATTGATTAATTAATCGAAATGTATAGAGAGGCCACCCACTAGATGGAGTGAAGACCTGGTTAGAGATGCAGGATGTTCAGTCGCAGGTGACTCAAAAGCTCAAGACCGTGCTTTGTGGTATAAATTTGCGGAGGCTTATGCTCAGCAGCGGACTTGTGATGGGCTGTAATAATGATGATGATGAAATTTTCAATACAACGTTATGTTTTTTTGTTGCGTAGAATGTACCTATTTATGTGGTCTTATTTAGGTTTAAGATAAACAAGGATCATTTATTTTAGAAACTTTTAGTTTTTCCAACAAAATGTCAAAACTGTTCGGGTAAAATATGGCCTAGATAAATCCAGGCATTCGTAAAGCTTCGTTACAATAGGTTCAGCCATTTCGAAGATTAGCCCGGACTTCGCTAGGATCCAAACTCATGAAAGTAGAAAACTTTAAACTTGGTAGGTTCAAGACCACATATTATATGTATTAAGTAGGGAATATTTTTGGTGAATATGAATATTCTTCGTCTGGACAGGATTTTATAATGTGGCATTTTTTGATTTAAGACAATCAAAGACAATTTGTTTTATCAATTATTCAAAAACCAATCAAAGTATCCCCAATCCTTGTTATTTCGAGGCTTTCTTGCGTTTCTGTAGTATATTAGTCAGGCCGATTCATCTATACTCCGAAACCTTCTCAGAAACTTTAGGCCTATTAGATTAAATTTTTAATAATAATAATAATAATAATAATAATAATAATAATACAATAATAATTATTTATTTATTGCATTACTGTGTACACGGTTTTCGTGGATAAATTTTAATCCCAAATGAATTAAATGTTTTTCCGAAACAAAACTAAACAATTTTAATTGGTGTTCACATTTTGTTGGACAGTGTTGCCATCTTTAAGTTTAACTACTACTAAAAATATTGGTATCCATAACTGCTGACCTGAAAAAAATACATTGTTAAGTTTACTTATAAAAAAAGGAGGAAATTGAGCTATAGGGAGATCAAAATATAGTTATTTTGAGACGTCATATTATGCAGGCAGGTAACGGAGTTTGCGAGCTATTTATAAGTGTGCTTGTTTGGCACCCTTAATTTAAAAAAATTAGCTTCTTGTATATTTGTGAAACAATTTGATAGGTACACAAGGAATTCCCTTTCTCAGATATAATCTGTTCGTGTTAAAACAATGTTTATTCTCAAGCAGTCCTCGATGAAACCCTGCTTATCCGAAGAAATAAAAAATCAGGTATATGGTGTGGCGGCGCTGTCGTCGCGCCACAAGCGAAAACACACCGAAGCCTAAATCACGCTATCAACATTCCGAATCATAAACTGTATATATAGAACATCTCCTAACTATCACATGGAGTGTTGGCAACTCCCCGGGCAGAACACCTTGACCGGCGGGAGATCTCCCCTTTTCCTTTCATGGTAACAAAATATCACCTGGTATGTTGTATACCGTATTGGGTGGATGTTACTATTGTTTTCATCTTCAAGCTTTTGTACCGAATATACATCGGAATCGAATTCGCACGCTTTTGTCGTAAAGTGAAAACACTTTCTACTGAACCATCGCATCTCTATTCGTTTTGTGTGCAAATTCGCGACCTATAGTGTAAGATATTTGATGTTAATCTATTTATAGGAGTAGGGATAAAAACAAGTACACAAACAACTTAATGGTAAGTGGATGCTGTGACACATATACACTTCAATCTCCCCTCGATTAATGCAGATGCATTGTCAACTCTGAAAACTAAGATCGAATGCCTCATTGTTAGTAAAAATGGTCTTCGGTTCTCGTTAACACCGTTTGAAATACAGCAGCTTTATGCCAATGGTATTCTCTGTGAATATAGTCTTTACCGATTAAGCCGAAACATTCGTACTGCGGTTACTGTGGCTCCACCACGTAAGACATGTGCACTCTTATTACTTATAATAATAAAAAAATCTCGTTTTAAAATATAAATTACTAAGTTGTTATAAACTAAAATAAAACAAACATACGATACTTACTATATCATTAGACTTTTACGTGCGAGAACCTTACAAAGCTTAAACAAACAAAAAACACAACTTTAAAAGCAAATCTAAGTGATCTGTATAATTTTCTTAATAATATCGCACAAAACGATCGTAGAGTGGAATAAAATAATTGTGACTCAACGTAGATTATAATAAGTACTTATTAAAACTATTTTTACTTTTACTACTTATGTAAATGTTACCAAATGAACGTTATCCGCTTTTAACTGGTAATTACTGTCAAAACATATAACAATTACAACGCAGCTATTATGTTATTATTTATATTGTCGAATCACTTTACCTGTCACAGGACCATAGGTTTCAAAGTCTATAGTATATGCTCCTCAATTTGGCAGGATTATATAGGAACATACATGTAGACAATGGTGTCAGTTAGAGCAACTATTATTTATTCTGTGGTTAGAGTGACACTAGCCTACGGGTTAGGGGCACGGAATACACTAATATCATGGGCGGATCCACCATTATAGTGTCGTAACCCACTTCTAGTTTAAGCATTATAGACTTAGCTAGAAAAGCTTACGGCAAGTAGTTAATACTGGTGCAGGAATGTTTTAACAATAAAGAGAAATTTAATAATATAATAGCGGTAATAGCGGTGTTAGGCGGTAGACTATGGTAGGCTGTAATGAATGAAAATGAATGAATTAATATTTTACTTTATGGGATTTGCCGTGGTAATTCGGGAATAGGACTCAAGATGTAAACAAATCATAGTTCTCGAATAATATTAATAATCGATTGTTGAGTCCTCATTTTTCACATGTTGGAAGGAGATGTAAGAATCGGTAGTAAAAGGTGAGACGTATTACAATCATAATATTACAATCGTTTATTGTGATAACATATAAAAGGCCTAAGGCATCACCGCAGAGAGGGTATCATTGTTCGACAGTAAAAGCATTCTTACGCCTTAAGAGATTGAGGGGAAATATAACCTTAAATGGCTTAGCAAGATCCTCCGTTATGCCGAAAGTATTGCAGCATTAATTTTGAAATAAATATATGGTAAAGTTGAGGATTAATGTTCAGGACTATGTTAGACGAAAACACGATTCTGTAAAATTTTCTCGATAGAAAAAAAATCCAAAATTATTTCCAAACTGAACAATGAACCGTTGTTATTCATAAAATACATTAAATAAAATCATGAACCTTTGCATACTAACTGAAATAACTATAAAGCAGTGCTTATGTTATTTACTTTTTTAAAATACCATTATTTTCACTGTAAAAAGAAATTACCTAAACTATCGGCGTCTTGAAGCTTGATTCTTGATTCTTGTCGCCCCGTTAGTATCGCTTAGGCTTTTGAAGGGAGAAGTTGTGTCGCTTACGATCAGAATACACATTACGCAACAGGACGACGTAAAATTAAAATGGGAAATAACCGTCATAAATATAAAAAGCGACTGGGTTGGCGTTAAGAAACAGGCATAAATATGATAAACCTAATGAAATAAGTATCTAACGACATATCTACTTACAGTATTAGTGATTACAAACATGTCGGTACATAGCATACGACGCGCGGGGAAGTGGGGACGAAATTAGAATTTGAGCTGACTTACTATATCCCCTTAAAAAAATCCTTGTCTCACTATGATGAAGCAGGAAAGTTTAGATGCATAATCACTACTTTGTATTGAAAGTAATTTGCTTCATGAAATAAATTCTGATGAATGATGATATTACCGGGGATTTTTATTTTAAAAAGTCAAGGAAACAGTATTTCAGCCACTAAAGAATGTCTTAAAATTTGTAATTGTTTTACTTAACCTCTCAACCACCTAGCGGTCTCATGAGACCGCGGCCATATTCCGTCAAATCCCTAGCGGTCTCATGAGGTCGCGCCCACCAACAGCACTAACTTTTTTTTGCGCCCGAAGCAAATAAGGACAACCCTCCGGTAACGGGGGAGGGAGGTGGAGAATGCTCATAGCATACCACGCAGCCGGCTGCGTGGTTATGTGGAGACTTTTAGCCACTGAACTCCACCTTTTGACATTGGCTTACCGATCTGACGAGAGATCTTTAAGCTGTAAACGTACGCGACCCTCCTTGGCAGAAAGGAGGGCGCAGCACTTTAACCCATAAAAACTTATATATAGAGACTACTTTTCTATGAAGAAGTTTGTCATTATATAGTTAACATGAAATACTCTATCCTCTAGTGCAATACAAAAACTGTTATCCTATGAATATCTATTTATAATCTTGTGTGTGTTGATTTTTCGATTCTTTTAGTGTTTTATTATAAAATTGTGTGAAAGTTTTTGCGTGAATATAATTTATCTTTTTACGTAAATAATTTCGATTAATATATATTGAAATAATTGTGATTTTCACGCTGCCGACATTCGCTTGTTATGTTTTTTATTTTGTTACTAAAATACAATAAAATCTTTTTGTAATGAAGAAAAACCTGACTTTTGTTTAGACCACAGGATAGAGAATTTTGTATAGATTTTATAAGGCTAAACTTCTTCATAAAAAAGTAGTCTCTAAACATAAGTTTTAATTAAATAAAAAAATTTACAATAAATGAGCACACAGTCCATCTGATGGTAAGTGGATGCTGTGGTCCATAGACATCTACATTTATCCTCGAGTAAGAATTAAAACGAAGATGCGTTGTCACGCCTAAGAACTAAGATGGAATGCCTCGATTCCAGTAAAAAAGAGTCTCCGGTTCTCTACACTCACCATACGAACCACAGCAGCATTAAGCTGCTATTTTATGCTGGTATTCTGTGAGAATGTGGTACTTCCCCGGTCGAGCCGACTCAATCGTGCTACAACCATAATATACGGCTGCAGCGTGGCTCTACAACATATAAAATCTGTCAAATGACACCTCATTTTTATTGTTGCCGCCCTGGTGGCAGAAAAAGTCGTAGAACAATGCTATAAAAACCTAGCGCACCAAAATTAAATCAGGCGCTGACTACACTTATCCACAGGAACAGGACAGCGAACTCCTTCGTGTAAACGTGTTGAAACTTACCAAAATATTTAATTTTAGAAATCAAAAATTACTATGCTTGCTGTGTGATCGTGGCGTCAGAGAATCCAGCAACCAATTTCGTATTATTGCTTTCGTGAGAGGCAACTATGGAAAATGTCCCAATTTTTTATAGCGGCCTGTAAATGGCGTTATAGCTAATTTTTTTATACTAGACGTAAAATGCGCTGACAGGCGACGTGCGAGGGGTAGCAAGTAGCAACATACCGTCTTTTGTAATAAACAGAAGAACGCCAAAATAGAAGTCTTCCTCGATTAAATTGTATGTTTTTCGTTCGTTGCTTGAAATAACAATTACTTGATAAAAATATGTATTTGTATACCTAGTAATAATCATTCTCCCGATGCGTGTTTAAGCCAAAACCCTCAGAGACTTGATTTGGGAGCTCTAATTTGTAGATTCTATTGAATATCGACCATCAAAAAAATTTTTTCATTGATCCGTAACCGTATACAAATAAAGAGCATAATCGCTTACTTACTTACTTACTTACTTACAGTAGGCGCGCGAGTTCATGTCCATCCTGAGGAATGCGGTAGTGCTGTGACCTAATCAATTATGGTAATGTCGATAATTACTACCGATTTAGTCAACAGCTGTCAATTTGGTTTATTGTAACTTAAGGTGATTTTGCAAATAATGAAATAAAATAAATGTGATAAGTACTTACTTGTTTATTGCTAATAGAGAAAAATATTTTTTAAAATGCAATTTAATCACTATTGCCTCGCCATTTCACGTGCTTGCTTATGTATTATAAAAGGTTTTTTCCTACCCGAACTTGCTGGAAGCGAAGTAGTCATGGTTTATTCACGATAAAATAATACAATCTCGACTAATTTTCTGTATCGATAAGCGCGCGTCACAACCGTCAAGGACAACACTCGACTGCAGACAAATGCGGCGAGGTGGTTGAAAGCGGGGCGAGCTGCCCCCGCGCGCCGCCTCTGTCCCCGATGGACATGAACTCGCGCGCGTACTGTACTTATCTTCACGCACAATCCCTAACGGGGTAGCCAGAGAGAACAGATCGCCAAGTGTCACGATCCTTACATACCTCTTTCGCTTCTTTCAGGTTCATTAACTTCTTCATACATGCACGTCTAGGTATCCGAGTACTCTTGACCCTCCCCTCTTCGAGCAATTTGCTCACATGGTCTTCGAAAGTTAGTCTCGGTCTACCTCGACACCTTTTAATATTTACTTTCGCTCTATATATTTTCTTCACCATTCGGTCTTCACTCATTCGTTCAACGTGCCCAAACCATTGGAGTACGCCCCTATCAATTTTTGTGATAAGGTCATCTTTCAATCCTGCCATATTGCGAATCTCTTCGTTTCGCTTTCGGTCGGCTATGGTAACGCCACACATTTTACGAAGAGATCGCATCTCCACTGCATTCAACTTGCTTTTATGCATACCCAGGTTTTGCTGCCATATAACAAATTCGGTACCAATACTGCGTTATGTATTGCAAGGCGTGCACTCTTCACCACGCCTTGCCTTTTGACTAATGCATTCAGGGCACCATTGACTTTGTTTCCGGTAGCGACACGCCTATCCACATCTAAATCACATCTTCCATCTCGGCCGAAAGCCCTCCCCAAGTATACAATTTCATTTGCCTGTTCTAGACATTCCTGATTTACCCATATTTCACATTTCGTTCTCTCTTCGTCCTTTTCAAATACCAGAACCTTAGTTTTATTAGCATTCAAACGGAGACCTTTAGTTTCACATTCCTCTTTCATACACGTGACTAATGCCTGCAGTTCTGCTTCATCAGCATACAGCAGACAATTAACTTTAATGTCACCCAATTTCACACCCAAACAGCTATTTTTCAGCTTCTGTAAACAGCTGTCGAGATACAGTATGAACAGCCAGGAAGACATGACACAACCCTGTTTTACGCCCGCTTGGACGCTAAACATGGGTGACAGGTCATGCCCTACCCGCACACAGGCTTTACAGTCATAGTAAAGTGACTGCACAGCCCTTAACAATCGACCATCCACACCATATCCCGGCAACAGTTCCCACATTTTCGTCCTTATAACCTTATCAAATGCTTTCTCCAGATCCACAAAAGCACAGAAAATCCTCTGATTAACACTCAGAAGCTTCTCCGTGATCATGCGGAGGGAAAACATTTGATCCGTGCATCCTCTTCCAGGTCTAAATCCGCATTGTGCCTCCCATAAGAATCCTTCCGATTTCTCTTGCATCCTACGTGTCAACCTTCGAGTAAACTTTACTTGCTAAACTGGTCAAGCTGATCGCCCGATAGCACCCGCAGTCAAAATGTGAACCTTTACCTTTATATAAAGGCACAATGACCGGGGGTCGCCAATCATCCGGTACATCTCCCGTCCGCCAGCACAAATTGCACAGCAGATGAAAGCTGTCCCAGACGCGAGGCCCACCGTACTTGACCATTTCAGCAGTAACTCTGTCTAGTCCCGCAGCCTTACCACATTTCAAACTTCGAATTGCACGTTCAATCTCTTTCATGCTGATGACCTCAGTGTCATCGAGGTCCGTGTCTGGCGTGCCAGTCACGGCGTCACCCCCGGATCCTTCAATAAGATCATGATACGCATACATTTCTCTATAAAATTCAATCCATCGCTGTATGACGTCCGATTTTTCTGAGAGGACGTCATTGGTTCTCGAAAGCACTTTGTTCATTCTTAAGGCTGTCGCACCACTCCGGGACCTTCCAACCTCTTTCCAGAAGAGTTTGGAGTTTTCCTTAAAGATGTGCGACAACCTCTCGTCCGCTTCTATTCTACACCTTTTACGTACTTCCTCAATCAATGTTTTCGCATGAACTTTCTGCAGCTTATATCTTTCCTTCATCTTCTCTCTCATGTGCTTATCGTTACTAGAGGCCAAGTAGTCTAACCATGCTTTTTTCTTCTTTTTTACAGCTTCTCTCACTTCATCATTCCACCATGCATCTCTTCTTTTACTACTACCTCCTTTTGTCGTTCCATATACTTCTTCCGCTGCACTTACCATTCCATCCCTAAGGTTCTGCCATGTTCTCTCCACACATTCTTTCCTGCCATCGATGGTGTCAAGCTTTTCGGCTACCCTCGTGTGATATTTGCCCCTAGTATCCGCTTCCTGAAGCTTCCAGCTTCGGATGCGACAGACCGACTGTGGTTCTGTTACTGCATAATCTGTTACAGCATAATCGCGTTTACAAATAAACCTTCCAAACCTTTGAAAATTCCAAGTTTTCAAGCCTTGTTGGAAAACCAATACTTGCATAGAACATTGATCCGCAACCGATAAAAATAAAGAGCACAATCGCGTTTAAAAAAAATACTTCCAATCATTTAAAGTAAATATACCTTAATAGAACATTGATCTGTAACAAAATATACATAAGGAGCAGAATCGCGTCGAGTGTCGACAGAGCTAGAATATTCCAATACATATGTACTTTGAGGTCTTGGGAGTATTTTGGGTCGGCACTTGGTCGGTGTACTTGCAAGTAAATACCTGATATACAAACCTGGTCGCGTAAATACGCACCTTCTCTTCTAAATTTGTATAACGCGGAAATGTAAGAGGGCTCTTAAGCATGACGAAGGGTAAATCAAGAATCAAGAAGGGAACCATGCCCAAGCTCAACTGTGTACTTTAATAGGCTGACTAAAGAAGGAAGGACATTAGAAACAAAATAAAATGCGGTATCAACATAATTAACAATTTTATACAAGGTTATCCAAAGAGTAGCCAAATTTTAAACTTAAGTTCAAATATATAAATGATATAAAAATTGATATACCGTTACCGCAGTTTTTGAAGATACGAGTAAATATGGCATGTACTTTCATTTGAAATCATCACAAATTGAATTTTCGGCCTACCGATCGAACCTAACGAATGAATATGCATGCGCAGAAAACATTACCACGCATTTTGAATTTAAAATATAAAAGGGACAGAATGTTCAAATTTTTTTAAATTAATTTTTCTTTACCATATGCCTATATCGAGAAATTAATGTAAATAAATAATTTATTGAATTGCAACAACAAAAAGTTCACGAACTCAGCATTAACGTATAAAAGACTTTAGTACCTGAGTACATTACACGTGCTATTGTCAAGTGTAGCGATAAAAGCAGCTCGTGTCAACCATGGAAGATGTTCATGACCATCATGACTCATTGTACGATGATGATGAAGCAGAGAAGTAGTCTCATGTCTACCAGTCTGACCGTATATAAGACAATAACACAGTCCCTTATCCATTACAACATTGAAGCGTCCATTTTATTCAAATTGCCTCATTTGCCTGGATTGATCATAGCAGCCACGCTTGGCAGACGAGTTGGTAGCCCCAGATTTTTATAATTTTAAGTTGTTACCAGAAAACTGCAGCTATATTATAGTAGCAGCACGAATAGGTCCGCTCGACCGAAAAAGGACCACGCTCTCACAGAATACCAGCGTAAAATAGCAGCGTAATGCTGCTATATTTTGTAACATGTTGTGTGTAGATAACCGGAGATCCTTTCTACAGGAATCGAGGCATTCTTAGTCCTCAAGGGTGACAACGCACTTGCACTTTGACCCTTAATCGTGGATAAATGTAGACGTTCATGGGCCTCAAGATCCACTTACCATCAGGTGGACTGTGTGCTCGTTTGTCACCCAATGCTAAAAAGGAAGATTTTGCTGCTCTCTTTTATAAGCTAATCTCATTTTTAAGTTTCGTCTCCTACGACACCCAAGACCGAATTGGGGTAACAGATATTCTTACATCGCCACTATTCTGTAAATAATAATGCAGTAAACATGACGAATCGAAAACTTTCTGATCATTCGAAGAGATCCCGTTTTAGTATCTATTGTAAACTTCGTTCAATAAAACATAAACACACAACATGTAGACGTAAAAACGACAGTATCTCAAGCTACCATATAGACAGACAGCCATATACAGATGGGTTAGATGTAAACCGGGCCGGTAAACTATGGCACAACAATTACTCGGGGCTCAATTGCAGTCATTATCCGATAACATCTTGGATGCAGCCGCTCGGGACTTTATGTTATTTTATTCTGTTTAAAATGAGAATGTATTTGCAAATATATTAGGCGCGATTGTTTTAAGAGCGCGCGAATTTATTGCGTTTTTCAAGCAAGAGTGATTAGAGTTCATTTCAGATCTGTCAGGAGTAACGTAATAGATAACAATGTTAAAGAACTTGACGTCTTGGCGGAAAATTGAGATGTCAAGTAGCACTTTTTTTTATAAATTTCATAGAGTACTCGTAAGGTCATACATATAAGACAAATTCGTAATAGGTTTTTACATCAACTTTTTTTAATTATGTCAATTGGGATGTTGGAATTATTTTGTCCTTCAAAGGGGGGATCCTCCGGCTGAGCAAGATAGTATGGAGTTTCTGTAGTTAAATTTGTTTCCATAGTTAGTTTTTTTTATAGAACGGGGTTGACAAACGAGCACACAGTTCACCTGATGTTAAGTGGATGCTGTGGCCCATAGACATCTACATTTATCCTCAATTAACAATCAAAACGCAGATGAGTTGTCACCCCGAGAACTAAGACGGTATGCCTTGTTTCCAGTAAAAAAGGGTCTCCGGGTCTCTACACTCACCATACGAAACACGGCAGTATTAAGCTGCTATTTTACGCTGGTATTCTGTGAGAGCGTGGTCCTTCCCCGGTCGAGCCAACCCTTTCGTGCTACAACCATAATATAGCTGTAGAGTGGCTCTACCACGTAATAATACGAGTAGTATAAGTATAACGTAGTAATAGTAATAATATAATAACAAAAGAACAATGTCTGGATTCATCTAGGCCATATTTTGTCAAAAAAGCATTTGAATTTTTTCGAAAAACGAAATATTTCGAAAATAAATGTTCTTTCATTGTCTTCATCCTAAATAAGGCTACATACATAGATCCTACCAAAGTAAAGCTACACAGAATGTGAGAGCGTGGTCCTTTCCTGGTCGAGCCGACCCATTCGTGCTACAATCGTAATATAGCTGCTTGTCTTTACCATGTTTAAAAATAGTATTAGCAAATGCACTGCTGAGCAACCCTATACTAAATGTAACTCCATCTAGTGGAGGGTTCATGCAGTTCATCCATTCTGATGAGACTGCAGGTAGCCAATGGATGAAGGTGACATAGGACCGTAATTTGCAGCAAGCTACGGTTGAGTCTATGATAATAATAAGCGACAGTAGCCTAATGGCAGGGTGCGGACCGCGAACTTGAAAGGTTGTAGATTCGAATCAGCCACTCAAATAGTGTCGTGAACCACTCCTTACACAAGAATTTTATGCTTACCAGGAGGTATTAGTTGCCATGAATATTAGTAATGATTAAAGCGTTGCTAGTATATTTATTTAAAAAAAAATCAACATCATTCATCATTACAGCACTTCACAAGGCCACTGCTGAACGTAGCACGACCCTAAACCACCTGCATTCATCAACTTCCTGCATGTCTTACCAGGTCGTCACTCCATCTAGTTCTAGTGGGTGGGTCGCCCTACACTTTGCCTACCGATACGAGGCTGCCACTCGAGAACCTTTTTTCCCATCGGTTGTCGGTTCTTCAAGCTATATGGCCGGCCCATTGCTACTTTAGCTTACTAATCCTTTGGGCTAAGACGGTCACTCTGGTTTTACTGCGGATATCCTCATTTCTAAGTTTATCACGCAGAGAAAGCCCTCTCCACAGCTCGCTGTGCGACCTTGAGCTTCTTCATACGGACAGCAGTGAACGACAGGATCCATAAGTCATCACTGGCAAGACGCACTGGTTGTACAATCTTGTTTTCAGGTTTTGAGGTATACCTGACGAGAAGATGTGTCGTAATATCCCGAACGCTACCTAAACGAGTTGAATCCGTTGATTGTACTTTCGGACGAAGTTGAACTTACTATTTGTCCCAGGTAAACATACTCGTCAACAACTTCGAGCATAGTGCTCCCAACAACTACCGGCATAGGTGTGACATGAACATTACACATGAACGTTGTTTTGTCCATGTTCATCTTAAGACCTAATCCGTTGGGAGACACTATTAAGGGTATTGAGCATATTGCTTAGGTTCTAAAGTGATTCTGTCATGAGGACCAAATCGTCGGCAAATCGAAGGTGAGTGATGTCCTCGCCATTAATGTTCATGAATTTTGATGTTAAAAAAGTTATGGTCATTCATTATTTAATTCATTTATTTATTCATTCATTCCATCCTATGAAAGTCCACTACTAAAAATAAGCTTCTCTGTCCGTGTTAGACGGGTTCCTATTTTGTTTCCCTCTGTCACCACTAACGACATTCATGGGTCCTCACTAGGTAGAACTAGGACTATTTTTCTGTCTAGGAATCCGTCTAGGTAAGTACCACACGTGCGTGCTACAGCCATAACGCTGTTACGTAGTACTATTAATTTATTCTGTGACGCTGTAACATGACTCTAATACGTATATTTTTTTAATAATAATAATAATAAAAAGGCGTAGGGAAGTGACGATCCCATCGCCCACTGACGTGACGGTTATGTCACAAAACTGCTACGTCCGCGCAGTCAGTCAGCACCCTGCGAAGAGGTGTGAACGCCGTGCCTCGGCAAAAATTGAAGGTGCAAGGGCCCGCTTGTACATATGGCCTCACCATGAAACGGCGCCGGGTCTGGGCGTCTCTCGTAAAATGACGCCCACTATGGATAACGTCCCATAGGATGTATCATCCGAGATCGTCGGTAATGAGGCTGTACTTGCCGCGAAAGCATGGTGGGCGTGGCTTTCTGAGCGCGCTCACCATGCATAATCGCGAAGTATGCAGCCTCCGTGATTACTTCCTGGTGAGATCGAATGATCCATTCTATAAGGACGTCATTTCCTGCGATAAAGGACTTACCCGTCTATCCTTAGCCGACGAGTAATGGCAAGACCCAGCAGTGCAGAGCATTTCCGACCGGGAGACCGTATGGAAGGAGAAGGAGCTCCACGGGAGGTTCTACAAGGCTCTACATGAGCCTTTCGTAGACACAGTAGCCTCCCTCAACTGGCTACGCTTTGGTGACCCGAAGAGGTCAGGAAACCGAGGTTTTTGTCTGTGCAATACAGGATCAGGTTATTAAGACCAACCACTATCGGAGATACATTATAAGGGATGGCACCGTCGACGTCTGTCATTCTTATCGCCATCTCGGTGAGTCACTTAGACATGTCATCTTCGGTTGTTCGGCGCTTTCTAACTCTAAGTACTTTCACAGGCACAACCTAGTAGCCAGAATTCTACACCAGGATCTCGCTCTGAAATACGGTCTCTTGGATCAGAAATTGCCGTATTACAAGTACTTGCCGGAAGCCGTGCTCGAAAATGATCGCGCCAGGCTCTATTGGGACCGGGCCATCATCACAGACACGACTATTCCTGCGAATAAGCCTGATATTGTGCTGATGGACCGGGCACAGTCAAGGATATTTTTGGTCAACATTACCATTCCGTATGACGAGAACCTCGTGAAAGCCCAAACAGATAAGCAAACAAAATATCTGGATCTGGCTCAGGAGGTGACTGATATGTGGAGTGATCTGCCGACCGAAATTATTCCTGTAGTCGTCTCTGCAAACGGGCCAATCCCAGTCAGCCTTTCGTATCATCTGAGGCGACTGAGACTACGTGGCGGACCACTCCAGGCTCAAATGCAGAAGGCGATGCTCCTCGATACCGCCCGCATCGTCCGTTGGTTTCTTTCCCTTTCCCCCTAGCCCTCGGCCGTTTGGTCTCCCCTGCCGAGGGCCTCCATCTGGTTCGCCTTTTATTTATTTATGTATTTTTATATTTCTTTAATTTTATTGATATTTATGTATATTTATCTTTTCATTTCCATTTATAATTATATATTTATAGAACCCAACCAGATGAGAAAACTATAGTGATACCCCCTAATAATAATCATCTTTATTCAGGCAATTTAGTAAAATCCATTGAGCTTATATGTACTACGTACTAGAGGCGACACTGCATTCAGCTACTCTGTTCCACTCAACTGCGGTGCATACACCGTACTTTAATCAGTCACTCGCTAGGCGCTTGTAGAGTTGTCACGTGTTGTGTTGATTTAAAAAAAAAATCTCTTGATAAAAATATGCCGTCGTGCGTACTTAGATATTGCACAAATAATTCAAGAAATGTCAGTAAAAACCAATGAATTACTTTTCGTCGGTTAATAAGATACTTAATCAATAAAAAAGTATTATAGATTAATAATAAAACAAATTATTCCTAAGATGCCATTTCGTGTCATGGATATAGATTATGAAATTAATATGTTCAGATGCGACATTTCTGTGGGTATTCAAGTATAGGACGAATATATTATTATAGACTTTTTTTCTTTGCAGAAACTTAAATAAGTTATTATAATTAGGCTAAATTTTTCATACTTAAATCTGCTTATTATTCTTTTATTTTATTTTTGGGTTTTGACTTCAAGGTCAGAGTGGAATAAATTCGTCCATTTTTAACTCTCGCGTGCCCAGCATTTATGAACGACTCTTATTCTAATTTAAATATATATATTTGTAATTTAAATGTTATGTTCATAAGTTTTGTTAAACATACATTTAGTACGTTTTTTTTATATTTGACATAGATAAGGTATCTAAAATATTTTGATAACAATATCATTAAAATGTAATTGTGATATAATATTATGTTATATTATATTAAATAGCAAATATAGTATACAAAATAGATGACAAAATTTAAATATTGTTCTCTATATAATTTACCTATTTAACAATACAATCTACTATTACCTACGGATCATTCTACCTATGTTTATTCTATGATAAAAAAAACCAACCGCGCGAACACAGAGTAGCGCACATTTTTTGTTTGAGATAGCTGTTCTAGTACGTAAGTACATATTACTTCAATGGTAAAATCAATGAATTAAAAATTAGGCAATCTACACAATTTTAGAAATAAATAAATTTCAATCAATCAATAAATGTCATCATTTTTTTGTTGTCGTTTTTTATTTTATTTTATAGGATAGGGTGACCAACGAACACACTGTCTATATCTACTTCTATTCTCGATTACGAATCAAAATGCAGATGCATTGTCACATATGAGGACTAACATGGAAGTAAAAGTGTGGGAACTATTACTATGTATTTAGAAATTTGTTCTATAGTCTTTCGTTCCTTAATCTGAGGGAATGGTTAAATCTTTCTAATTCCAATTGTCACTTAACGTATTCCTCGAATAAGTTTATATCCAGCTATGGACTTAACAACTTTGTACAAACAGTGCGTGTTGCCAATGATGACCTACGGAACTGAGACGTGGTCCTTCACTGCTAGCCGTATGAGGACGCTCAAAGTCGCTCAGCGAGCTATGGAGAGGGCTATGCTCGGAGTTTCTCTGCGTGATAAACTTAGAAATGAGGATATCCGAAGTAGAACTAGAGTGATCGACTTAGCTCAACGGATTGGTAAGCTGAAGTGGCAATGGGCCGGCCATATAGCTCGAAGAACCGACAATCGTTGGGGAAGAAACGTTCTCGAGTGGCAGCCTCGTACGGGTAGGCGAGGTGTAGGGCGACCCCCCACTAGATGGAAATCTGTAAAAGTTTATAACGGCAAACAAGTATGCCCACATTGAAGTACTAAGCAGTTTTCAAATTCAAAACCTCCTAATTTATTATGAACATACACACATCATATATGTTTTCATAAATGTAATACATTGTTATAACCCGCCCGACCGATGAAGAGCTATCGTATCACAAAGACATTGACGTACATACGTAAAAGTACATTTATTTAAACTAGAATAGGAGTCCTTCATAAATGCTGGGCATGCGAGAGTTAAAAATGGACGAATTTATTCCACTTTTACTTTGATGTGGAAACCTAAAAATAAAAAGATGAATAATGAGCAGATTTAAATAGAAAAAATTTGCCGATAAAATTACCTAAATTAACACTTTAATTTACTTTACACAAATTAAAGTTAAAAACACTAATAATTAAACACACTAATTCACTTAATTCCGCTCCGAAGCTTCGCTTGTGTCGCCGAGTTCAACTCTGTCTCGATCGCATCTTGCAGCGCCTATTTATATAATTAGCAAAGAAGCGTCCCGAACATTCAGGTAAATGCGCGCCAGGCAACGAGTATTCGAGTGTAGATTTTCCAGAAACTTAGTTCTTCGGGTGGCGCTGTCGGTCGAAAGATTTGTGATGTCATTTACTGCAACGCTCTACTCGCTCTCGTTCCTGACACTAGATGGCGCTAGTATATCGTCGACTTGAGCGCGTTACATTATGATAACTTATATATGTTTCTAAAAAAAATGTGTATAATAATATATTCGCCCTATACTTAAGTACCCAGAGAAATGTCGCATCTGAACAAATTATTTCATAATCTATATTATTCACGAGATTGCTTAGGAATAATTTGTTTTATTATTAATCTATAGGTAATACTTTCTTATAGATTAGGTATCTTATTAACCGATGAAAAGTAACTCCATGGTTTTTACTGACATTTCTTGAATTATTTGTGCAGTGTCTAATTACACACGACGGCATATTTTTTATCAAGTGATTTTTTTTAAATCAACACAACACGTGACAACTCTACAAGCGCCTAGCGAGTAGCTAGTAAAGTGCGTAAATGTGTAAGCACCGCAGTTGAATGGAACAGAGTAGCTTAATGTGGTGTCGCCTCGCCTCTAGTACGTAGTACATAGTAGCTCTATGGTGGAAACATACTATTAGCTTACGTGCGTTATAAAGCCTAAAAGCTATATTATAGTTGTAGCACGAATGGGTCCGCTCGACCGGGGAAGGACCACGCTCTCACAGAATACTAGCGTAAAATAACAGCTTAAAACACTGCTGTGTTTCGTATGGTGAGTAAAGAGAATCGGAGACCCTTTTTACCGGAAAAGAGGCATTCCATCTTAGTCCTCACGGGTGAAAACGCATCTGCATTTTGATTCATGACCGAGGATTGATGTAGATGTCTATGAGCCGCGGCCACCACTTACCATCAAGTGGGCTCGTTTGTCACCCCTATCCTATAAAAAAATTGCATCTTTCCCCGTTTCGATTCTAATTTAAGGACGGATGTATATGTCTACGGGTCACAGCATCCACTTAACATCAGGTGGATTGTTTGTTTGTCATCCATATTCTATAAAAACACTTGCTCTTAAATCCATATGTCGGTTTTTTAAAGTTTTATTATTATATAAAAAGTATAATAAAAGTAATATTGTATACTTAGTCAGGTCATAAGTTCTGTCAAAAACTTTTTATAAAATTAATGATACACTTTTTGATAATTATATAGAAATTGTATATGAAATGAAAGGTAATTTAATTTAAAATACAATTATTTTGAATACGTGCTCTTAATTGACGCGGCCAATCATCAATCGCAGCACGCACCACACTCATATCTATTTCTGCCGCTGCTTTAGCCAAAGATGCTCGGAGAGATTCCAAATTCTGATGAGGTTTAGCGCAGACTTTCTCCTCCAAATGTTGTCATATCTTATAACCCTTTTTATTTTTTAATTTTTGAGTAAGAGGGTCCACTATGTTTGTTAGGACGGTATTCTGGTACACCTCGGCATTGGTTTTTCACGGAAAAACACCCCAGTTAAGCCTGAATATGAGACTCCAAGCCAAACCATGAATGACAAAGGAAAATGTGCTCGTTGGACCCTCGAAATATGCGTGCTGGCTTCTTTACTGCTGTTCTCTACTGTTTCTCCGACGTTAAAAATTTTTTCATCCGAAAACAAAATTTCGCGGCATTTTTTCCCGCGCATCACCGTAACAAACCGCGGGATCTATCCAGCCTAATTTTTTTCAAACGCTTGTTCAAAAATGTCCGGTGTTCTTACGATAAGCTCGTAGTCCTAGGTCTTCAATGATCACTCTTTTGACCGTGGTTTTGCTTAGGTCCATATGAAGCGCTAAGGTTTTTTTGTTTACGAACAGGATTTCGTTGGATTCGCGCCTTCACTACTATGATGATCACGGGTGTCCTAACTGTACGAGGTCGGCCGGTCCTCTTACGATCTTCGAAGCTTAAGTCTTCAGTGGGGTTATTCTCAATTTTTCTAGAATATTGAAAATCTCTTTTGGCGCGTAACCACAGCGGTGCAACGCGATAACCGCTACTCATTGAGCTATTATGTACTACGTACTAGAGGAGACACTGCATTCAGCTACTCTGTTCCACTCAACTGCGGTGCATGCACCGCACTTTAATCAATCACTCGCTAGGCGCTTGTAGAGTTGTCACGTGTTGTGTTGATTTAAAAAAAAATCTCTTGATAAAAATACGCCGTCTTGTATACTTAGATATTGCACAAATAATTCAAGAAATGCCAGTAAAAACCAAGGAATTACTTTTCATCGGTTAATAAGATTACAATTATAAATAATATATATATTATATTATATAAATTAATAAGAAGACAAATTATTCCTAAGACGCCATCTCGTATCATGGAATATAGATTGTGAAATTAATATGTTCAGATGCGACTTTTTCGTGGGTACTTAAGTATAAGACGAATATATTATTATAAACATTTTTTTGTAGAAACATATAATATAAGTTATTATCATTAGGCTAAATTTTTCATGTTTAAATCTGCTTATTATTCTTTTATTTTATTTTTAGGTTTCCACTTCAAAGTCAAAGTGGAATAAATTCATCCATTTTTAATTCTCGCGTGCCCAACATTTATGAACGATTATTTACAGCATTTATGATTCTAATTTAAATAAATATATTTGTAATTTAAATTTTATGTTAATAAGTTTTGTTAAACATACATTTAGTATGTTTTTTTTTATATTTGACATAGATACCTTTTAAAATATTCAGATAAAATATCATTAGAATGTAATTGTGATATAATATTATCTAATATTATATTAAATAAACAAATATAATATACAAAATAAATGACAAAATTTAAATATTGTTCGCCATATAATTTAGCTATTTAACAATACAATCTACTATTACCTATGGATCATTCTACCTATGTTTATTCTATGATAAAAAAAAACCAAACGCGCGAACACAGAGTAGCGCACATTTTTTGTTTGAGATAGCTGTTCTAGTACGTAAGTACATATTACTTCAATGCCGCTACTCTATCTTTTTTCTTCGACCACTCCATATTTGAAAATTTATGAAAATTGATATCATTTTTATTTTCGGTAAGCACAAACGTTATATTCTTAAAATTGGTGAAGTTCATCTAGCCAGTATTAAAATAAATTTAAATAATAAGGTTTTAACAGAAGGGAAGAACTTATGAGCCGACTAAGTATATTAAACTGATTCCTAGCGAAGTTTTTGTTAGAACATCATTAATCAACATCGCGGACATAGTAGTTAGATATTATCATTTTATGTGGTTGACCTAATCAAAATATTGAAATCGGTAATGGATGAAAACTTTAGTCTCTACCAACTTACATAACAGGGGTATTTATTTATTATCAATTTTATTTGCATACTCGAATCCATTTTTAACTTTCACTTAAAATTGTCGCTTAATAAGTTGGTAATAAATATTATATTTAAATCTGTAATTACACGTTCGTACAGTACTTATGATAATATTTAAATTCGCACGCTGATGACGAGCTTATTGCAAAATATCAAAATTAAAAAGTACTGTCCAAAAAGTATTAATATAATTACTAAGTTTTAGTACTGTCATTTTGATTTTTGCATTTTATTACGCGTTTAAAAACCTTTAAATTTTTTATCTGTTCAGCACTCTGTTTACTCATCGAATAAAAACTACACTTCTCTTTCATTTGTTTTTAGAAATAAGACCAAATACAGATCATTATACAATATGCAGGAATATAGTCGATGGAAGTCTGTTCTCGTATACTTTTTTACACTCTTTACGACATATGACTAATTTATAGTTAATTGAAACAGAATTTTGAATTATATTAAACTTTAATTAGCTGGCCAAAGACTTATGTAAGTCAAAATCCAATTAAAATCAATGCCAAATGTAGACTAAAAGATGCTTTTCTTAGGTTTTTCGTAATCCAACGCAAGTATTGGTGAATGCATTACCAAATATCTTGCAACTTTGAGGACGCTTCTGTAGTACTAATATTTATTCTGCGGCTTTTGGTACCGGTATAGGTAGTTTTGTACGATTCTGTAATACTAGTTGATACCCGCTCATTTCTCTGGGCGCACCATAATAGACGCTAATAGTGTAGATATAAAATATCAAAATTTTTTATGGGACTATCGTAATGTCCGTTCTTAGTGAGCGTTTAAATTGTGAAATAAGTAACTATACTAAATTTCAGCTCAATCGGATGAATAGTTTTAGAGATATTGTGTTGAGTCAGTGAGTCAGTCGTTCGTATTTCGCTTATATCTATATAGATATCATATTGACGTCTAGTTCGTATCTAACGTTTACATAATAAATTATAAAACTAATAATATGTACTTTTACATAATTTACATAATACAAATTAGGTAAAATCGAGACGCTTTATTGAGACATTCGCAAATATGCTTTCAACCGAAGTTTTACATAAAGTTAATGTTTTGGAAAGTCAATAAAATGTTGCATAATTTTGAGGAAATCGTGGAATTCGATGCATATCAAGATCCATGCAAAGTATAAATAAATAAATTTATTGCGTTCAATTTAATGCCACAATAAACACAAATCCATTAGATGAGAGGAATAGTATAGTATATACGCCTCCATTACTAGGTATTGTACGTCTGATATCAAGCAAGATAATGCTTCTGCCAATATATACTAATAGAAGCCATTTTATCCCACTATATGGGCTCCTGCTTCAACTCATGGCGATGAACCCAAGTTTTATCCCCAGTTACAATTCGGTTCATAATTTTGCCCGTGTTCTTACTACTCAGGTCCGAAAAATCGCGAGAACATTCGAACCGGTGGTTTTCCTGAAACGGTGTGAGCATTCTTGGCACACAACTTGCACTGACCTTAGACATGCCAAGATGGTTTGAGAATATTTAAAATGGTCTTAAATTTTACTTCAGTCACTTCTGTGATCTATCTTTTCTTCAAACGAGCATCTTCAAGCAATTTTTAAGCACTGATCATCTTCAGATGAACCTTGCCTTGCTTCAAGAGGCTGTCACTTATAAATCATCGTTTTTTCAAGGAAAGAGTCCCCGTAAACAGATAACATCTCTTCTACAAGTGCATGTGATGTGTTTCCTTATTGAGTGAGGAATTTAATACGACAAGAAACTTAATATTCTTCATAGTTTGTGTTCACTTGAGACTCCTCTCAGACTCAACTCCGATTGAGTTGTTTATCCTGTGATATCTCAAAGCTTGATGAACCGATCTGTTTTTTTTGCGCTCAGAATCAAATAAGGCTAACCTCAGGTAACGGGGGAGGGAGGTGGTGAATGCTCATAGCATACCACGCAGCCGGCTGCGTGGTTATGTGGAGACTTTTACCCACTCAACACCACCTTTTGGGACTGGCTTAATGGTCTGGCTAGAGATCTCTAAGCCGTATCGGACGCGATCCCCCCTTTGTAGAAAAGGGGGGCGCAGGACCGATCTGGTTGAAACTTGATATTTATGGTTTTCTTGAGTCACGAAATAGTGACTGTTAAAAATATCCCCCTTATGTAAACCACTTACGGGCGCGTACAGTATTTGCTATTGAGATTAGAGTGAAAATCTAAAAGTTTACCCACAATTTTTTCTTCACACCCGATTATTTAATTTACAATTAACCATTCAATTGGTGCTGGACTATGACTTCAGATATGTTATCCGCAACCGGCCACCCTTGAAGAGTAAGCCAGGTCCTTCTCCACCCCCATAACTAGACCGTTGGCGTAGCTGTCGTTAAGAAAACTCACACAGTCATTCATAACATTTGCAGTGTAATAAAATTGTTAACGATTCAGATGAACTATCTAAAGCATGTGCCTCACGTTTTTCGTTTTATCTGTATGGTGTTATAAATCCGTATGGGTTTATAGAAATGTATACTTATGTCCCTTTACAAAACAGAGTATTTTTAAAATTTAGTTGCTAAATTTGACTCGAACAATTCGACCCCAAAATCGTAATCGGGGTCTCCAAAAACCCCGAGATAACAAAATTACTAGCGGATGGGAGCAACTAAGTTCTTATTGGCAATTTAGATCCGCCATCTTGATTTTTTTATTGCCAGCAGTTGACGCTTGTTGCCCTGCAACATCTGTTCGAGCACCAGCTACCTATCCCTAACTTTTGCCGAGCTATAACTCTTTAAAATTGCTATGGTGAATATTTTGTTTTCTGCCATTATTACATTCTAGTTCCATCATTAGGTCATTATAATATTGTAGGTATTTCGTATTAGACGTCCGCCATATTCGACTAAGAATGATGTTACTTTACTAATTGTGTTTCACTCCTCAAGACTTTTCATTTGATATCCATATCATAGGGCTTACAATGGAAAATATAAATCAACATATTGTGACATCCATTGAGTTATACATCATATATTTCAATGGTGACGTCCGCCATATTGGATTTAGAATAACTCAATTTACTTATTGTGTTTCATTTATCAAGCCTTTTCATAAGATACCCATATCATAGGGGTTATTGCAGAAATGATAAATCGCTATTTGTGTGACGTTCACCATACAGGATTAAAAATGCAAGGTCTCAACGTGTGTACCAAATTTTAGCCCGATAGCTTCGGTTGAAGTGGGTGAAATATTGATTGCAAAATTCCAGGACATACATATAAGTAAAGTTAATTAAAATCTTTTAATAATTAATAGAAATGTGCAACATATTTTATTTCTTTCAATTGAAAACCATGATCGGACGTACTAACTCTACCAAACAAGTCCGTATGCAAATATGTATGTCGGTAATTATATATCTCGTTACAGATAATATTATAATAGCTTTCGATGTTCAGTTCATTAATTAAAGCGGTAAATCACGCTTCGCTACTGAATGCAAAACATGCGCGCATTTCACTTTTGGCGCGAAACGAGATTGCGTCTACATGATGTGTTTTTTTCTTTTTAAAATGGCGTTTGATGTTGTGGGGCATGAAGTTCCTTCCGTCAACATTTTAATGATTTGTTTAAGTCTTTAATATAATGATTTATATATAGATATTACAATTTCATATTAGTTTTAATATCAACTTTTGATGAATACGTCCGAATCAGAGCGAGACGAAAGGTCAAAAAGTTGAATTTTGTCTCACTCTGACAACGCAATTGCTCCACAGGTACACAATTTTAGTAGTTTCCCGTGATCATGGACACTTATGCTTCTCTTGTAGAAAGAATATATTACATTAATCATCAAGTTTGGCGGGCAGGTTGACCATCGTAGTGCCAGAAGTCTCACACCTTTGACGCAGCTGACTGTTGCCGGTCTAGAAAATCTACGTCTAGGGTTAAAGAGAAAATAGGCCTTTCCCATAGTTGCCTACAACGGCATCATGCAACGAAATTGGGTAATGAATTCACAACATGGTCAGAGTCATTATTATCGTAACGGTATTCCTATTTTAAAACATTACTCTGTACCAAAGACAGTATACATAGACTCTATACTTGAGCAAAGCACATCATGGTCAGAGTCATTGGGTGCGTTTGCCAGAAAAAAGCGCTAGCAAGCGCTCGTAAGGAAAATGGCGATAGTAAGCGGTAAGCGCTGTCAAATCGTAAGTAGCTATTTTCCTCTAGGACAAGAAGATAGTTTTAACCGGCGAACCTAACCTAATTTAAATACTTATATGTTTGTAAAGTATTCATATTAAAAACTTACCAATCATGCATTTTTAATAACATGTATATGGCTATTCATGTCATTATATTACTGAACACTAATATTGCACAAAACAACTTATAGAGTTTATACTTCATAACATACTTCAGAACAAACAAATTAAATAAGCAAAATGGCCGGTTGTGTCAGCGCTACTGAAGTTAGCAAACGTGTCCTGGCCGATAACTGTTTAGTTTCGCCATTTTGCTTATAAGCGCTTGCTAGCGCTTCTTTCTGCCAAACGCACCCATTATTATCGTAACGATATTCCTATTTTAAGACATTACTCTGTACCAAAGACAGTATACATAGACCCTATATTTGAGATTTCTTTTGCCGCCAAAGCACAGTCAATTTTAAGAAAGTGTTTTAAAGATATTCAGAGATAAACGGCAAAATAATTTACTCAAATGTTCGTACAATTCCGGAACTGATATAATGGAGTATTATAAATAAATCAGTTCGATTTGTTACGCTATCCACCGAAACGGTTACGCGTAACTTATTCAATTAATAGTGTTTATTCACTTAATATTTTATTCTTGCAGAGGTAAAAGTTTTCAATGAAATTTTTATAGAAACAGAAACAGAAACTTTTTTACTCAATATGAATTACAAAATATTACCTGATTTATAAAAAGCCTGTGTCCTGGGAAGAACCAGCAAGAAACCCAGCAGGATTTTAAGTAAGAACTTACAATCATGTATGATACAATTAACAACACAAAACAAATAAGAAATATCTTGGTAGTGATCACCCTTCCCAGCTTATTATCATCCATAAATTCTAATATAATATTATCTATAATAACTCTTTTTGTACAAACTTAGTTTACTAAAGTTTTTGGACTTTGTGTATATCAATTTTTGTATATTTTCTGGGATTTTGTTGTAAAAGCGTATACATCTCCCCAAGAATAAATTACTGAGTCGATTAACTGCTACTACTAGCTTGTACTAGTATTCACAGAATGAATATCACTTGTTTTTGCATTGTGTAACTGTATCGTGTAACTTATAAATGCATTTACCGGTCATATTACACAATATATTTTGTAGAGATGGTTCATAAACATGAAATGCTATCAAAACTGCAGCTATATAGTTGTAGCACGAATAAATCGGCTGGACTGGGGAAGGACCACGCGCTCACAGAATACCAGCGTGAAATAGCAGCTTAATGCTGATGTGTGTTGTATGGTGAGTGTAGAGAACCGGAGACCCTTCTTAATGGAAATAAGGCATTCAACCTTAGAGTCCTCAGGGGTTTCAACGCATCAGCATTTTGATTCTTAACCGAGGATAGATGTAGGTGTTTATGGGCCACAGCATCCACTTACCATCAGGTGGGTTGTGTGCTAGTTTGTGACGAAATAAATGGTTCCGATTCTGATTCTGAGAAAAAAACAGATGAAGATAGGCTTCTCATGGAAAATTTGAAGAAACGCGGCCCTTCAACCACCCGATATACATATAACACATGCATATAAACAGTGGATACCACAAGCACCCATTGTTATGGTTAGAAAGTTCCACCTGTTACCTTAGACGATGCAAGCTGCATGTTGAATACACCATTAGTATGAAATTTATTGGATAGAAAGCCGTGCTGATGCTGTTTATAGTTATTGCACATCAGGATTGCCAATTTTCTTCACAAAAGCTACATACAATTGTGGTCTTAGTAAGTAGCCCAAAGGTAACCCATTGCTTAAAAAAAATGTTGATTTCTTCCGTTTGTTTGATGTATGTTTTTCTTCACCGCCGAGCATGTGTCAAATCTGTCCAATTACCATTAACTATTTAATTAGTGTCGACGGAAATGAATCCCGGGTTGCTCTGAACTATCACGGCTCTGTTACTTACGGTTAATTTCTAAACTGTTATGTAATCTATCATATATCGTAAATCTATCATGATATGGCTTGATTTTTACTATAAGGAATTCATATTTCTTAAGATCTCTCCAAACCCACTTAAATTACATTGTTATTAAATATAATATTTTGTAGATACGTAAACTACTTCTAAAATTAAAGCAAAATTACAACTTATATACCAATGCTGGGCGCAGGTTTCCTTTCATTTCTGAGACAGTAGGGTATATTTGCTGACTTAACATGTCTTCAAAATAACGTTTAATTTCTCAGACGTACGATTATTTACTTCACCGCCGAACACGTGGTAAATCAACACTACAATTATTTTGTAGCCGTCGGGGATTGAACGCAGGTGTTCGCTTACTGGAAAATTTACACCGAGCGCTTAGCCTCTGAGCTACCACGTCTTTCATTCCAATATCGAATGAATCAAAGATTTACTGCCTTCATGTGCCACATGATAACAATTTATGGACTCAAGTGATTGGTAAGTAATAAGTATCAATGTGTGTCTTCAAATCAAGAGTGAAATAGGCTTTTGTTAAGTCAATGCGCTTTACCATCGTCGGCTACATCAACACCATCAGGTAATCAAGCACTGCCTTAGAATGGTTAAAAAAGTCAGTTTGCTTAAAAATGGGGCAAGAAATATTGAAACCTTAAAAAACCAATTTTACTTTTTACGTTTTTGAACATAAATTTTCTGAATTCGCTCTCTAATTTTATAACTAAGTTATTTCACGGTATCCGGTTCTACATGGTGACACCTCGCTGTAGTTACGCTTTTTTATAGAATAAGGGTAACAAATGAGCATTCATACCACCTGATCTAAGTAATGTTGCCTATCTACATTTATTCTTGATTATTTTGGTATTTTGTGAGAGCGTGATCCTCCACTGGTCGAGCCGATCCACTCATACTACAAATATAATATAGCTGCAACGTGGCTCTATCACAAATAAAACGGTGGCAGTACTGTTTTACCACTTAGAGATAGAAGAGAAGAGAAGAGAAGAACAATATTTTAGCTCCTTCACACAGAATACGATTGTTGATATATTCTTGGGAAATATCTCTATGGACCACAGAATCTACCGACTATCAGGTGGATTGTTTGTCGTTTTTCACGCTTAGATTATCAAAAAAGAAGAAAAAAAGAAACGATGACTATTTAATAATGACTAAACCCATTATCCTCAATAGAATCAGCGTAGTTCATGATCAATTAGTTTTTAAAACTTATTTTAATTTTATTTAACTTATTTTTTTAACATAAATTCTGTAATTAAAGAAAAGATAAACGTATAACACACGTAAATTAGGTCACGACTTTCTTGTTACTTAATTTAGAACCTAACCTTATTTTAAATTATAACAGATGTGCACAAAAGCTAAACAACAATGGCGGGTATAATAACGGCGGAAATGATTACTCTTGTTAAGGCTGTACATGCGGTTGACTTTCGTCTGATCTCGACGAAACACTGGATTGACATTTAAATAACGACAAAAATAAAACACGGTACATACAGTGGAAATATAAGGACCGCAAGAAGACTGTTTTTATACAGCTCTTCACGGTTATTTAGTTTGCATTAGTATGGCTGTATCTATTAAAACAATGACTTTATAATGAACTTGTTATCCTACTTTATAATGAACTGTATACCTATCTCTGCTGCCAAATACTGCCATATAATATATAATAACAGTACTTGGCTTGGTACCGACGAAATGCTCATTCAATTACTGCAACGCTAAACAGCAGGCGAATCACAGATTCGGATAATAAATTTGAGAGGTCTAACGAAAAAAAATTGTCACTTTTAATTGCTTTAATAAGCTCCTTGTATGGGAACTCAGACATCACTTTAGAAATTTCGAGTCGATCTGTGACTGGCTCGAAATTTCTAAAGTTATGTCTGTGTGTGTCTGTGTAAGTTTTAGAGTGTGATGTAGTTGAGGTCAAGAATAAAATAGGTTTACTACTTGCCTCTTTCTGTAGAAGAAGGCTATGGCAGCAAACAAAAAATAGGGCAGCGGGAGTGATTCAATGTAAAAAAAAACCATCTTCGATAGTTTACCTACCATTCCATGACCCACTTTATTGGACACATTTTTGAACCAGTGCTTGAACTGTTGTGTTCTGGTGCAGAGTATCCTCAGAGGGTCAGAGGTGACAATGCATCTGCAAACTTCATTATTTGAAGTTGGTTGCAGGTGTCGGACGTCAATAGCCACTTACTATGATTTTTTATGTGCGAGCAGCTATGCGGATCTAAGAAAACAGACTGGTATCACTGCGACCGAAAAGATGTATTGTGATCACTGCTGTGACTATAGTTCACTGCTAAGCCTTCTTCATCTTCAATGAATAAAAGAAGAACGAAACACAGCAGCATTAAGCTACTATTTGACGCTGGTTTTCTGTGAGAGCGTGGTCCTTCACCGGTCGAGCCGACCCGTTCGTGCTACAACTATACTTTCAATATAACTCTAGCATGGCTCTACCACGTATAAAATATGATTATATATATTATATGATTAATAATTGTGGCGTTATTTAAAATTAAAGTTAGTGAAACTTACGTGGTAGAACCATGCTGCAGTTATATTAGTAGTATAGTTGTAGCATGAATGGGTCGGCTTGACCGGGAAGGACCACGCTCTCACGAATATCGGCGTAAAATAGTAGCATAATGCTGCTGTTTTTCGTATGATGAGTGTGGAGAACAGTCCCTTTTAAACGAGGCATTCCATCTTAGTCCTCGCGGGTTACAACACCTGCATTTTGATTCGTAATCGAGGATAGATGTAGATTTCTATGGGCCAAAGTAACCACTTACCATCAGGTGGACTGTGTGCTACAACTACACTACTAATATAACTGCAGAATGGCTCTACCACTCGTACATTCGTGTGTCAGACCAGATCTTAAGTAATTTATTGTGATAAAGAGTTTCAAGGGTCAATCGGGCTAGGCTTCTTGAGATTCCACAAAATGACTCAGGTCCAAATTGTGTACTCTTTGAGCCCTCTCGTGTGAGTTTGTCGGCAAGTTCATTGCCTACAATAACCGCGTGACCCGGAACCCATCTTAAGATGCCCTGTTGTTACATCCCCGGGCGTTTAAACGGTTCACGCAGTCTCCAACTAGCTTCAAATTCACTAAGTTTAACCTCAGCGCTAGCAGTGCTGCTTGACTATCGGAGTTTATATAATGATGTTAAGTGTAACTAAGTGTTTGTACTTATCATCGTAATTAAACAAGGTGGACAGTAAGTTAGTTCGTCATTTCATTGTTATAAAAATTGTATAATGACCCGTAGTAATTCGGGACGCGTGTATAAGTAATTATAATTTGTGGTTATTGTTCCTCGTCAAGAAGATAGCTATAATCTAAAGCTGTAATCAAACAACACAATTAGAAAATGAAGGACTAGAAAAAATCGCTCGTTAAATCCGCAGTTCGTGACAGTCAAAAGTGGATTGAAATTATGGAAGAATTTCCGTTAAAACATTAGAAAGTACTATATTAAACGAAAGAGAAATTGGCTACCCTTGTTTATAGCGATTTTTAATCGATGCAATTCGTGACTGAAGACGCCACAATCGCGGGTTTGATTCCGTGACCGTGTTCGACCCGAATGCACTCTGAATCGTGCGTTTTGTGCCCTCGATGCTTGTGGAATCGTATATTATACTAAAAAAGTTGCACCTGCGATTTAAGAATTAAAATATCGCAAGTTGGAATAACAGTAGAAATTAACGATTTCTTATATTTAAGTGAACATTGCACATTAAATGAAACTAAATTTTTACGAATTCGATTAATTGCGTGTCCTTATTTTTTATTTTTTTTTTATAGAAGAGGGGGCCTTATTTTATATTCCATAAAATTAAAATTATCCTAATCGTTAAAAACTAATCTCATTTAATGTGTGAGGCTCGCTTAGATATAGAAAATCGTTAATAGAACTTTAAATACAGATTCGATTTCAAAAACTAAAAAGAAGAAAATAATTTGCAAATAATTATTTCAAATCCTATGGATCTAAGAAGCGGTCCTTCACTGCTGTCCGTATGAGGACTCTCACGGTCGCTCAGCGAGCTATGGAGAGAGGGCCATTCTTGAAGTTTCTTTGCGTAATTAACTTAAAAATTAGGATATCCGCAGTAGAACCGGAGTGACCGACATAGCCCAACGAATTAGTAAGCTTAAGTAGCAATGGACCGGCCATATAGTTCTTCGTGCCGTTCCGACAATCGATGGGGAAAAAAGGTTGTCGAATGACAGCCTCATATCGGTAGGCGTAGTGTAGGGCGACCCCCCACTAGAAGGAGTGACGACCTGGTAAGACATGCAGGAAGTCGATGGATGCAGGTGGCTCAGGACTCAGGACTGTGCTTTGTGGCATTCCTTGGGGGAACCCTATGTTCAGCAGTAGACTTGTAAAGGGCTGTAATGATGATGATGATGAAATGAATAACGCCATCTATCGAAAGCCATGAGATTAGAGTGATTATAAGCATCTTCATTTTGTACGACAACTGGGGATACATGTAGATTTTGCTGTGTCCGTTCCGAGGGATATTGAGGGCCTACTGTGAGGCATGAGCCGTGGTAGCTCAGATGGTTAACGCTCGCTGTAAATATAACAGAACGCGAGTAACCCGGGTTCGATCCCCGCCGGTACCAATGAAATTGTTAATTGCAATTTTAAGTGCTGATTGACCACGTGCTTGGCGGTGAAGGAAAACATCGAGAGGTAACCTGCATGTCTGAAGAATAAGAAAAAAATATTTCGAAGACATGTGAAGTTCGCCAACACGCATTGGGGCAGCGCGGCGGACACTTCTTTGCCCTGAAACCCTCTCAGAAATGAGCAGAGGCCTGTGCCCAGCAGTGGGACGTATGTAGGCTGTAACTTTACTTTACTTTACTTTACTGTGAGGCATTCTATGAGTCCTCAGAGGTGACAAAGAATCTGTAGCCTCATTTGTGTGAAGTTGGCCGTGTGTCCTCGGACTAGGGTCGCCACTTACTATCGGGTGGACTTTACAGTCCAGTATTAACTTATGTTCATTGTTATTCAGTTCTATAAAAATAAAAATAAAAACTGATGTTTGTCATGTGCCAAATGCTCTTTATTAGGCTTATATTTTTTGCTTATTTGATAACTGAATCTTAAAGTTTATTTTATTAATATCCACTCATAAAAGGAAGATTTTTAAAATACTATTTTACATTCTCTCGTACATATGAGATATTCTTACTAATAACTGTAACAAATAAAAGTATTAGTAGTTGTGATATGTGATAGTCTACTTCAGCGTTCTGCTTCCTCTAAGCGTATAGACCTAAATAACAGGAATAAAGATACGAGTAAATGAGAGTCACCATCATCATTGTCATCTTTATCAGTATATCAAAAGTCTACTACTGAACTTAGGCCTCCCCCATTAAACCCTTCAGAGGGGTGATATTTTCCATAGTTTTCACGCGTCCAGTCTCTTATTGGCAAACGCAGTTTCTTTTGTTTTCAGCAGTTTTACTCTGTCGCTTTTTACGATACCCAAGTTGCGATATAGGATAGAGGATATTCTGAAAAATTCCCACACTTGTATCACACACTTTTATCGGCCAAATTGACGATATTTTGAAAATGGGCCACATTAGGAGTAGTACCCTTAACCGACGAGCATGTATACGTAGATATATGGATGTAAAGGAGGCGAAAGAGGTATGTCAGGATCGTGCCAAGTGGAAGTCCGTAGTCTCTGCCTACCCCTCTGGGTGACAGGCGTGAGTGTCTGGAAAGCGGTAGTATTAATTGTATATAAAAGTTATAACAATGGGGTTGTGTTGTGTGTGTATCTAAGATATTATTGAGATTTGAGATAGTCATTAAAGAACTTTCTCAGAACTCAGTAGATTTTTGTGAAATCAAAAAAATTATTTCATAATTTTTTTGATTTCACAAAAATCTACTGAGTATTTCAGATAAAATACTTATATTTTTGATTGTAATGATAATGATAAATCAGTCAACTCAACAGCATTTTATGAAGCAAACACGTGTGATAAAAAATAAATAATGATTGCATGTAATTCTTTTATTACAGCACGTCGCGCTCATCACTGGGGTCATTAAGAACCGAGAACAACCCAACACTAAGTAACTGCAGGAGGAAATTATAATTTACATCGTTTCTTACGCCTTGTTCTCCGAACTTTCTCAAAAATATTGAAATAGAAAGGGACAGACATATCCAAAACATATTTGATGAGATAGAAGCAACGTACCCAACAATAGTATTACATAAGTATAAAAAATCGCATATTTATTATCAAAAGTATCATTTTTAAGACCAGAAGGACATTCAATTTTCACGCCTTATACAACTAAGAGAAAAGTAAACTCGCTATATCGATATTAACCGATAAATTGGTTTACGGAACTTTAAAAATAAATTGATGTACTGGTAGATGCTGGCTGTTGATGAAAAAGAAATTTGGCAAATATTACCAAACGTTATAATCCATTCGGATAATGACGTCAGTAAGTTACCAAGTTTAAGACTTATTGACAACAAAGGCAAAGATTACTAACGTAGAAACAGGAAGATTCTAAATTATAACCTTTGGAAAGCTTAAACAAATTATCAAGATTGTTTGTTCGAGAGTCGTTAGAAAACCAAATGGTGAAATTACTGATATAACTGGCAGTTTAGCAACCGTATGAAGGCAACGATTTTAATCGAAAGAAAGGTATATTCAAAAGCAGTGTGATGTAACATTGTAGACAGAAGCAGATTCAATGGAGGAAGATCAAGTTCTCGCATTCCAACTTCGCAGCAAAGGGTGTAATGAAGTGGATGGGTGAGTGTGATTTCTAATGAATTTGTTATTTAAAATATTTTTACTGGTTTTATTTGGAAAAAATAAGTCTTCTCTAAATAATATTTTTATAGGTTTTACGTAGTAGTACCACGCTGCAGCTATACTATGATAGCACGAAAGGGTCGGCTCGACCGGATTAGGGCCACGTTCTCTCCGAATATCAGTGAAAAATTGCGTGAGTGTACTCGTAGAGAACTGGATACCCATTACCGGATACATTATACTGTAAACGAGGCATTCCGTCTCCTCTGGGGTGACAATGCATCTTCATTTTGATTAAATAAATCTATTTCAGCTGTATATACATCGCAGTATATAAGTATACACACTGTATATAGGCCACAGCATCTATTTACTACCAGGTGGATTGTGTGCCGTTTGTCACTTTTATTATATTAAAAAATTTTTTGTCACAAATTGAGAAATAAATTATTTATTCTTGTAAAAATTACTGAAAAGTTGACCACAAGTAGCTTAGACTAGCTTATATGCTTGAATCTTACTGTAAAGCAATGGTGACGTACTGATTACGATGGTTGTGTACACTGTACACTACGTTATCACTACGTTTTTTACGTGGTAGAGCCTTGCTGCAGCTATATTATAGTTGCAGCACGAATGGGTCGATTCGACTGGGGCAGGACCACGCTCTAACAGAATACCAGCGTAATGCTGCTGTGTTTCGTATGTTTAGTGCTTGGGTTAGTGTATAGAACCGGATACCCTTTTTACTGGAATCGAGACATTCCATCTTAGTTGTTACGGGTGACAACGCATTTTTATTCTTAAATGACGATGAATGTGGATGTCTATAGGCGACAGAATCCACTTACCATCAGGTGGACTGTATGGTCGTTTGTCAACCAATGCTATAAAAATATTCTTGGGTAAATATATAGTTAGTAGATCTACTCTATTTTGCACTTATAACGAACGTTAAATGAACCATTTCATTGTAAGTGTGTGATGTATCAATAACAAAGGAACAGGAGGAATGCCTGCTCGTGTGTCGTGGAAAGGAGAGGGAAATGGAAATTATCTTATATCAACACACACCGTCGAAATGTGGGTATCACATGAGTTCAAAATAAAGTGAAAACGCAAATGTGTACATAGGCTTCGTGAGGGTAGAAAAATCCTCCTGTAAAGCATCCAATACCCCAAAATAAGTGGAAGGAGCTGGCACTGCACTGCCCCAGAGATGACAAAACAAGTCCATGTGAGAACGAACTTGCGCTTCGTAACGATGCAAGCGGTGTGCCGGCATGAAATACTGTCCCGCTCTATAAAGCACGCCAAGCATTTTAAAGGCCAATTTGGCCTTCCCTTCCAAGTGACTACGGAACTGAACGTTATACGATATGTCAACATGGAGGATTCAGATGCTAACTGTGGTAAAGGAGGAATGCCCTGAAATAGAGGAGATTTTCAGTCCGGCCACCTGAAACGAGGCAATGCAGCTTAGTTTTAGATGATGACTACGTTACTGCATTTTGATTTATGAGGATAGATGTTTATTATAGATATATTTAAGCCACAGCATCCACATACTAAAATGTAGAATATGTGCTCGTTTGTTACCTTTAATTGTAGTAAAAACATAAGAATTCCGGTTTCAACGCGCTAACAAAAACTTTCAAATTTCATTCATGCCAAAATTTGTGATTTCCGCTTGCAAACCATAACGCTTTTTTTCTAAAGGTCTCAAAGGGCAAGGCAATAAAAAGCTGAGTACCATTACGTCTTACAGATAATACAGGTCCATTCTTATCTTATCAAGTCAAACTAATCTTTATTACAGTTGAATACGAATGAGTATCACATGCTGATCGTTATACGCTGTTTACAAATAGGAGAAATGTAACAAGTTCTATCACGTGCCGTTGTAATGACAATCAATTACATCACAGTCGAAATTTAATCGTGAGGGATTCGAACTCACGGCCTTTAGCGAACATATTTAAAAGATCATTTGTAACAATTCTGAGTTGTTTTTTATGAGTTCACTTATTAGTTCGAAACCTATCCAACTGCAGATAGGTGTAAGACAGGGTGGCGTTATATCCCCGAAACTCTTCACCGCTGCGTTGGAAGACGTTTTCAAGCTACTGGACTGGAAAGGATACGGTATTAACATCAATGGCGAGTACATCACTCACCTTCGATTTGCCGACGATATAGTCCTTATGGCAGAATCGCTGGAGGACCTTATCACTACGCTCAATGACCTCAATGGTGTCTCCCAACGGATAGGTCTTAAGATGAACATGGACAAAACAAAGATCATGTTCAATGTCCATGTCACACCTATGCCGGTAGTTGTTGGGAGCACTATGCTCGAAGTTGTTGACGAGTACGTTTACCTGGGACAAATAGTCCGACTAGGTAAGTCCAACTTCGACCGAGAGGTCAATCGACGGATTGAATTCGGCTGGGCAGCGTTCGGGAAATTACGACACATCTTCTCGTCAGGTATACCTCAATCTCTGAAAACTAAAGTGTACAACCAGTGCGTATTGCCAGTGATGACTTACGGATCAGAGACGTGGTCCTTCACTGCTGGCCGTATGAGGACGCTTAAGGTCGCTCAGCGAGCTATGGAGAGGGCTATGCTCGGAGTTTCTCTGCGTGATAGACTCGAAATGAGGATATCCGCAGTAAAACCAGAGTGACCGACATAGCCCAACGGATTAGTAAGCTGAAGTGGCAATGGGCCGGCCATATAGCTCGAAGAACCGATAACCGATGGGGAAGAAAGGTTCTCGAGTGGCAGCCTCGTACCGGTAGGCGTAGTGTAGGGCGACCCCACACTAGATGGAGTGACGACCTGGTAAGGCATGCAGGAAGTCGATGGATGCAGGTGGCTCAGGACCGTGCTTTGTGGCATTACTTGGGGGAGGCCTATGTTCAGCAGTGGACTTGTGAAGGGCTGTAATGATGATAATGATGATGACTTATTAGTTTGTGTATTACAACCTATAAAAATCCATATTTGCCATAATTGCCAAGCCTATCGGATGGATTAGCTACCGCAGTTTTCATTTTATATATCTTAATAGGGAGACATTCTATGTTTTCCTCTGACACCGACACAAATAGGACGATATGGAGGAAGGTAATATTATGCTGCCGAGTATAGAGAACAGCAGGCACTTTTTACTGGCAACGAGGCATTCCATCTTAGTCCTCAGGTGCAACGCGTTTACATTTTGATTCTTAAGCGAGGATAGATATAGATGTCTATGGACCTCAGCATCCATTTACCATCACGTGGACTGTGTGCTCGTTTGTCACCCTCATTGCATAAAAAATATCGCAAACCTTTTCAATCGGAATAGTTTAGTGTTCAAAATTCAAATATATTATAGAAAATTTTTATATTCCGAAATTTCATAATAAGCCCAAGGATAAAATAAAACCATTGTAACTGAAGTTTAAAGTAATCTATAAACGGGTAATACGTTTTTCTAAACTTTTCTCTCCACTGAAATTATTCTCACTCTGGACTGGACATAGGATTTCCTCGCGTATAGATTTACACGGAATACCATACCTTATTACTTGATCGGTGGTGAAATGCTTTCCTGTCACCAAACGCTTTCCCTCTCGACTGTACTAATGTTATGTATTCAGCGTGCGGTGACAAGCGGTAGCGGGCGCGGGTAACAAGCTTATTAGCGGTTTGAATCAACTCATTATAATCACTTGTAAAGGGTTCTCAAACTTCTAATTTGGCTACGACTATAACTTATTTTAATAACTTTTCGGAAACCACAAACTGTGCAAGACATAGTGTTTCTTAGACACAACTATGTAGAGAGAAACAGAGTAAGTAATTCATTTTAATATACCCATGCATGGTTTAACGCTTTGCGATAGGATAGGTGTAGGCTATAATGCAGTTTCAAAAGAAATTCATAATAAAATTGGCGGTAGGACTCGCTCATCATAGCGAATGTAGTCAATAGCGGCTTATCAACCGAGGTTACCGAGCATTTTTATAAACATTAGCATATGTATACAAATTAAGCTTTGTAATATATTCATAACGGTATAATATAGTAATTATTTATTCGAGAACAATTCCCACCGACATAAATAAAATTCAATTTCGTATTTACCAAGGGGGGTGCTCAAACGCATTGTTTGGACTATGTCCACCCGCTCAATTTCACGATCGCACATCGCCTCAGAACACGAGATACCATCCTTACGACATGGATGATTGGCGGTTACTAGCGTGCGTTTTACAAGAAGTTTTCTTCCTCGCCCAAGTTTCTTTTGGAATCGACCACCACCAGCGATTTTTCCGAACCAATCGACTAAGTGGCCTTCAAGGAAAGAGCCTACGCTTTTTTTAAAGGCCGGCAATGCATCAGCGACTCCGCAAGTGCTGCAGTTGTTCATGGGCGGCGGTAGTCACTTACTATCAGGTGAGCCGCATGCTCGAATGACCGCTGTAGCTTGACACTCATATAAAAAAAGAAGTGTTGATTTACCACGTGTTCGGTAATAAAATATTGTGTAGACACGTAAAGTCCGTGAGCACGCTCTGGAGTAACGGACCAATTGCTTTAAAATCCTCTCAGGTGCTTTCCACATATTATGCTATCCATATAATCTATATATCCTGTAATTTTGTTTTGAAGTTTCGCGCAGAAACGCGTTCAATGGGTTATAGGCTAGAAGAGAAAAATTTTTTTTGAAAATTGTTTTTTTATATGTACCATATATATTTTACCGTAAAATTGCGCCATTTTCGTATGGTCGACAAATAATAATAATAATAATAACGTTAACATAAGAACCCTTTCCGAGGCTGAAACATACCGATACCTGGGTATGTCACAGAACATCGGTATCGATGAGGCTGGTATGAAACAGTCAGTTTGCGACGTGTTTTATGCACGCTTGACCAAAGTGCTTAACAGCCTTTTGTCCGGTGTGAATAAGACACATGCATATAACGGTTGGGTCATGCCTGTCCTCATGTATACCTTTGGCATACTCAGGTGGAGTCAGACTGAACTTAACGCCCTGGATAGAAAAGTCCGCACTACAATGACGTCCCATGGGATGCATCATCCGAGATCGTCGGTAATGAGGCTGTACTTGCCGCGAAAGCATGGTGGGCGTGGCTTCCTGAGCGCAATCACCATGCATAATCGCGAAGTGTGCAGCCTCCGTCATTACTTCCTGGCGAGATCGGATGATCCATTCTATAATGACGTCATTTCTAGTGATAAAGGACTTACCCCTCTATCCTTAGCCAACGAGCAATGGGAAGACCCGGCAGTACAGAGCATTTCCGACCGGGAGACCGTATGGAAGGAGAAGGAGCTCCACGGGAGGTACTACAGGGCTCTACATGAGCCTCACGTAGATACAGCCGCCTCTCTCAACTGGCTGCGTTTCGGTGACCTCTTTGGGGAAACCGAGGGTTTTGTCTGTGCAATACAGGATCAGGTTATTAAGACCAACAACTATCGGAGATACATCCTAAAGGATGGCACTGTCGACGTCTGTCGAGCTTGTCGCCATCCCGGGGAGTCACTTAGGCATGTCATCTCCGGTTGTTCGGCGCTTTCTAACTCTGAATACTTGCACAGGCACAACCTAGTAGCCAGAATTCTACACCAGGAGCTCGCTCTGAAATGCGGTCTCGTGGACCGAAAATTGCCGTATTACAAGTACTTGCCGGAAGCCGTGCTCGAAAATGATCGCGCCAGGCTCTATTGGGACCGGGCCATCATCACAGACGGGACTATTCTTGCGAATAAGCCTGATATTGTGTTGATGGACCGGGCATAGTCAAGGATATTTTTGGTCGACATTACCATTCCGTATGACGAGAACCTCGTGAAAGCCGAAACGGATAAACGAACAAAATATCTGGACCTGGCTCACGAGGTGACCGACATGTGGGGTGGTATGCCGACCGAAATTATTCCTGTAGTCGTCTCTGCGAATGGGCTAATCCCAGTCAGACTCTCGGGTCATCTGAGGCGACTGGGACTCCGTGACGGACCGCTCCGGGCTCAAATGCAGAAGGCGGTGCTTCTCGATACCGCCCGCATCGCCCGCCGGTTTCTTTCCTTTTCCCCCTAACCCTCGGCCGTTTGGTCTCCCCTGCCGAGGGCTCCCATCTGGTTGGATCTTATTTATTTATGTAGTTTTTGTATTTATTTTATTTTATTGATATTTATGTATATTTATCTTTTCATTTTAATTTATAATTATATATTTATAGCACCCAACCAGGTGAGAAAATTATATAGATACAAAAAAAAAATAATAATAATTTGTTTATTTCTCCGCACAAATACCGACCATACATAATAAAAACTTATATCTATTTAAGTACAGGTATGTTCACACTCATAGCCTAGAATTTGTGAAGAGCTGGTGTTTGAGATAAGCAATAAAATGCTTATATTACAAATCACCAGGTCTCCACCCCATGAGATATAAATAAGAGCATTATTTGTAATTGAGCGTTACAGATATTGTAGATCTTAGAATGATATCATAATGTATTATTTCGATATAAGTGACAATTTAATTTATACCTGACACAAAAATTCTACTAAGAAAAAAAGATAAATATAAACTAACAGTGGTTTACAGTTAATACGATTTTTTAGATTTTTGTTTATAAAATAGAAAAGATAAACTAACTTTTATAATTTAAATAAAAGCTATGCATTAGCTTAAAAACTGAAACGACAAACGAAAAGCTGCTTGAATTTGAAGTTCTTTCTGATCAGCTTGATTCACTGGCGCGCATTTACGACGGGGAGTGCTCTGAGAAATTGTTCGGATTAATCCCAGCCGCCAAAGGGAAATGGCGAACTCCTATACAAATTTAAGGTGACTTGCTTTTCTTGCGTTTAAAAATTTTTTCTTCGGTCATACTACTGCAGGAAGTTAGGAATTAAAAAGATATTCTGGCTTGAACAAAACGCACATCGAACTAGGCTAGGCTGTATGGTATAAAACGCCGTAATTGGCAAATCGTTACAACAACTAGTCAATTTAGCTTTCATATATGTTTATATAGGGTAACTACTAGCGTATATATACCCTTAAAGAATGCATTGGTATATAAAGAAGAGTTTTCTGAATAAAATACACGTCAAACTCGGTTGTATGCTATAAGACCTTTGCCTGTCTTAACTGACTATCGTAACAACTATAACAACCAGACAATTAAGTTTTGAATTGTGTATGGTGATTTTTTTCCAGACTTCGACAGGCTATAAGCTTGATTAGATAAAACAAAGTAAATTATTTTATTGATGTCTGTAATGGTGACTTAAGTAGACGCTTAATAATTCCATCATCTATTATTTCGTAAATATTTTCTACACTAAAATTCCTTTTCGCTCCGCTTCTACACTAAATGTGCCGCCTTAACATGACGCGATATATTGGAAAATCAAACCGCTAATATCACAACGTTTAATGCGTTTAGTCTGATCGCAGTCTTGGATTAATTTTCGCGCTTTCTTGTGAGATCTGACGTGTCTTATAGATGACAGCTGATACCAAATGTGTCGATGGCCGGTGACGGTGATGCGGCTCTTTGTTTCTAATCCCAGCGGAAGTTGTTTTTTTTATAATATTGAAGTGATTAACAAACTTGTAGTCCATATTATAGTAGCTACAGCAGTCCATCTGCAACTAATTTCAATCAGAGAAGACTGATGCGTTGTCACCTCTGTTTACTAATATACTATACCTCACAGCCTGTAATTATAATGACTCGTAAATAACCATGGAAAACATTAATAGGGTGGGAGACAATTGAGCCGCGGTAACAAAGGATTAACGCTCTTTATAAATTTCATAACACGCTGACAACCCGATGTCGGAGGCGATCCACACCGGCATCAATTAAACTTATTAAAGAAATTTTTAATACTGATTTACCATATTGTGTTCCGGGTGAAGGAATATTTAGATATGTGTCCAAATGTCAGGTCTCCGGTTTTACCAATTTAGTGAATTCATAAATTGTCTAACCGAGTGAGAGGTTCCTAACTTTGACAGCTTAAATCATTGTCGTTTGACATTGTGCCCAAGTTTAGGTAATTTAGATTTTAATCGCATTGGATATTTTATCAGTTAAAATCAGTGCATCCCTCTATAATTTTGCTTTCGCCTGCGTTATAATATGGCCTACAAAACTAAGAATCGGTTCAAAACTAAGATGTAACACAAGATTTTTTTATAGAATAAGGATGATTAGAATATAGAATAAGGACGAGCACACAATTTACCTGATGGTAAGTGGATGCTGTGACATATACATCTATTTATTTATTTAATTTATTTACTATATTTTATTTCATTTTTCCATATTATTTATATATTTACACTTATCATAGTATAAACAGCAGCATTGGACTGCTATTTTACGCTGGCATTCTGTGAGAGCCTGCTACAACCAGCATTGCTCTACCTCGTAAAAACATAGTACGTGTAAATTTATAAGGATGAGCAGGGAAAAAAACTCCTTGATTGAATTGCGGTCTCGTTTATTCTGCTATCCATGGACGACTGCCAGAAATATCTAGAACTCTGTTCCTCTCATACATATAATAATAGATGCCCTCTAGTAGCAACAAGTTAAACTAGGTACTTACATTACAGTTGTCAGTAAGCGCCATCTGTTCGAAACTAGTGGGACCACAAGAAAGAGCCACCTGGTTCGTACAGATGTGTAATAAGGAAATATGTTGTTAGTAGTTGGTTTCAGCTTCCAACAGATGGAACCACTAACTACTAACATTCTGCCAGCCAGCATAAATCTAACTCAAGTAAGCTGATACATTATTTATGTTATGAACAAGCTAAATGGCAGCATGTTAGGCTAAGAAGTAAACTAACTTTAACCCATTAGAGGCCAAACCCAAAACTATAAATAGCAATCGCGGACTTGAACCGCGAATCAAACAGAGCAGAAATAAATAAGGAAAAGAAACCAGATAGGTAAACGTTTGCCAAAGCTACATTATTGATTAAATTTAACAAAAATGTAATGCGACTGCTAATGGGTTAAGCTTAGATTGGACAGAACAAACCAATAAAAAAATACAGAAATCTAAAACGCTAGGTAGTTAGGCTAATTAATTTACTTAACATCCAATTCAACTTAAGTTAAATGCCTATCTGAAGTACAAGGTATCTTTTTATTAACATTATAGTTAATCTATATTAATTGGTAGTGGACATAGATGAACATATGATCTTTTTATTTCGCCTTTGGAAGTTAACACTGTCGCGACTCTAGCCACACTATCACGTCCGTCATGGGTTTGTATGATTCGTCCCAGCTTCCACTGGCAGGGAGGGAGACGGTCATCCTTCACCACCACCATCGTGCCCACGGAGAGAGCTGGGCCCTTCGAGCTTCGCCACTTGGTACGTTGTTGTAGGATCCCGATGTAGTCGCGAGACCATCTTCGCCAGAAGTCCTGTTGAAGCTGCTGTAGCTGCTGGAACAGCGTGAGCCTGTGGGCGGGAACATCCTTGTACTCATAGTCGGGAACGGTGGTTATAGCCCTACCTATCAAGAAGTGAGCTGGTGTTAATGCGGAAAAGTCATTAATATCTGTATTAGACAAGGAACACAATGGTCGTGAATTTAAAATTCCTTCCACCTGTATAAGTACTGTTACAAATTCTTCATAAGTCAGAAGTGCTGCAGCTAAAACTCTTTTTAGAAAATATTTACAACTTTTTACAGCAGCTTCGTATATTCCGCCCATGTGCGGTGTGTAGACCGGTAAAAAGCTCCATTTGATGCCGTCGTTACTAAGTGAGGTCATAATTTCGTCTGAACTGTCCCTTAAAAATTGGTAGATTTCATTTATCTGGTTGCTAGCGCCCTGGAATGTGGTACCATTGTCACTCACCATTTGCTGTGGTTTACCTCTACGGGAGACGAACCTTCGGAAGGCAGCTAAAAACGACTGGGTGTCAAGACCTGTAACCAACTCAATGTGAATTGCCTTGGTAGCAAAACAAACAAACAATGCGACATACGCCTTGTAAGTCCTGGCCCCACGTCCTCTCCAGGTCTTCAAATTAAATGGCCCTGCATAATCTACCCCTGTTGTTGAAAACGGAAGGGAGGGGGTAACGCGAGATGCGGGCAGTTCACCCATAATTGGGGCGCTAGGCCTGGGCTTGGCCCTAAAGCACGTGACGCATTCGCGTGTCACCTTATTTACTAAACTCTTACCATGGATAGGCCAGTAGCGTTCGCGAATCGATGCCAGAAGTAACTGCGGCCCAGCATGCATGAGCTTTATGTGGTATGACTGAACTATAAGCTTGGTAAGTATGTGTCGGTTATGTAACAATATAGGGTGTTTCTTATCATGAGAATATGGAGAGTTTTCAATGCGTCCACCCACTCGTAGTAGACCATTTTCCATATAAGGTTTTAGGCATAATATATTTGACGTCTGTGGCAGTGGTTTTTTTTTCTTTAATGTGAGATATTCATTTGGAAAGGATTCGATCTGAGCTAACATGATAAGTTTATCGTGAGATTGTTTCAACTCCTCAACCGAGAGGACACCTAAACATCTGTCCTTGTTTTTTACATTATTTAAGAATCTAAGTACATAAGCAAAAACTCGTAACAACCTTTCATATGTTGAGTATTTTTTAAACAATTTTTCCATGAATGAAAGTGATTGGGGTTCCGTAGTAACACAAGAAATAATATCTACCTTATGTTGGTAGTTACATTCATTCTGAGGCGGTCAGTTATCAATATTAGGTTGTGACAACCACGTAGGGCCTTGCCACCACATGGTTGTCTGTGCCAACTTAGCCGCTGGAACACCCCTAGATAAAAGATCAGCTGGGTTATCAGCGGACGGAACCCAATGCCAGTCGTCCGATTTGGTGTAATTTATAATTTCCATTACTCGATTTTTTACAAATGGTATCAATTTGGAAGGTGTATTTGTCTTTATCCATGCCAATACAATATTTGAATCGGACCATAAAAACATTTTGGACCATTGAAGATCCAAAACATGACGAACCTTGTGCATTAAGTTGGCTAATAAATGAGCTGCTCTCAACTCTAATCTAGGTATAGTTTCATCACGAGCGATTCTCGTTTGCGCGCATAATAAAACGCACTAATACGTTACCGTTGGCATCTATAGACCGTAGGTATATAGCTGCCCCGTACGCGGTCATTGAGCTGTCCGCAAAGCCGTGCAGTTCTATCAAAACAGATTCAGGGATGATAATGTGTCTAGGTATCATTAAAGAGTTTACTATAAACAGGCTATTATAGAAATTACGCCATTCTTCCTCTTGAGAAAGAGGTAGTTCCTCATCCCAGCCGATGTTATTTTGCCATAATTTTTTTATGAAACATTTTGCGGTTATTAAAATTGGTGCAATTAAACCCAGTGGATCAAATATTGCAGAGGCAACAGATAATACCTTCCTTTTGGTTAACGAATAATTAGTCAGTTTGTCAATGAACGAATACGTTATAAAGTCGCTTTGGTTACACCACTGTAGGCCTAAAACCTTATGTGGGTTTTCTGTGTGTAGTTTTGTACTAGTGTGTTGCGAGTCATATGTTTGTGAACTAGTGTGTGTGTCGTTGGTTTTATTAACAATCTTTATAATAGCCTCCGAATTCGATTTCCACTTTCTAAGTTTGAAGTTCGCGGTCCGTAATATTCTGTCGATTTGAATGGCCGTTTCGGCCACCTTCTGAGCGTCATCTCCACTATGAACTAAATCGTCAATATATAAATTGGTAAATATTGCAGTCGCCGCTTCCGGGTACTGTTCCCGAAATTCATGCGCGAGTTGTTGTAGACATCGAGTGGCAAGGTACGGTGCGCACTTCAAACCGAAACTGAGTGTAGTTAGTGTGTAGGTGTGCAGCGGGTGATTAGGGTCTTCGCGCCATAAGATACATTGCAGGTTGTGTTGGTTAGGGTTGACAAAAATCATACGATACATTTTTTCGATATCCGCGCATATAACAAATTTATGTTTTCGAAATCTCATCATAATATTAATTAATTCGTCCTGGTTCATTGCACCTTTATATTGTATGTCGTTAAGGGATCTCCCTGAGCTGGTTTTATGGGATGCATCTATTACGACTCTAAGGGGTGTGGTTTCCTTTTCCAGGTTAACCACAGCATGGTGAGGTAGGTAGTTACAGGGCTCATTTGAGTCTCGTTTAATCATATGCCCTGATTGTTCAAATTCTTGCATAAACCTGACATATTTTTCCTTATAACCTTGGTCGCGAGAAAATTTAGATTCTAACGATTTGAAACGTTTAAATACAGCGGGTTTGGAATGACCTAACGAAGAAATGGGTTCCTTTAACGGAATGGTTACCACAAAGTTTCCATCAGGTGTGCGTGAATGGGTCTCAAATACCTTTTCACATTGAGCAATATCATCATTTGGAAACTCTGTTGTACTACTAAATTCACCAAAGTTTGGGTTCCTGGTTTGAACAAAATTGCATCTAACAGCCCTACGGCTAGAAGGTACATAGGCCGTTCCCGACACGATCCAGCCCAATCGTGTTTTTTGTAAGGTTGGCAACCCTACGCCTAATCTATACTGGTTATTGGACAAAAGATCATAAAATATCTCGACACCTAATATCATATCGATATCACCGCCTTGATAAAAGGTTTTGTCTGCCATTCGAAAATTATGTGGGATATTAAGTTGTTTTACACTTTCGACATAAGAAGGCAGTTTGCAAATCATCGGCACAATGAAGAAGGACAAATTGGTAGAAAATGCTTCACATTTTGATTGGATTGTCAGTTGACAACTGTGATTAATCTGGGTCACGCTTTCGTTAAACCCTAAAACCTCTATGTTTACACTATTTCTAGGTAAATTCAACCTTTTAAAAGCCGACTCCGTTATAAAGTTCGATTGCGAGCCCGAATCGAGAAGTGCACGCAAAGTGTGCTGGTGATTATTGACGTCGAGTACATCAATCAATGCTGTAGATATGAAAACAGTTTGTTGTAGGTATGGTTGTGTTAAATCAATATTATGGCTGGTATGCAAATTAACCGATTGTTGTGGGGTCTCAATACGTGATGTTGGAGTTGTATTTGTGGCGGGCTGTGGGTTAGTGTACAATGTAGTTAGTGGTTGCTGTTGACCTTGGTTGTTTGATTGGTTATTAGCATGATGGGAATTTCCTATATGTAAAAGTGTATGATGTTTACCTTTACAGGTTCGGCAAAGACTCGCCCGGCAGTTTGCTACGATGTGGTTCGCTCCCAAACAATTAATGCAAAGGCCTATTTTTCGGACTGCGCGAAGGCGTGACGTCACATTTAGGGCCAAGAACTTCGGGCAGTATTGAATGTAATGAGACTCTTTACAATAAGGGCATTGATTGCTAAATACCTTAGGTTTAGGGGATGGTTTTGGAGATGTACCATGACCTGGAGAGGACGCGATCACCAAGGCCTTCCTTGTTCCATTCGCTTCCGGTTGCTCATCCGGCCTGTCAGAACCCAGGGATTCCAGCAGGTCAGCCTGAGCGCGCAGAAATGACTTGAAATCCTGTAAATTAGGTAATTCACGTGAGTTGGTTTTTTCTTCCCATTTACGGTGTAAGAATTTATCAAGTTTAGAAATCAAGAGGAAAATCAATATAACATCCCAGTTTTCTGTGTTAACCGACAACTTGTTTAAGGTTCTGAGATGCTTCGACAGGTTATCAACTAATGTTCTCAAAGCTGATGGCGTTGATTGAATTGTTTCAATACTTAAGAGTTCTCGCAAGTGATTAGTGACTAGTACCTTGGGATTATTGTAACGCTCACAGAGTAATCGCCAAGCGATGGCATAGCTTTCTTCACAATAGTCCAACGAAGCTATTACGTTAAGAGCAGAACCGGTCAGACATCCTCGTAGGTATTTTAATTTTAATATAGGTTTTAGGTTACTGTCATTAACAACGGCATCAAATTGGTCCCTAAATTCCAACCAATTGGTAGCGTTTCCATCAAAAGTTAGTAACTTGATTTCAGGTAATTTTACAGAATTAGAGTGTGATTTGTCACTACTATTAGACGAGGGTGGCGCTGTCTGTGGTTTGCTATTTTCAAATTCTTGCATAAGTTTTTTACACAAAGAAACATTGGTATAATAGTTGTTCTCAAAGGCCTCTCTCTCCTGAAGTTGCACTTCATAATCCGTGCAAGCAGTTTCTATTAAATCTTGGATATTTTCATAATCAACGAGTAATTTAGTTATCTTAGAATATCGTAACTGTAAGTCGATGTATTTTTCAGCAGAAAGAGGGCCCTCAAGCGCATTAAGATATTTAACAAAAAGGGTCAATTTTCCCTTGATAATCCCCCGTTTTTTAATTAATTCCTTCAAATCGACTACTGGCTCATACATTGTAGTACTAAAGAACTTTGGTTTTAAGTAAAAGCAATTAAAATATATATAATAAATTTGAGCAAAGTACTATACAGGTAGAAAAAAAGGGCTCACTACTTAGATAGGCAAGGCTACTTATCTTATTCTTCGATGTCACTGGTGAATGTTGGTTGTTTGTGGCCACCGCGTGGCCTATTGGTAGGTTATGTCGATCAACATCGACACAGACGAAGTTCTTGGTAAATGCCGTTTTCCGTAGTTTTTCTTTCCCTGTTTGCCTCGTCTTCAACAAATATGGGTTTGTTCCGAAGATCCACAGAAGGACATCAGGTCCCAGGCTATCTCTGGCCCCTAGCCGTGCACCACGTCTTCCGATGAAAAAATATCTCCGTTGCGCTCTTGATTTTTCCAATGGCCGGTTCGGTTTCGTGTTTGCACTATATTTCTTCTGTGTTTTTTTAATCCTCGGACGGGAGAAGGGGTCACCAATGTAAATTTATAAGGATGAGCAGGGAAAAAAACTCCTTGATTGAATTGCGGTCTCGTTTATTCCGCTATCCATGGACGACTGCCAGAAATATCTAGAACACTGTTCCTCTCATACATATAATAATAGATGCCCTCTAGTAGCAACAAGTTAAACTAGGTACTTACATTACAGTTGTCAGTAAGCGCCATCTGTTCGAAACTAGTGGGACCACAAGAAAGAGCCACCTGGTTCGTACAGATGTGTAATAAGGAAATATGTTGTTAGTAGTTGGTTTCAGCTTCCAACAGATGGAACCACTAACTACTAACAGTAGGTATCCATGTAATCATTCATCTTGAGTTAAAACGTGCTCGCATATTATTGTTACGTTTGGTTTGATATTATTGAACATCATCTTAAAAATATATCTATGGCGTCACTTCTTTCTGTGAACTTTATTTGTACACAGAGGCATACAAAATTTTAACTAAGGTACGTGAGGGTAAAATGGTCACGTTAAGCTTTGTCATCCTATAAAACCAAAACTAGGAGGAGAACAGGGAGAAAAACATAAAATCATATACTATAACCCATATATTAGGAAAAAGATAGCAAACAATATTAGAAACTCTACAAAAAATCTACTTAAAAAAGCTAACTACACTACACCAACACCATACTAAAATCGACTAAAATATTTAATATAATGTCAACTCTCAAAGTGGTGTCGATAAAGCAGCGCCCTTTTGAGCCTTTATTATTTCATTGACTTATGAAGAGCTATCGTATCACAAAGTCATCTAACCAAACAAGGCTGAAGTTTTTTGTTACAAGAAAGTGTTCATGTTATCCGGATGACCATATTATCCTCACGTAGTACGAGGGCGGCACTGAAAATTTCGGGAATCAAGGAAGTGACACAACATTACTATTTAAAAATGTATTTATTGCTTTTCGAAGTATTCTCCGCGAAATTTCACACATTTTTCCATACGATGGAACCAATCATTGAAGCAACCATTCCATTCGGAAATTGGGGTCTCCAAAAGGGCCGTTTTGTAGGCGTCCACAGCTTCTTCAGGTGATGAAAATCTCTGTCCACGCAATTTATTCTTTATTTTAGGGAAAGTATAGAAATTATTAGGGCTTAGGTCGGGGCTGTACGGTGGATGGTCTAATAATTCTATGTTTTCTTGCTCTAAAAACTCTTTTGTTCTGTGTGCGATGTGAAAACTCGCATTGTCGTGATGGAGGATGATGCGGCGGTTGCAGTTCTCTTTACGGAGTTCAGAAACGACCTGTGGCAAACAAATGCTAGTATACCATTCTGCATTAACCGTTCTTTGTCCCTCAAGGGGAATAGTCGTAACATGGCTGGTTTTGGAGACAAACGTGGCCACCATTTTTTTGCAACACTCCGTGAACGAACAATTTTTGTTGGCTTTAACTCATTTTCGAACACCCAAACTCGTGACTGGTTTTTTGTTTCGGGTTTCTACGCGTTTATCCAGAATTCGTCACCTGATACAATGTTTTATACAGCATTTGAGGATCCTGCGTGGAATCTTTCGAGAGTTCTGACGTATCAAGTAACGCGAGCCGCTTTTTGCTCTTCACAGAGCGAATGCGGTATCCGACGGGAAAACAACTTTTTTACACCTAATTGTTCATGAAAGATTATTTGTATTTGATACATGCCAATGTCTAAAGTTGCTTGAATTTCGCGGTATGTCACATGTTCATCTTCCTCAATCAGCTTACGCACAGCATCAACGTTTTCTTGGGTGACTGCAGTTTTTGGACGACCTTGACGGGGATCATCACTGAGCTTGACACGTCCACGTTGAAATTCAGCAAAGCAGCGATAAATTGTGGTTTTGGATGGGGCTTCATCAGCAAATGCAGAAAGCATCCAGTCAACACACTGTTTTTGTGTTAAACTGCTTCGAAAGTCATAATAAATCATCGCTCTTGAATTTTCTCGAGTCAATTCCATTTTCTCAAGGACTAAACAATTTTGACAAAATCTTGTGACAAGACCGAGAATCTTTTTTTAAATAAATAAATGGTATTCGATTTTTAAAACCAAGGAGTTTTCAATTAAAAAGATTTTAATGTGACAGGAACAGTGGAAATATTCCATTCCCGATACTTTTAGTGCAGCCTAGTACTATATTTATTTAAGAATTTCCAAACCTTGACGGGGATCATCACTGAGCTTGACACGTCCACGTTGAAATTCAGCAAACCAGCGATAAATTGTGGTTTTGGATGGGGCTTCATCACCAAATGCAGAAAGCATCCGGTCAACACACTGTTTTTGTGTTAAACCGCTTCGAAAGTCATAACAAATCATCGCTCTTGAATTTTCTCGAGTCAATTCCATTTTCTCAAGGAGTAAACAATTTTGACAAAATCTTGTGACAAGACCGAGAATCTTTTTTTAAATAAATAAATGGTATTCGATTTTTAAAACCAAGGAGTTTTCAATTAAAAAGATTTTAATATGACAGAAACAGTGGAAATATTCCATTCCCGATACTTTTAGTGCAGCCTAGTACTATATTTATTTAAGAATTTCGGCTTCGTAGCACAGAAGTAAAGCGTTTGGTTGAGGCGGTGCAGAGCCGCATGTTCAAATGCCGCGCGGAGTAGGTGTTTTATAGCAATGATGCAAATAACAAATGATTTAGGTATCTGGTTTTGAATATTTGTCCTTAAACAAAAGCCCATACAGCCTCCACGAACAAGGAGATCCTATTACAGAGGTAACGTAGAAATGTATTGAATTTTAGAGCAGCTCCGACTAAATAGTTTCCGTTTCTAATAAGAAGTTTAATATTTATTGTATATGGTACGTGAGGGTAATATGGTCATCCGGTTAATATGGACATTTTCTTATAACTCAAAAACTACAGCCTTGTTTGCATGGATGGCTCTGTGATACTCTGTGATACGATAGCTCTTCATCAGTCCATCAAATTTATCCATGCTATGTAGGCATTCTAGTAAATATTTTTGTCGATTTTAGTATTGTGTAGTGTAGTTAAATTCATTTTTTGAAATGTTCCATATATTGCCAAAGCTTGTTTAGTATTTTTTCTTAATAAATTAGTTATAGTCTACGCCTTTGTGGTTTTGTCGGCAAAGCTTAAGGTATCCTCACATACCTTATTGTATATTCTATGGTTCTTATCGGGACTATTCATAATATACACACACTATACAAATATAACAAGTCACAATAGAGTTAGAAGAAAAGAATTCCATCGAAAACATCAATGTGAAAGAAGGTCAAATTCGATACAATCGACGTCTGGGCAATCGGGGGTTGTGTGTTTTGCACATAAAAGTGTTCAAATCTGAACGAACTAACGAAATGTAAGTAGGTACAACGTTCTTGGAACCTTGATGCCAAATTTTAAGTTTTCAAGTCACCTAGAACTTCTTTATAATCGGTAATAAAAAGGTAAGCTAGTTTTTGTTGAGGCCGTGAATCAATGTAAGTGATAAAATGACTTTTCAGACGTTAATAAGTCAAATATGTGGAATTGGGGATATCAGTAGGGAGCTTATTTTTGAATAATGGGGAGGGGGAAAGAGTCGAAAGTAGCTCGAAATAGTATTTATTTATACAATACTAGCTTGCCAGGCAGACGTTATTCGGCCCTTTTCGACGACCTTTTGTCATGTCCTATTGAAAACCCCTAAATTCAAAAAAAATTGTGGGTCACTCATGGGCAAAAAAACTATCCTATCTCTCAAGTTGGACCAAACTGCACATGGTGTGCAAATTTGATTAAAATCGGTTAAGTAGTTTAGGAGTCCATCGCGGATTCGCGTGACACGTAACTTAGACTAGCTTGCCAGGCAGACGTTGTTCTGCCCTTTTCGACGACAATTTGTCATGTCCAATTAAAAATTATCAAATTCGCAAAAAATAAATTGTGGGTCACTCATGGGCAAAAAAACTATCCTATCACTCAAGTTGGGCCAAACTGCACATGGCGTGCAAATTTGATTAAAATCGGTTAAGTAGTTTAGGATTCCAGTGTCCAGTGATACGTAATTTATATATATATATATATATATATAGATTTGCTGCCGGTGCGACGCTCATTTCTTTTCCGAACTTGGCCGACAATCTACCGCGGATCTAGATCTATATTATGGTATTAAAAATGACAGAAGTCTTAAAAGGCGTTGCATAGTTTTATTAGAGCGATTTATGTAAGTTATATAAATTTTTATTAAAAGAAACTAGCCTATCGTATTAAGAAAATCTGTATAGATATGCCTACTGCTATCTAGTGACAAAAGCTGTAATAAACTATGTGTCTTACTTTACCTCAATGACAGTCACGACTTTTTCTGTCACCAGGGCGGCGTTACTTAAAATGAGGTGTAATATTTTTGACAAATTTCATAGCGGAAATGTTAATGTTTTTGAAGATTGTAAAGATAAATGTTTCTTACAGTACCATTAGTTATATTTCATATTAATTTTATTAAAATAAATAAAATAAACCACAGATATTAATAAAAGAGAAACAATAAAAAAAGAGTTAAAATGTGCAAAAATTAAAGAGCAAACCACTGAGACATTGTTTTATGTATTAATATTATACTCTGGAAACCGATAAACTTTTATTTAAAACTAACTTTTTAATTTAATGACATTGTGTTGACAAAAAACTATCTCAGCGTCTACTAGCGACATCTGATGGGCGGAAAATTATTAGCCCTCATTCTTTCAAATCTAAGCAATGTCTTATATAAACAGTAGATGGCGCTTTATTTAAAATTAAGTCATCAGATCCTAATAAGAAAAAACTAGGTTTAAAAAAATTGAATGATTACGGTTAATTATATTAATTAAAAGCCTTTCATTGCTTTTTGTTTTACCAGTTTGCCTCTATAATGAGTTTCACAGTAAGATAAATTTTTACTCTTTTAAAGATTTTGTTAACTAAGAGTTAGTACATTTTTTAAACTCTTGTAACTTTTCAACCACGGAACATATTAATATTTCGTGTTATTTAGTGTTTTAAAGGAATATTATTTATTAAGTAGAGTATCGTTATTAATATTTAGTTTAATTTTTATAGATAGCTATGTTGATTTTTCACTTTTATGGTTCTGTTTGTCTGCCGTCGCAGGTAGCGGAACTTAACTTGTGTCTAAATACTAGGAACAGACACAAGCTACTAGTACTAGTTACTCGACTTCACCGAGGCAGTAATTCATTCTGGGGCGATGTATACGCTTTTGTAACAAAATCCCAGAAAATATACAAAATTTGACATACACAAAGTTCAAAAACTTCATTTAACTAAGTTTGTATAAAAAGAGTTATTATAATATTAAAGAATTTATTGATGACAGTAACCCCTGGGAAGGGTGATCGCTACCAAGCTATTTCTAATTTGTTTTGTGTTCTTTTATTAAAAGAAGTCCCGCTAGTTGTCTTGCTGGTTCTTCCCAGGACAGAGCTTTTTTTGCAAGCCAGGTAAATGAAAAAAAATTTCAATAAGTATTATTTATAATCCAATATTGAATAAAAAAGTTTCTGTTTTTGTTTCTGTCACGTTACTTAGGCTCAAATTCTCGTTTCTGGAAAATAAAAAAATTGGTTGCCTGTAAAGTCGGTATACGGGCGAAAGTTTTACGTGACAACGACTTTGAGTGGTAAAATAATTTTAATGTGAATATTCATTCGTATAGTAGGAAGAAGGATGAAATAACACTTTTTATGTCTGTCTCTCTCGCTCTTAGGCGGGCTAACCATGCCCGAGTGGAAGGGACGCGTGCCTCTCACTCGCTCTCATTGTGAGCGCATAACGTGAGCGGAGCGTAACGCAGTTTCTTGAAGTGTCACCCGGCAAACCAATTTATAAGACGTTGTCACGTCAAAATATTTCTGCAAAACACAATTGCTACCTAGTTTTCGGTTTCGAATGTTGTGATCGTTATACCATGCCGCGTAGCCTACAATACTAGGTGGATCAATAAGTTTTCGAAATACGACACTTATCAAAGAGTTTTTTTTTCGAATCTTAATTCATTAATAGACAAGAACAGAAAAAAACTAAATTAAGAACTATACCCATTTTTTTTTTCAAATTTCACAATTGGCGAGAATTTGATTCTTATGAAAAAGGCAGAAACTCGAAATTCAAGCAGTTATTAAAAATATTATAAAAAAATATTTCTACCTGATTTTTTTCTACAAAGTGTTTTTGAAGAACTGCAGTCAACTTTGGCAGACAATGCTCCGTCTTAGTCTTATTCTATAGTGGCATACTGGCGCGCTGAATTTAAACGCGACAGAATCGCCTGCAGTGAAGAAACTCGCTCCAGACGGTCAACAGCAGCCGCTACGCAAGACAACGTTAAAGCTGAGATTCATAGTCTTTTGTTTGAAAGAATTCAGTTTATTTTAACTCATGCCCTTAAATTAAAAAAAGTGGCCGCGCGTTAGGTTCCTCGAATGTTAACAGACTCCCAAAGGAAAGCTAGTAAAGCAGATCCAGATTCTTTTTAAGATCATTTCGTAACCGAAGGTGAAATGTGGGTACACCATTTTGACCCGGACACGAAAAATCAAAGCAAGATGTGGAAAAGACCGTCTTCCCCGCCAGCCAAGAGGTATAAGGTGTCTGCGTCCGCTGAAAAAGCCTTTTGGGATTTGGAAGGTATAATAATGATCGACTATTTAAGTAAACGAGAGACAATAATTGGAGATTATCATTAATCAAAAAACTACGCGAAGAACCAAAGAACAAACGTCGAGCAAAATTGATAATACCCCTGCTGATCCATCTGAGTGCTGCGATCCGAGCTGCCGGGTTTCAGTTGATGCAGCACACACCTATTATCGCACTTGCGTGGTATGCAAATGGATGAGGCCGATGAGGTGAGCGACCTTTTTCGAGATCCAGGATCAAGCCTTTTTTCCGGGGGAATTAACTAACTTGCTAAACGCTATTCAAAGTGTATTATCGTTTAAAATAATCATACCCTGTGTAAAACTTTACGGAACAGGAGAAAATTTTAGCGTCGAGTTAACTTTTTTTACATTATATAAAATAGTTATTCAATGTGGACGTACATTTATCTCGCGTTCGCTTTTATAAATATTAATGCATGACCGGATGACATCGTTTATGTATTTAGGTTTAGCATCTCACAATAATTTAGCTAAAGATATAAAAATATTTAAATGAAACTAGTTTTTTTTTTGTTTACTTTTTATAAGCCAGTGCTTGACCACAATCCCACCTGGTGGTTAGTGGTGATGCAGCCTTAGATGGTAAATCGCACTGTCTTAGCGTAACAAATGCCTGTTCACTCTTGCCTTGAAGACGTCCAGTTTGTATTCGGACGGAAAGATAGACGCCGGCAAATTATTCCACTCCTTTGCTGTACGTATTATAAAAGTCGAAGTAAACCGTTTGGTTCTAATTCTTGGAACATCGACAACAAAGGGGTGAAGACCTGCCGACCACCTGATCGTTCGATGATGGCAAGGAGAGGGAGGAATTAAAGCGTGCAATTCCTGCGCACACTCATATAAAATGCCGAGAGGCTGGCCACTCTGCGCCTTTGCTCGAGGCTGACTTTGCTCGAGGTTGCTTTCAACCAAACCAAGGTCACCAATGCGCCTCTTAGCACGTCTCTGCACTGAGTGCAACGCTGCCATGTGGCATTTTGGAGCACCAGCCATATGTGACAGCATACTCCATGTACGACCGGACTTGTGTTTTATATAAGGAGCTGTCCCGGCGTGAAGTAACGCCGCACCCTTGCAAGAACACCAAGTTTCCTATGGATTGTATCGCGTATATAAACTTTTTATATTCCCAACGTTTCGAGCACTTTACAGCACCTCTAAAGCTTGTACACTCTGCAAAATGCAGGAGTGTACAAGCTTGATTGTGAATGTGGTCTATCTTACATACGAAAAATTAAAAGATCAATTAAAACCCGCGTTAAAGAACATGTCGAGCGGAGCGTAGATTCTTCACATAGTTGATGTGAAGGATCGACGCTCCGGGAATTCTGCAGTACGTGAACATGCACAGGATCGCCACTGTCACTACATCAGATTTGATAGACCACAAATCCTCGCTAAAGAACACCGATCCGTTCCAAGGATGATTCGCGAGGTTATTGAAATCAAAAAACATCCTAATTTCAATGGATGGGTGCTACCATCTGCTTGGGATCCTATAATAAATAAAATTAATTCCCAACCCAAGCATACAACAGCATGACTTCAAGATACCATAAGTTCATACTGTGTAGATCGGAACAAAAATTAATAATTTTAATCTGTGGGTAACCGCGGTTAACTATGATACGGGACGTCGAACACCTTATTCCCCCCCGTGACCATGGGTGCTGTAAAAAGCTCGAAACGGTGGGAATATAAAAAAGTTAATTTAGGCGATAAAATCCATAAAAACCAGTTTTATTTAAATGTGTACCTTTCGCGTAAATATAAGAAATCATTATATAAAAATGTCTTCTGTATGTTTCTAGGAACTTTACAACATACCTACCTAACATGTCAAATTTCAAAATGCGTTTAAAACGTTCTCGGTCGAGACTATTATGTTATATAAAACTTGGAATTATGTGTTAAATATTGAATGTTAAAATTCCGATATAATTCGTCGTGGAGTAACACAGTCCTTATTGCCAGAAACCTTTGCGCGTCAGCCTGCGCCTGCACAGGTCACCAAAGTTTCATTGTAATCAGATGAATTAAGACATAAAAGGAAACATTTATTTATTACCTATCACTCAAGCCCATTACCTGCCGAGTTTGTCACGCTTGGCAGTAGATTTGCCAGATCGGAAGACCAAAATATCTGGACCAATTTTGAAAATGTCGCGATTTTGGGATTCTTGTCGGGAGAAATGAATATTAATAATAAAAATGGGCTACAGAAAGTCCTTAAAAGAAAACTTATTTAGGTACACTTAATTTTTAGGTTACCACATCTATTTGGCATTGGACTTAAGAGTCCACCAGTTCGGGTCTTTTAGTAGTTTTCATAAAATATTTAAAATTCAAAGTTCAGTCTAATTACTAACTCAGATTTTATTAAATCAAAGGCCATACGTTAAATATCCGAGAAGCTGTTTGTCTGGAGGTTTTGTCGGGAGTCCGGAGCTCATTTTAAATGTCGGGAGAAGTCAGATAAATCCCGACCATATGTCAACCCTACTTGGCCAACTTGCCAACCGCAGTTTTATTAAGAAGTGTAGTGGCGGTGTACGTGAGCGGCACTGAAAATTTCGGGAATCAAGGAAGTGACACAACACTACTATTTAAAAATGTATTTATTTCTTTTCGAAGTATTCTCCGTGAAATTTGACACATTTTTCCATACGATGGAACCAATCATTGAAGCAACCATTACATTCGGAAGTTGGGGTCTCCAAAATGGCCGTTTTGTAGGCGTCCACAGCTTCTTCAGGTGATGAAAATCTCTGTCCACGCAATTTATTCTTTATTTTAGGGAAAGTATAGAAATCATTAAGGCTTAGGTTGGGGCTGTACGGCGGATGGTCTAATAATTCTATGTTTTCTTGCTCTAAAAACTCTTTTGTTCTGTGTGCGGTGTGAGAACTCGCATGGAGATGATGCGGCGGTTGCAGTTCTCTTTACAGAGTTCAGAAACGACCTGTGGCAAACAAATGCTAGCATACCATTCTGCATTAACCGTTCTTTGTCCCTCAAGAGGAACAGTCGTAACATGGCTGGTTTTGAAGACAAACGTGGCCACCATTTTTATTTTGCAACACTCCGTGAACGAACAATTTTTGTTGGCTTTAACTCAATTTCGAACACCCAAACTCGTGACTAGTTTTTTGTTTCGGGTTCGTACGCGTATATCCAGGATTCGTCACCTGGTACGATGTTGTATACAACAGCATTTGAGAATCCTGCGTGGAATCTTTCGAGATTTCTGACGCACCAAGTAACGCGAGCCGCTTTTTGCTCTTCACAGAGCGAATTCGGTATCCATCGGGAAAACAACTTTTTTACACGTAATTGATCATGCAAGATTATTTGTATTTGACTCACGCCAATTTCTAAAGTTGCCTGAATTTCGCGGTATGTCACATGTCGATATTCCTCAATCAGCTTACGCACAGCATCAACGTTTTCTTGGGTGACTGCAGTTTTTGGACGACCTTGACGGGGATCATCACTGAGATTGACACGTCCACGTTGAAATTCAGCAAACCAGCGATAAATTGTGGTTTTGGATGGGGCTTCATCACCAAATGCAGAAATCACCCGGTCAACACACTGTTTTTGTGTTAAAACACTTCGAAAGTCATAATAAATCATCGCTCTTGAATTTTCTCGAGTCATATTTCAAATTTTCTCAACGACTAAACAAGTTTGACAAAACCTTGTGACAAGACCGGGAATCTTTTTTTAAATAAATAAATGGTATTCGATTTTTAAAACCAAGGAGTTTTCAATTAAAAAGAATTCAATATGACAGGAACAGTGGAAATATTCCATTCCCGATACTTTTAGTGCCTAGTATGAGAATTCACTACCTTTTATCATCCCGTGGGTGTCCTTAGAGGCGACTGAAGCATCTTTCTGACCACAAAGAAGCATTTTTTATAAATCTAAATATATAATAAATAATATATCATAGCCAAAAACATAGATTTATAAAATTAATTTCGTAGGGCCGTTTTTCAATCCTTAGATAAAAGTGAATGAATTAAATAATGAAATATACTTTATTGTACTCCAGAAAAACATAAGAGTGAAAAAAAAACAACAAATTATTTAAAGGTACATACCATTCACTGGCCTTTTCGCTTAGAACCTAGATCTCTACCAGGCAACCATTGCAGAGGATATAATGACCTGTGAGAATGGGTAAGGGTTCTTCGGTTGTTGGAAAATATATACGACATAAATATAATCAAAATATACTCAATAAATACATAATAAATAAATACATTTTAATTACGAAAACATAAATAACATATACAAGTGCAGAAAGGGTTAAACAAGTAAGTGGAAAGTAAGGAAAAGTATGTGATCAGTATGGTGAGTGGAGAGAACCGGAGACCCTTTTTTAATGGAATCGAGGCATTCTATCTAAGTCCTCAGGGGTGACAACGTGCATTTTGATTCTTAATTGAGGATAAATGTGTATGTCTATGGGCCACAGCATCCACTTACCATCAGGTGGACTGTGTCCTCGTTTGTCACCCAATGCTATAAACAATCAACACAAACATGTTAACAACATATGGTTTTATGAATATAATAGTTTGTTTCACTTGGGTATTTAGTTACTATAGGTAATAATTTTTGACAGATATTTTATGATCGATGATTTAAAAATCAGCCCCTAAGTAGTTAATTATATTATGTTCATCATATTGAAAGAATAAGGATCGGTTTATACATTTTTATTATATTAGATGAAGTAAAAAGCCTTTAGCATCATTTGTAACAAATTAATCACATCGTCCAAGTATCGCTATCATAGACCCATAAATCTGAACTTTATAGGAATGTTTTAAAGTTTTAACCGACTTAAAAAGGAGGATGTACTCAATTTGATTGTATATTTTCTTTATGAGTGTTACCTCAAAACTTTTTTCTAGGTGAACCGATTTTGATGATTCGTTTTTTTATTTGAATGCTGGTTTTTCCCAATTTGATCAAATTCTGTACCCCGGTTGAGCCGATCCATTTGGGTTGCAGTCATCTATAACTATAATAATAATAATAATAATAATAATATATATTCCACAACTGTCACACAACGCCATCTAGTCCCAAGCTAAGCAGAGCTTGTGTTATGGGTACTAGACAACTGATAAACATACTTATATATTTCTAAATACATAAATATTATAGATAAATTACACCCAGACACAGAACAAATGATCGTGCTCATCACACAAACATTTGTCCTGGGTGGGAATCGAATCCACGACCTCCGGCATAGCAGTCAGGGTCACTAACCACTAGACCAACAGGCCTGTCGTCCTGGTAGAGCCACGCTGTATAACTGCAGCGTGGCTCTACCACGTAATATATTGTCACCAAATTGGACGAAAGCCTGGTAGGCTATATACCACTTGTATATAATAATCTCTTGACAACTGCCATAATATTCAGAAGTTGAATTGTTGAAGTCAGCTAAGAGAATATCCTTAAAGTTGTTAAGTTAAGACAAAATATACTTATTACAAGAAGTGGTCTATATTTAGTCTATGGTTTTAGCTACTTATAATCTGTTTAATAAACGAGTACCGCAGAGATGGGTTTGCAAACTAAGTTAGAAGTTATGGAGTTTCATAAAAAATGTCAAATTTTGCAAAGACCGCATATGTCTTATTACAAAAAAGTTGGTCTAGTAGTCTTAAACGCGATTGATGATGAAGTACCAGGTTCGAATCATGGCGACGATGGCCAAAATTAGTTATTGGTTTTTTCTACCAAGAAATTTTCAGTAGCAGTTTTTCAGTCTCACGTGCCTCGGAAAACACGTAAAAACTCCTTTCTGATTTCTGCCTGGTTGTGTGGTGTTGGTTTGCCGTCCCATATGACTGTGAGATTAAGGCAATAGAGAGTGCACACTCGGGCACTATAATCCTGTCCTGCGCAGATGGCTGGTCTCCGGGGACTGGTTACCGTGACCGAAATTCGGTCTGGGGGACATTATTATTCCAAAAGGTGGTTTATCTTGGGCTTACAAGAGTCTTTCTAACGAAAGATGTCCCTTGGCCGAAATTTGACGTTCACCGTTAAATTCCATATTTTATATATTTTAGTTCGCACATTTCTTCTGAGAATAATTATAGACTATTTTTTATAAGATGGATAGTGTTCTAAAAGATGGCGTTTCCTTAGCGCAGTGACTTTGCAATGAGGTACGGCGCAGATGTCCGCGGGTTCGAATACTGCACTAAATAAGTACTTATATGGCCTACAAATAATATTTCCGGTTCTGGGTGCTTCCCTTGTGCAATTTATGTATGTAAACTGCCTCCACTATGCAGGAGATATTACATATTTTTTATAGAATAAGGTCGACAAACGAGCACGCAGTCCACCCGATGGTAAGTGAATTATGTGATCTATAGACATCTACATTAATCCTCGATAACGCATAAAATTCAGATGCGTTTTCAACCCTAAGGACTAGAAAGAAATGCTTCGTATCCAGTAAAAAGGGTCTCCGGTTCTCTACACTTACCACATCACTGTTAAGCTACTATTTTACGCTGGTATTCTGTAATAGTACGGTCCTTCCCCGGTCGAGCCGACCCATTCTTTGCTACACATATAATATGGCTGCAGCATGGCTCTACCATCTAAAAACTAGTGCGACATGTTTATAAAAAATAAAGATAAAAAATATCTTCGAACGTGTAGTCCATAGTAGTCCCTGTTCACGTCACGTCGCCGTCACGTAGCTTATAAAGATATATGCATAAGAAAAACATACAAGGAAGTAGACCAATGTACCGTTGCATCGTCCGACTCATCAGTATACTCGTAAACGCGGTGACCAACACTCGTTTCTTATGATCTTCGGTCTGCGGTCTGGACCGACGCGTAGTTAAACGTACGGCGACCAACGGGTTTTAAGTTAACGGTAAGTTATACGACTTGTGAAGGATCTTGTTTATAGATTTAAAATGCTTATTAGGACCAAGCTTATTACGAAGAATTTTAGAACTTTTGAGTTAATTCTTTTTCTATTACTTAGCTCAAAATAAACAAAACCCTCATAAATTTATAATTAATATGTATCTTGCGATAGCATAACTTTGTTTAAGATTTTTAACGATCACAAATAGGGCTGTCACCTATCTGTTTTACCAGTATTAGTACCGTGTAGTTCCCATGTTTATGTGAGACTTAAACCAAAAAAGTGACAACTGTGTTACTTGGCTAGCATGTCGTAAAGTACCAATAGTGGAGTGTTGGATTTCAGTAGGTGATGGTCTAGCCAAATATCTCTTCTTTCACAATTTTCCCTCTAAATCCATATTTTTTGACAAAACGTGGTCCGAGTAGCTCTTTGCTCTTTGGACTCTGCCTATCCCGAGGATCACAGCCATGATTATGTTTGTATAATACACGTACATACTTTATTTCTCTTTTAAATATGTTTTATTGTTAAACAAAAATAAATTACGTTAAGTTTACACTTTAAAAACTTCAAAGTTTTCAGTGATAACGCCATAGGTGAGCCGAATTTGCGGTTAGACTTCGATCAAACGAACGGGCTTTCTTGGATCAACATTTTGTTTTTAAAGTCAATTATAATATCCAAAAATATATTAAAATATATATAGATATTGATAATGTTTTCAAATACTGTTATTATTCGTTGCCAAGCAAAACTCATTAGTTTTCTATAAAAACTTGATTGCAACCTTAGCCACATACGGCGTGTAAAATTAAACATGAAAATGCAAAAAAATGTCATTAGTTTTTACATGGTAGAGCCAGGCTCTCACAGAATACAGCGTGAAACAGCATACTAATAAAAAAAGTAATAATACTGCTGTGTTACATATAGTGATTGTAGAGACCCGGAGACCAGTTTTAATGGTAAAGTGACATACAATCTTAGTCCTCAAAGGTAACAACGCATCTGCATTTTAATTCTTATTCGATGATACGTCTAAATATCTTTGGGTTTATTATCGTTGAGTTGGGTTTTCATCCACTTAATATCAGGTGGACTATGTGCTCGATCGTCACCCTAATTCTATAAAAAAAAACTACAATGGATTAATCTGCATTACAGATAATCCATTTTAGTTTTTTTTATTATACGAGAGAAACAAATTTCAAGATATATCGATTTCAAAACGCTTTGTTCTATTATGTATATTTTTTTCGCTACAGTGTAATTATCGCTGTAGCACGAATGGTTCAGCTCGACCGGGGAAGGACCATACTCGCATAGAACCCTAGCGTGAACTAACAACTATCATATTGATGTGCATTGAGAGTATTTTAGATACTTAGATACAGTAGCATAATACTGCTGTGTTTCGTATATTGAGTTACGAGAACCGGAGCTTTTTTAAATTATAACGAGGCGTTCCATCTCAGTCTTTAGAGATGGCCACGTAACTACAATTCTATCCTTAATGGAGGAAAGATGTGGGTTTTTAAGGGCCTGAGAAGCCACTTATCATCACATGGAGTTTGTGCTCACTTTCAAACCTTATTTCTATAAAAAATGCTAAGGAGAAGGAATAGGCAATATAGATAAAAAAAGGTTTTATTTTGTATTAAAAGTGACTAGCGTCTTGTTCAAGAGTAAGGACTGCGAAGTATACAAATGTATTATACAAATTCGACATCTGTGACAAATCACTCCTATCACAATAATTTTTAGTTCCGTTAGAATTTTAGAGTTAATAGTACTGTCAGTATTATTTTATTAAAAAGTTCTAAATATATCATACCGTTAGGAAAATAGATTTATTCGTTTGCTAGAAGTGGCACGCTTAATCGTTTATTAAGAGTTCAATTGGCTTGGTAACACTCGTCGTAATGGTATGTTTTACGTCTTACGTTTTTACCTCAGTTATATGTAATATATAGAGCATAGTAATAAAACAGGAACTCTTGTTTTACACCAAAAAGTAACTTATACCTCAATCTATCTTACGTTTGTTCGCACATACTGTACCTACTGTATTTACATTTTTATATAACAAAGAAGATCACAGAAAGTTTATATATATATATATATATATATATATATATATATATATATATATATATATATATATATATATATATATATTTACATAGATTAAAGACAATTATTCAGTTCAAATTATTTTCATCATCAGAATCAAATTATTTTTTTAATTGAGTAAATCAAGACATTCAAAATATAACTAACAAAATATTTATTGTTATTTATAAAGTAAGGTTCCTTTTTGTTACTTTTAATTATAGCCGTTCGGATAGAGGGGTTGATGATATTTGGGAAGTAAAAGTATAATGTTCCTACATTTACGCGAACACTGCACATTTAAATAAAACTAGTTTTTACGGATTTTATCGCGTATATTAACTCTTTTGATCACGGTGACCCATGGTGCTGTATGTATACGGGATAAAATCCGTAAAAACTAGTTTTATTAAAAATATAAACTAACGGCATATGTAAACGTTAGCACACGGGCCTCCTCTCATTTTTGACGACGTAAGTTGATTAAAATAACGGTTAAAAAGAAATTTGAATAAATGATACGATTTAGCTAAAAAAGAACGAACTTTTAATGGTAGAAATTTATGAGTCATGGGTAAATTAAAATTATTAAGGTTCGAGATATCTCTTATATAGCTGTTATGATTACAATAGATCCAACCGGGATGTTTTTATTTATTTAAACGGAATTATTAGCTCATAGTTTATTTCGTTGATTACATAAATAACAACCTATTTTAAGTCCAATATAGTAAAAAAGTTTGAACATAACTGAAACAAATTGTCCTTCCAAATTCTCCTTGATTGCTTTTAATAAAATAATACAGATATTACGTATTTGACCGAATGACACAAATATTTATACATTAGCATCATTAATAAATTAATCAATGTAAATAAAATATCCAAACAATAACAGTCGTCGGTGAAAGTGGCCGGCTCTGCGCAATCGCTACGTCTATGGTCCCGATGCACCGGCGGCGTTGTTCGCCGATACTTCTTGAAATTAAGGTCACTTTCTCTGCGAAATCTTAGGACTAAGTCACTACCCGTATAAAGATATATACATATAGATAGTATACATTTATGGAACTTGAACTTTCCTTGCAAAACAAGAGCATGTAGACGGAATATTTGTTGACATTTTATAACAAGCTTTAGGTTTAAATTTTTCCTTAAATATCGTAATGTATCTTTTTGCCTAGTCGTGCCTTTTTATATAAATGTTACGCGATATCTTTGATAATTAAACTAATCAAAATTATTCTATATTTATAATAGGTCCCATATAAACCTGTAGAGAAAATTACACCCCTAAGGGTGGGAAAATACGGAATGGAGCTTTTAATGTAAGTTTTTAGGCCATTCTAGTAGTTACCTTAGATCATTCAAACGCACAAATGGTTCACCCATTAAACTTTTAATAAATAATAAAAGCTGACTTAAACTTACACTAAATAGAATAACAGTAAACTTACACTAAATAGAATAATACCAGGAAAATAATTTGTACATAACAACTTTAGAATTAAATTTTTTAATACATTTTGTCTTATACGTGGTAGAGCCATGCTGCAGTTACATTAGTAGTATAGTTGTAGCACGAAAGGGTCGGCTCGACCGGGGAAGGACCACGCTCTCACAGAATACCAGCGTGAAATAGTAGCTTAATGCTGCTGTATTTCGTATGGTGAGTGTAGAGAACCGGAGACCCTTTTTACTGGAAACGAGGCATTCCATCTTAGTCCTCACGGGTGACAACGCATCTGCATTTTGATTCGTAATCGAGGATAGATGTAGATTTCTATGGGCTACAGCAACCACTTACCATCAGGTGGACTGTGTGCTCGTTTGTCGCCCTATTCTATTTAAAAAGAATCGAATTCAGTTTGGGTACCTTCAAAGTCACAGTAAATTTTGGCATCCAATGCCTTGTATTTTTCCGTGTAAAGATTCGATATACTTACTTACCTGATTTGAACCAATGAACCTCAGTAATCTACTCGGAGTTTCTTAAATTTGTATGTTCTCCTAACTGCTAAGCCTGATCGTTCATCATCATTATCATTATTCCCCATCACAAATCTACTGCTGAACAAAGGCCACACCCAAAAAATGCCATTTTCGTTAGTTCTGGTCGTTAAGTAACTACAAAATTACTCTCTAGAGAGGGAAAATTTCATTGTAATTGTATGTCTCTTTCACGCAACCATAAACGCTTGCATCCCATCCTCGCGGTATTGACATTCCGGCGTATTTAGCTCGAGCGTTTTGCTTTCTCCTTTTTAATGCACCTAAGTGCTGGAAGTTTCCGATAGGGCCTTATTAGTCAGCTGTGTAGTAAATGTTATATAGGTGCGGAGCGTAGTGGACAGAGTACCTAATTATTGATTCGCGAGCCCCGACTTCTAAATCCAGTCATATTAGGCTACATATTTATCAAAAATTCAAATCACTTAGTTAATGTTTTATATATTTTGCATCTTATTATCGATCTTTCATAAGCGTTACATTATATGCGTCTCATTTTTGAGTAAATATAGTAATAACTATTTATAACATGATTCAAGAAATTCAAATCGCATGTAAAAACATTCTTAAGCAGAAGGGATATCATGTACTAGACTAGATGATTGGAATGCGTGGATATAATGAACTTTCTTAGACATTTTTCTACCTTTTTTTTACGGATCTGAAAATAAGCTGCACGAGAGTTGTTTAGAACTTATTTTTATTTCCAACTTTCACACTTTTTTACGTGGTAAAGCCATGCTGCAGCCATATTAGTAGTATAGTTCTAGCACGAATGGGTTGGCTTGACCTGGGAAGGACCATGCTATCACAGGCCACCAGCGTAAAATAGCAGCTTAACGCTGTTGTGTTTTGAATGCTCAGCGTAGAGAACCGGAGACCCTTTTTACTGGAAAAGAGACATTCCATCTTTGTCCTCACGGGTGGCAACGCATCTGCATTTTGATTCATAATCGAGGATAGATGTAGATATCTATAGGCTAGATTACCCACTCACCATCAGGTGGACTGTGTGGTCGTGTGTTACTCTCGTCCTATTACTCCACTCACCATACGAAGCACAGCAGCACTAAGCTGTTATTTTACGTTGGTATTCTGTGAGAGCGTTGTCTTTCCCAGTGGAACTAACCCATTCATGCGACAACCATAACATAGCTGGAGCATGGCTTTATTCGTATATCATTTATCACTATCATGATATTATCTGAATTACCTAATCTTGTCGTGTTGACATTAAAATTATATAATATGCAGAATCTTCGCGTTGCATAACTACGCTAAAAAATGTGTGCCTCATTTCGACATACGCATCGAATTGTGATCCATAAAGTTCAACATACATAAATTAACTGAAGCTATATTTGGCAGATTCGATTTTCAAAAAATAAAACCAGAGTAAAATTCAATAGAGATTACAACTTTAAAAAATTTGACAACTTTTCTCGAATTCGCACCTTTTCGCACCGTATCTTTTCACGGTTCGGACCAGTGTAATTAATGTCGTCAAGCAAAGTAAATCAAAATATAAAAATAAATGAATAAAATAAATCAATATATGGTTGAAGTATTTTTGCAATTTTTGTGGAAGATCTGTTATTAGTTATCTAAGTGTAAGTTTATACTAATTGTAACGTAATTATCCTGAATTAATCTGACAATCCACGTAATAAAATAAATTAAATAGGTAAAAGAAAACAAACGTCTATAACTTAGGTTTCATTTTTTTAATTTTTTGAAAAATTGTTAAAAATCAATTGAAATAACTCTGTATTAATCGTCGAACTATCCTATCGTCGTATAATTGAAAACTTTTCGATTATATGACACTGGTAAAATGTAACAGTCTATAACCAAAGAAGAAGTGTCTCGACTCGTAACAAAAAAAAAACTCACGCTCTTGCCCACAACCATACAATGACTATAGGCACAGTTCAGTCGCCCTACATCCTGACTAAGTCATATACAAAAACTATTTCAAATTCGAGCACACGTGAAACTGCTGACAATCCTTTTGTTCGAAGTCGGGTATAAGGAACGTCCAGTTAAGGCGCGGTGTGCCGAATACCAGCTCAATTCGACAGGCAACGGTACTCTAATGAATGTTTATAATGCGGCACAGTTACGTTTCTTAGACCGACGTACCCTCGACAAGTGATGAGCGAAGGACCTTTCACGTTTAGATAGGAACAACTGTCTAGCCAATCGATCGATATATTATGAATGATCAACACAAATCGTGATGCTGTTAGACTATATATTTTATGAAAGCGAACGTACTGAGGATAGTAAATATTAAGAAAGCAATTTACTAGTTATCCCATGTTAAGTTAAAGTTACGGGTTATATATGTCCCACTGCTGGGCACAGGCCTCCTCTCATTTCTGAGAGGGTTTTAGGCTAATGAAGTTTTCACCGCGCTGCCCCAATTCGTCTTGGCAAACTACACATGTCTTGGAAATATTTTTTTCTTATTTCTCAGACGTGCAAGTTTCCTCTCGACGTTTTCCTTCACCACTCCACTATCCCATGTATTGATTCATATTAATTTATTGATAAAATATAAGATCACTTTTTATACGAGGTAAAGCCACGCTGCACCTATATTATAGTTGTAGCACGAATGGGTTGGCTCGACCGAGGAAGGACCACGCTCTCACAAAATACCAGCGCAAAATAGCAGCTTAATACTGCTGTGTTTCGTATGGTGAGTGTTGAGATTCGGAGACCCTTTTTACTGGAAACGAGACATTCCATCTTAGTCCTCAGGGGTGACATTGCATTTGCATTTTGATTCTTATTAATTCCGGATAAATGTGGACGTCTATGGGCCATAGCGTCCACTTACTGATATACAAAATAAAATACACAAAAAACATAAACAATATAAGTTACAGGCACAACAGTTTATAATGCGATCTTTTTACTTTATCATACACCAAACTTAACTATCTAAATCTATACTATTCATTTATCTTGCTAAGTTATTTAACATATAAGATATTTTTATACATTACGGTAGGTTTGTAAAAAAATATATCTGCTTCTGGATTGGCCCTGAGAAAACAGTTTATCAGTCTAACGGCTCTGAAAGTGAGGCTGTTAGCCGTGTAAGGGGGCGCCACGTAGGCGGAGGCGGACAGGAGATTAATCAGTTTCGCCTATGATATATTGATAGTACGAGATTTTGATTTCTTCAATATTATAGTCATTCTGTTTTGGTCAATACTAGACAATTATTTTAAAAAAATGAAGAGATTGCGAAAAGACCGTTTAATATGTTGCAGTTGTAAGATTTACAAAACATTGTGACCCAAATTAATTGGAATTGACCCATAGTGATTTGAATTTCTGAAATATATTTATTTGTACAATGTTATTTAATTCGAATGACCACCTGTCGCTACTTCGGAAATTTTTCGGGAAAATGCCAAAAAAAACCATTTTATTTATTTACCATTTATTTTCGTAAGGAATATTTAATAGAATAATTCTTGAAAGTAATTTATGTGTAGTAAGTAGACTGGATATTTTACGCTTGTTTTTTCTTTTGCGCTCAGAAATAAAGTAAAGGGCTAGCTACAGTCCGGAAAGCGGGGGAGGGAGGTGGTGAATGCTCTTAGCATACTACGCAACCGGCTGCGTGGTCATGTGGGACTCACTATGAAAATCTAAGTGCCTGTCCACCAAACACCACCTGGTACTGGCTTTGGTCTGGAGAGCCTTTTTGCCATATCGGAGGCGACCCGCCTTGGGTAAAAGAGGGTGCAACCAATTTACGCATGGCCTAAACACCTTTAATGTCAAATTTTGTCGGAAACCATAACATTTTTTTGGCATATTATCCCTTATTCAGCTCAGACTTGCTACCACTCTGGTTCGGAAATAACCTCTGCCTCGGTAACACCAACAATATTTCTGAATGTCTCAAATTAAAATTCATTAATTACTTATGTTTAAATAATATGTATTCAGTTATGGATATGTGTGGTCAGTTTTTTCTTTTTTAGAAACGTTAGGATTTCCTTGTGTATGAAGACAGTAAACAAACATAAATTAAACAAAGACTAACAAACCAACATCCAGACTTTAAACAATTATTTGAAGACGCTACAAATACTTGTTCCTTGCTGGATTCGAACCGCGGCCCTCAGCGCAGTATTTCAATGATAACCCACTAATCCATGAAGCCTTCAGTATTGTTATTGACGGTGTGTACGATGTAGGATAAGTAACTAAGTGAAATTTCATGGTGTATAGTACCATGTTACGTAATGAGTTATGAGGAAACGCAATACCATGTGAAGCATGCAATGTTACCGCCCAATAAGGTGTTTTACTCGTAATAGTGTTTGTCAACTATGATATTATGCAAGTTGACTGCTTCATTGGCCTAGTGCGTAGCAATTTCTGATTAGGTATGAGGTCTCGGGTTCAAATGCCGGATCGGGCCAAAATCAGTACACACGAAAGCTAAAATTCAAAACGGGATTTTTCACTCAGATCAGATTGTTGGGAAACCAAAAAAACTGTATATTAATAAATTAAATAACTAATGAAATGACATTTCTTATATACATATTTCATTTTACAAATAGATTTTAAATATTGTGCCATACAATATTAGATTGTTTTTTTAACAATATGGGCAAATCATGTTTTGAATGAATAGGTATGGATAAATCACGTTTTGCCTTATGATTTTGTAAAAAAAGCTATGATTTTGTATAAATCTAATAAGCTCGTTCTAGGTAACAATAAATAAATTAAAATATAATTTATTAAAAATGAGTCAAATATGAATTGCAATTTATTTTTCCAGGCAACTGTCAAAGGACAATATCTTTTCTGCCCAAACAATCTATATTTTTTAATTTGTTCCAAAGGGACAAATTTGTTTCTGCTCGGATACATGACATTTTAAGTTAGTTACAAGTAACCATCATCATCATCATCATCATCATCATCGTCATCATTACAGCCCTTTACAAGTCCACTGCTGAACATAGGCCTCCCCCAAGGTATGCCACAAAGCACGGTCCTGAGCCACCTGCATCCATCGACTTCCTGCATGTCTTATCAGGTCGTCACTCCACCTAGTGGGAGGTCGCCCTACACTTCGTCTACCGGTACGAGGCTGCCACTCGAGAACCTTTTTTCCCCAACGGTTGTCGGCTCTTCGAGCTATATGGCCGGCCCATTGCCACTTCAGTTTACTAATCCGTTGGGCTATGTCGGTCACTCTGGTTCTACTGCGGATATCCTCATTTCTAAGTTTATCACGCAGAGAAACTCCGAGCATAGCCCTCCCCATAGCACGATGAGCGACCTTGAGCGTCCTCATACGGCCAGTAGTGAAGGACCACGTCTCTGATCCGTAAGTCATCACTGGCAACACGCACTGGTTGTACACTTTAGTTTTCAGAGATTGAGGTATACCTGACGAGAAGATGTGTCGTAATTTCCCGAACGCTGCCCAGCCGAGTTGAATCCGTCGATTGACCTCTCGGTCGAAGTTGGACTTACCTAGCCGGACTATTTGTCCCAGGTAAACGTACTCGTCAACAACTTCGAGCTTAGTGCTCCCAACAACTACCGGCATAGGTGTGACATGGACATTAAACATGATCTTTGTTTTGTCCATGTTCATCTTAGGACCTATCCGTTGGGAGGCACTATTGAGGTCATTGAGCATAGTGCTTAAGTCCCTCGGCGATTCTGCCATAAGTACTATATCGTCGGCAAATCGAAGGTGAGTGATGTACTCGCCATTGATGTTAATACCGTATCCTTTCCAGTCCAGTAGCTTGAAAACGTCTTCCAATGCAGCGGTGAAGAGTTTCGGGTAAATAACGTCACCCTGTCTTACACCTCTCTGCAGTTGGATTAGGACACCCACGGGAAGATATGGGGTAGTGGATATTCTCAACCGCCACTACACGGCACGGACAAGTAACCATAGAGAGTACGATTAGCACATAATTTTTTATATAGTGACAAATCATAATAGTACAGGTTTATTTCTAATCTGTATGTATTTTCCATTATATTTATCTAATTTTTATGTATTAATTAACAATTAATTTTTAATTAAATTATATAATACATGCTCTATTTATTTCTTCTTTCAATTTTACATTCATGACAGTTACTAATCTAAGTTAATATAAAAAAGTGCAACAATTAAATTAGGGGTAAAAATATAGTATTTTACGTACTATATTATTTTTCTAAAATGTATAGTACATTTATCTGATATATAATACGATAGTATATGTTATAGTACGGGTGGCATTCTTTCTTCCTTTAATAGTCATTAAAATCTACTGCTGGACACTCATACATACGCCTAAAACCATGTTGTTTGCAAATGATTTTAGATTAATATGAGAGCGTCTGTGCGTGTTTTTATAATAAGTTAATCATGAATTTGACTTGATTTTGGCATTACAACGTTCCGTCTATATTTCTTTGGGGGTCTGAAAGTGCCACAAGATGGCGAGAGACTCGGCACCTCGGGAGTGTTCCAGACATAAAGCAATAAGTCCGTCGATTGATTTGAGGCTAGTGTTCGAAACTCCACGTCTATGCACGGAACTTTACGAGTTAATGATTATGTTAATCCTACTAGCTCCTCGAGGCATCTTCCATTACGTTATATTTGGTAGAGCCATGCTGCAGTTATATTAGTAGCACGAATGAGTCGGCTCGACCGGGGAAGGACTGCGCTCTCACATAATACAAGCGTAAATGCTGCTGTGTTTCGTTTGGTGAGTGTAGAGAATCGAAGACCCCTTACTGTAACGAGGCATTCCATCTTAGTCCTCACGGGTGACAACGCATCTGCATTTTGATTCGCAATCGAGGATAGATGTAAAGGTCCATGGGCCGCAGCAAGCACTAACCATCAGGTGGACTGTGTGCTAGTTTGTCACCCCATCCTATAAAAAAAAAAACATTACGACCTATAAAAGTCCATAGGCCTCCCACTTAGAGTGACTCATGGATGTCTGGGTATGGGCAGCGTTCGGGAAATTACGACACATCTTCTCGTCAGGTATACCTCAAAACCTGAAAACTAAGTTGTACAACCAGTGCGTGTTGCCAGTGATGACATATGGAACTGAGACGTGGTCCTTCACTGCTGGCCGTATGAGGACGCTCAAAGTCGCTCAGCGAGCTATGGAGAGGGCTATGCTCGGAGTTTCTCTGCGTGATAAACTTAGAAATGAGGATATCCGCAGTAGAACCAGAGTGACCGACATAGCCCAACGGATTAGTAAGCTGAAGTGGCAATGGGCCGGCCATATAGCTCGAAGAACCGACAACCGTTGAGGAAAAAAAGTTCTCGAGTGGCAGCCTCGTACTGGTAGACGAAGTGTAGGGCGACCCCCCAATAGATGGAGTGACGACCTGGTAAGACATGCAGGAAGTTGACGGATACGGGTGGCTCAGGACCGTGCTTTGTGGCATACCTTGGGGGAGGCCTATGTTCAGCAGTGGACTTGTAAAGGGCTGTAATGATGATGATGATGATGATGTCTAGCTCTCCCCGGGAAGTTCAGCATTAGTTGGATATGAGACGAAATTGATTGTTGATATTCTGGTCCTACACTGTGTAGTAAACTGGTTAGTTCAAAATTAGTATATATGTGAGCTCATAGAAGTGATTTTGTCATATCCTCACTTGGTACGCGAGTTGGCGGCCGCAGCTCTTTAATTATTTTGAGTTGTTAAGAGGAAGATGTCTGATGATGATGTACTCCCCATCAACTGTTTCAGTTTCCATCTAGATATGGCATTTTAGGATTCTTAGTAAGTTTTTAATACTGCTATAACCTTGGACAGGGAATTTCGATTTTTCAAGGCATTTAGCTCTGTAGTTAGCAACCACACATGTCCAAAACTGAATACCGATTCTCTTACACGTGTATGGCTCCCGTCGAATGCGCTGACGTGAGTCAAGTGCGTACGTACTACGTGCGTATGCTGTAAATACTAACCCCAACAAAGCGAAGCTTCCGTGCGTGTTTCAAATATTGCATGTGGCCCATCAACCATAAAGTGACATAAAGTGGAAAGCGTTTCCGCGGCATTTGTAACTACAGCATTGCGACGCGTGCCCTGTAAGTGTTCATTAAGTGTTACAAGTGTCACAAGTCGAGTGTGACACGTTTTTATTGTGACAACTGTACTTTGAAGTATGAATACGTACTTATAATTTAAGTGTCAGGAAAATGTTGTTAACCTGCGATGTGATAATGTTGTGGTACGTCATGATTATTTTCGTAGAGATTAGCACCTGTTATTTCTAATCAAACCAAAGGTATTTAACGTTTTTTTTTAATATTATTTTATTACTTATAATTTTCATTAGAGAACCGGGGTAGGTCAAGCACTCGCTGTAAATTTCATAGTACGCTTGCAACCCGGGTTCTATCCTCACAGTAATTAATGAAATTGTTAACTGCAATTTAAGTGCTAATCTACCACGTGCTTTACATTCGAAGGAAAACATTACAACTGTCGCAGCGTCAAAGGTGCGAAATGTTTGGCATTGCGAACGATAATTTGCCTGCAAACGTGATGATTAACCAAATAAAATAGATTTTTATGGACCGGATATAGATAAAAGAAGATACAAAGGGTCGAGAGCTCCAATTAAATTGTGCCCATAACAATTATCTTACAAATGAATACATCCTTATCCGAAAACATACAATGTGTTCTACAAAATCAATGTTTGCTGGGATTTTAATGAGGGCTTTGAATTTTACGCTCACTAGATGTCATTAGTAGGGACTAAGATGACTTTCATTGGTGCATACATTGTTATTATCATTGATAAGTTGCGATTTTTTTGTCTAGTGTATTAATATCACTGACTGATCACGGGATCTGCAAAACTATACACCCTATTGACTTTTACTAAGGTTACTCATTTAGGAATGTAGACGCTCCTTATAAACGGATTTTACAATAGTCCCATCAAAGAAATTCGTGATATTTTACATATCTAGGTTCCGCAATAAAATATTATCGTGCGTTCAGCGAAGCGAGCGGGTATTCATGTACCTACACATACACAAAAACTATTGGTGTTGTATTATAATTTTTTATACATTAATAAAATCAGGCGTTATTTTGCGGATATCAATCATATTTAAGTTGTTAAAAATTAATTTACTACCCACGTAATAAAATAAAATGATGGGTCTCACCTAGTTTGAAGAGCACCTGGTGCTCTTCACTCATTTCAAACTTTTTTTATTGATTTATGTACTTTTTAACTTCTACTTTTAGGAATGTAATTTTGGTTTATCCATTTCTAATCTAATGTAGAGAAAATGTAACTAATATTTTAGAAACTTTTATACACGGTAAAGCCACACTGCAGCTTTATTATGATTGTAACACGAATGGGTCGGCTCGATCAGGGAAGGACCTCGCTCTCACAGAACACCAGCGTAAAATAGCAGCTTAATGCCGCTGTTTTGTATGGTGAGTGTAGAGATCCGGAGACCCGTTTTACTGGACACGAGGCATTGCATCTTAGTCCTCAGGGGTGACAACGCATCTGCTTTTTGATTCTTAATCGAGGTTAAATGTAAGATGTCTATGGGCCATTGCATAAACTTACCATCAGGTGGACTATGTGCTCGTTTGTCACCCTTAGTCTACTAAAAAAAAGAAACAAACAGTAATTTTCATCTAATAATCACTAATATTACAAATTAATTTTCCCCAATATAAAATCTGTCAAGTATTCTACCTCGTTTCTAAGTGGTGCTGCCACGGTGGCTAATAAGACTGATTGGTGACTTAGATTATTACGCTCACCTGTACTGTACTCGACTGGATAAGATGGGGGTAGTTCTTTGTAATACAGGGTGATAAACGAGCACAAAGTCCACCTGACGGTACCTAAATAGTTGATGTGACCCATAGACTCCTACATCTATCCTCGATTACGAATCAAAATGCAGATGCGTTATTACCCGTGAGGACTGAGATAGATTGCCTCATTTCCAGTAAACAAGGTCTCCGGTTCTCTACACACACAATACGAAACGCAGCAAGTATTAAGCTACTATTTTACGCTGGTATTCCGTGAGAGCGTGATCATTCCCTGGTCCAGCCGACCCATTTCATATAGCTGCAGCGTGGCTCTACCACGTATAAAAGGGTAGCTGTACTATGTTCAAGCTCGTACCACTTTGAATAGTATAGATAACAAATTAAACAAAACTTATTGGTAAAGGAACGTAGATGACGATGTAGAAAAGAGAGAGCATTCCCATACTCGTTTGCTGTTATACCATTAACATAATCGTCGCGTTCGAGTGATGACGTGAGTCATAATCGGTAGCGGATAAAAAGGTTGGATACTTTTTTGAATAGTTTGAACCAATACTTCCTTATAAACTGGTTAAAGATACACGTGGCATTTTGAGAATTTCTGGTTGTAAAGGAGATTTGCTATAATTTCCACGTTAGGCAGGTAAATTGGTGATTACAGTGTCAGTTGTCTTGTAAACTGGGGTGAATGAGACGTTGAAACCATCAACTAACGGAAACTATGTAAAGTCGCATTTGCCTTCTTTTTCTATAAACATCACCAACTTTTACATAGGTAATTGAAACAAGTTTAGAGTTCTAATATAATTACAGATTGTGAGATGTGCCATCTAGGTCCTTTGAGGTGACAATACATCTGTAGTTGTAGCCAGGGTTGCTACCTTTTTTTGAACAATAGTATTTTTCACAAAAAAGATCCAAAAATATAGAACTTTTGAGAAATTAAGTAGAAAAAAAGTAAGATAGGTGAGGGTAACATGGTCACATTACGATTGGCTGCCCTATAAAACCCAAACTAGGACAGGGGCAAAAACACTAAGTCTTATACTATAACTAATATATTTAACAATAAAATAGCGAACAAGCTTTGGTAATAATTAGGAACACTTCGAAAAATCAACTTAAAAAAGCTAACTACACAATACCAAAATCGACAAATATGTTTAATATAATGTCAACTGTCAAAGTGGGGTCGATAAAGCAGCGCCTTTTTGACACTTTAATTTTTGATTTAGGTACTAACTACGAGCACTTAACCCTAGGTACTAATGAAGAGCTATCGTATTACAAAGCCATCTATGCAAACAAGGCTGTAGTTTTTGAGTTATAAGAAAGTGTCCATATTAACCGGACACATTTATTTCTAATCTTTATGTCTAATACCTTTTAAATAATTATTGGAGTCTGAGCAATTTTTGGATTCATATTAAAATACAAGCTCTGTTTTTTTCCACTTTCAATTTTACATTCATGACGGCAAAAATATTTGCGTAAAACTTACTCGTTCCAGACTTCTAATCACAGTTAATCTTAAAAATTGCGACAATTGAATTAGGGATAAAAATATAGTATTTTTCGTACTAAATTATTTTTCTATAATATATATAGTACAATTTACTGACATATAGTACAACTATATAGTATACAGTACAGTGTAGTACGAGTAGCAACCGTAGCTGTAGTCCTCTTTTTTGCTTGAAGTGGGTTGCAGATGTCCATGAGCTGTTACCACATACCATCGTTTGTTACTACATGTATGTAAAAGAATTATATAAAATTTACTGTAAAGTTAAAGCCTATATTATAACTCCCACGCATTTTTGAATAGAGGCCTGTAAATGGATAAAAGAATATTAGTACTTATAATAAAAATAATAAAAAGGTACTATGGAACGCTAGTGACACACAATCTCCTTTCTGTAACGGGTAAACCCAAACCGAAACCGAAAACCCAAAAATCCTGTTTTAGTTATAGAGGTCAGTAATGCCGCGTACAAATTAATAATACGTACGAGCCAGTTGTGTCGGTCATGGCCGCTCGGTCGTTCACCTCTGTCCAACATGGCCGCATTGTATGAAATTAAACGGGAAAATTTTTGGTCGTTAATTTATTAAAAAGTTGCCATATCCTTGCAATAAAATGTTATTTATATTAATTTTATTTACGATTTTTATTTTCGCTTTCTTTTATGCTACCTTTATATTTTTTCTGTCTTTATTTTCGGACAGTCTTCAAAAAATTATTTCGGTACTATACTACTATAAGTACCTACATGTAATATATAAAAATATTGTTTGTTTGTTTGTATTTTATATGCTGCCATACCGTTCATCAGATGCGGTAAAACTTTGTTAATAAATTACTTGCACTTCCGCGGAGTTTATAGTCATAGTTTAATCCGATAGGTGGCGCTGTTGTAAATCCAGATATCACCCTTGTGAAACCGGGACAGATCTCTATGTATTTAGTAATAAATAAAATTAAAGTGTCTCTCAGTAACATCGAAATAACTGCCTTTTGGCTTTTATTTTATTTGCATGCTATTAAGACATGATAGCCAATTGTAAAAAATTTGTATGTCTATCTATGTAGGCTAATCTTCCCAAAAACTGAACATTGAAGTACGTTCTTAGTACATATTACTTCAATGTGACTGACTGATGCTGAATCATTTGTGATAAAACTTCACGAAAAAATGGAGAGTAATTCCAGGAATGCTATATTTTATGCAAAAAAAACATGGAGATTTTTTTGTAAAATTTTAAAATTGATAAAAGAAATGGTTATTGAAGTATAATTTATAAAAGCTATGTGTGCCACGTTAATTGATCCTACCCGGGCGAAGCTATCGTAGGAAATCGCCTTCTTGATATTTAACTATTTGTACCTTTAAATAGCTAAAGATAATATTACACAGCCTAAAATAACAATTTGATATTTAGGTAGGTAGCAGTTTTCATGTAGACTCTTGACCACAAACCATATTGGCATATTACCACATTATAAAATGGTCGATATCACTATCACAAATATTACTACCTACACTAAGTAACAATATTTATGCAAATGAAATCAAATTCTTATTGTTTTTAAACATATTTATTTAAAATACACAATGATTGAAACAGTGTTGTCAGATAATATTACCACAAATAATTTTATATTAACTGCGGTTTTTCGTAAAACAATGGAGAAGTCTTTATTTGAATATTAAAGGCACAATTTTACGTTACCTATATCGATGATTAATTTTGTAAGTCTCTTTACAAACCACAAGCGTGTAGGTTTTTACCATTTTTCTGTATGATTCACATAGGTAATTAAAATTTTTAAAGGTAGTTTTCGCACATGCTTTTATACAATATAATATTCCTGTACGATATGATACGTCATCTTTGTGTACATCTTGCTGCCGTGGTTGCTTAGGCGCTAAGATAGTTCATAAACTTCATCTCGTTGCCATATATTTGAATTTTGTATTATTGGTATGTGTGAAACATACGCTGAATTAATTTATCGAACAGTGCCACTAAGATACCGTTCAAAAACTGGTTTTCGTTTTAAAAAAGTTTGCACAACACAATTAATAATTTGCACTACTAAAGTATGAGCCATGGTGATCATAAACATACTCTTCGTTGCTTTGTTATTCTGAGCTATCTTTAAGTCCCGGGTTTGAAATCCGGGTCGGCCCAAAACCAGTCATTAGGTTTTTGTGTCAAGAAATTCTCAGTAGCAGCCCGGAGTCCCGAAATATGTCACTCCCGTGCTTCTGAAAGCACGTAAAGCCGTTGGTCCTGCGCCTGATCTCTCACCGTTTGTTGCCGTTTTCCACCCATCGTACTATGAGAGTGACGGAATAGAGAGTGCACCTGAGCTTGCGTATACTCGTGCACCATAATCCTGTCCTATGTAAATAGCTAGTCTCCGTAGAGAAGACACTTCATCAGGTGGACTGTGTGCTCGTTTGTCGCTCTACTCTATACAAAAAAGACATTATTGTTGTTATACTGATTTGGTCACTTTAAAAATAAATAATACAGTGAAGAAATACTGGCTCTCAATTTAATAGTCGATTAAAAATGATGGATGCAATATTAGCTGTTTACGTGATTTTGATATCCTTCTTGCCTTTCCATGTGCCCCATCATTATAAGCTAGTCAATCCACATTTATAACGGTCCGTTCGCTTTACGTCTTAATGATTAGTTAACGGATTTTCCACACACTGCCGATTTCGGTCTTGGATCTTTACTTAAATCAGTTTTTAGGGACGTTTTTTAAAACAGTAATTTAACTTTTTCATATTTCCGTTGATGCAGCGTAAAATGACTGCTGCATGAATGTGGAAGGCAACACTCATCTAAATACCATCAGGTGGACTATATTATAATCTTTTGCCAACTTTAATTCAGTTTGAAATTTTACTTGTAATACTCTTACTTTCTGCTATGATAATATATAAAAGAATTACGAATTATTTTCTTATGAAAAGCATTAACTTGATACTTTATAAAAATTAAAGATCCGCCGGTATAAGTACCTGACATCTACGCAACATAAGATAGGATTCGAACCTTAGCCAGGACAAACGTTTTGTGAAAAAACTCAAGTTGTTTGTTTTCAGATCTGCAGCGTGATTAAGTAACTCTGGTGAGAATCGTGATTATTCGCGTTATGATGTTTGACGTTTAGTTTTGCTATATTTTGTAAACGTATTAGTGTTGATTATAAGCCGGTGTCTTTTTATTAGCTTCGCGTGTGTATACATAGACAAATATATATATATATATATATATATATATATATATATATATATATATATATATATATATATACATATATCATATTTCTTAATTTTTGGAAATATTGTAGTAAACTAGGTCTGTACGTTTTTATTTTATGGAAATGTTGCATACGATATAAGTTATTATTATTTAAAAAAAACACGTGCAGATCTAAATTAAAGTATACTGAATCTGATGAGACCAAATTGTCTCATTTTGTAAAAGATTAGGGGGTGAAAACGTTATCGCTCGAAATAATATTTTATAAAGAAAATATAGGCAATTACTTCCAACATTTGTAACTCTCTCTATCGCACGACGGCATTAAGGAGCGAGCGATGTGAAACAGATAGCATTTTTGAAAATACCTACTTGCGCCACGTATCGGCCCTTCACAATCCTTTTAATGCTATTTTCTCCAACTTGTTGACGGCCGATTGATTAAAAATTTGCACTCGTATCAAGGACCGATGACAATACAATAATTTAATAACTTTATTCTAGTATCCGAAAGAGAATCATCAAGATAATTCTCTCTAGAATCGTCACGGCTCATGATGGATTTTTTAAGGTTTCTTTAAATTTAATATGATTATTATGTTAATATATTATTTGATGTATTCTTGTCTGTTTCACCCATGCAGTTGTTATTTTGTTCGAAAATTGGAAGAGTATATCGTCATTATAATAAAGACTTATTTTAGAACAAGTAATCTCCATTCCACTTCATCTCAATATTGTCTTTAAAAATCTAATATTGTTTCTTTTTCTTTACAGGTAGCATTTGCATCTTTCACAATGACGCGGCGCAGAAGTGTGTGTAAAAAATGGACATTAGTTTTAGTTTTATGTACTTTGTGCGCAACTGTGTATACGCGACCTCAAGATGATGTATTAGCTGTCGTAAGCTCAACTCTACCTAGTGCTACAGACAGAACAACAGAGAATTCAATAAGGTATAGATTTAGGAATGATTTTACTTTAAGCAAATTTGTATCACCTGTAGCCCTAAGTTTTGCAAACAAATCTTACATGAGTATTACAAATAATCCCACAAATTCAAAAAATGTCTTAAAAGAAAATTTGAATAGAAGTAATTCATATTTAACAAATAATCTTAAAACATTAGTAAAAACAACAAAAAGATCAAGCCGTGTATTTCAAGATGTTTCGAACTCATTTAAAAATGAAGGTAATTATGAAAGTAATTTCAGTAATAGAGCGCATCAATCACTTCCAAAATTACAATTAGGTGAAAAAATTGAAATAACTAGTAATAAATTATTTAGTGAAAAAAATAAACCAATTATTAGGAAAGTTGTGACAAAATGGACAGATGAAACTAAATACGAGGATTTAGATTTTAGTACTGAAAACGTTGATTTAGGAAACAATAAAGTTAATGACAAGTCTGGGGATGTTAAGCAGTATAATAGTAACGAGGATATTAGTAACGAGTCCAGTGTTTTATCAAAAGATGATCATCCAAAACTAACGAAGAAAGTATACTACAAACCAAGACCACAATATACTGGTGAATTCCCAGCTTATCCTAACAATAATTATCCTCATTATCCAACTAGACCCACATTAGTGTTTGCAACACCAACGCCAACTCCTATCATAACAAACGTGGGTTATCCTCCACCTTGGCCTCATCAAAATTTTCAAGTCTTTCCAGTAACGACAACGCAAAGACCAACTAAAGTGACACGTCCTGTAAAAGATCATCATAACCATTATAATGCGGTTCATAATAATTATCCCCAATATCCAGTCCATAATTATGAGGTCACAACTTTCGAGCCAACTTCACCGTACACGGACAGAATTGTAATAAGACCGGAAGAATACAGTGCTTCATCAGACGACTGTCCTACCATATACCTAACACTAAATAATACTTTTCAAGGTCAAGCTAAAGAAGCATGTCCTGATCTAAATATTGCTGTCAACACAAACGTCGTTAATAAAAACGTTGTAGTAGAATCTGAAGAAGATACTGATAATTCGTTGGTTAATATTTTTGGTATACCGTTAATGGACGACTCACAATCAGGAGAAAGTGCAAATGATGACAATGAATCAGCTGATAATGAAGAAGAATCTGAAAGCACATCTTTTGAAAATTCTAATAAATTAACAAACTATAACGCTGATACAGATCTAGAATCAGAAGAGCCGGGAAGCTTTGCATCCCCTAGCTCAGCGTTGTCGACAATTTCAAGACCGGGAAGACCGGGAAGACCGGGAAGACCTGGACGTCCAAATGATAAAGACGATGATGAACCTAGTTTTTCTTCATTCGTAGACTTCTTTAAACCGGCCTTAAATGCTTTCAATTGGTTAGCAGCAATCAATCCTTTAAGTTTCGGAATTATTTCTTTTATTTTGACACCTATAGCGATTCTTTTTGCGGGAACTTCGGGGATAGCTGCATTGTTTGCTCCATTTGCACTAAGCTATGCTAGAGAAGCTCCTGAAGAAGTTCAATTTCAGCAACCACAGTGGTTCTTGGAAAGTGATCATAAAACTTCGTACGCTCCTTTAACTGCTAATACAAATTTGATGCCAAGTATGCATGAAACCGGTAAATTTTTCAGTAGAAATGATAAAGCTTCCATTAGACCGACTTTGTTTTATAGATTTAAAGAGTGGATGAAGAACTTAACACAGACACTCAGAAATAATAAGAGAAGTTTTAGTTTAAATAATCGTAAAAATAAACGAAGGAAACGTTGATAAGAATCCTAAGGTATTAATACATATGTTCATAAAAATATATTTGGTCTCAACCAGGGTTTGACGATATTACCAAGTCCTAAATATCTTAATAACGGTAGTAGGGCTTATTGTTACCTTATTACCTAACAATAAAATAATGTTTCATTTTATAGCAAATATAAAAAATAACGTTATGGAGTTAAAGGAATCGTAAATAAATAAATCACACAGCATCGGTATACCCCGCGCTGGCATCTATGATATAATTTTTAAGTTCATTTAACACATGTCCGTTGTCGTTGTAATTGTTTAGCACGAAACGTCAAATTGCAATTGTATTATAATTTCAACGAACTATTTGTATAACATAAAAATTGCTGAAGGTAACTCCGTTGTCCGTTGCACCCTATGTGAGTCTTGTGACATACAGCGTCTCCGGCAGTATGTATTATTGCTTAGATTTACCGTTAACACCTTAACTGATTAACGTTAAATCATATAACGTTATGAGTAGTTAAAACGCTACGCTTTGTTTGGCATTGGATACGTTACCAACTTTTTACCGGTGTTTCAAGCTCTGGTATTCGATTGTATGTAATTTAGAAATATATTTACCATATATTATACAAATCTTTTCAGCTTCTGTAGTAGGCCCATTTCTAATAATATGCTTTTAAGGTGCTGATGCTTTTAGAGAAGAAAGACTAATATAATTATTTCAAGGTAAAGAAGAAATTTACATTATTACACGCGCATTCCTGCGAATTTCGGACACTCCTGCGATTAGCATTGATAAAGAGGTCAACTGAGATTTGAGAGACTTTCATATATATCTAGTATTTAAAGTGCCAAGCATCTTATTTCTCTGGTGTTATATCGACGCGATAGCTTGAATCTTACGACATGTTTGCCCACCATCACATTCAGTAGTATAGAAATTGATACATTTATCTAACTTCAGACAAAGTGGGATACACTTGCGTGAGAAGATATCTGAGGTCTAGGAGGAATAGCACAAATCATTAAAAGAAGTTATACCTATAAAAATCAAACAACGATAAGAAAAAAGTCCCTGATGGACTCTTAGATATAAAGAAAGAGTTTTACCAAATAGTATTTCGTAAGATTTGCACTTTAAGATACATTTAGGATTCTGAAATACTGAGTTCTAAAATTAAAAGTGAAAAATAAATAATTATCCATTTACTGTAAGAAAGCTAATAACGTGGAAACCTGCATGTCTGAGAAACAAAGTACTTGGAGGATATATGAAGTCATTATACACGCAGAACGTCGGTCTTACTGTTCCCTAACCCTATTATAAATTAAATCAGGTCTGTGCATATGGATAAAGATGGAATAAACATAATCTGCTACAAGTTTTTCTTTCTGGACTTTCGAACAATCAGCTCCGTTAGAAGTCAAAAATTTGCCTTGTCTCTGAATAAAAACGATGATGTAATAAACAAGTTACAACCCAGGAACATCTTACATGTAATGACTTTTGTGATAAAAGATGGTGTAAACAATAACGAACATTTGTTGAAAATGATAAAGCGGCGGAGACAACAAAAATTAAAAGAGAAACTTTATCGTCAAGACAAGTGAATAAAAATGGAGGAGCCATGAAAACTTTAGCTCACTTCATTCAAGATTTAAATAAAATTTCTGAAGTGATTTCAGATTTAAATGAAGTGATTGAAGATGATACATGTATACTAAAATAAACAACCATTTAAGTTATTACGTTAGAAGCTAGAACATTAATAGACACGATAGTAAACGGCTGACAAACTTGATTATACAAATACATACATACATTGAAAAAAAAAACACAAAATATAATAATATTTTTATTTATAAAACACAAATAAAGAATACGTACTAAAAAGGAAAACTAAAACTATTCATAAAGTTTTAACCTTTTTAATAGACCGGCAATGTACCTCCGATTACCCTGGAGTTGTAGTGGTTCATAGGTGGTGGTAGTCACTTTACCTACAGATGAGCTGCTTGCTTATTTGTCTCTTTTCTTTAAAGGAATATAGCCCTACTCATAACAGTATACCTACCTACTTAGTGTCAGGAGCGCTGGCTACGTTATCTCGCTGAATAATGATGCGTCATTACTGTAGGATCGTATATAACAACTATGTGTAAAGTAATCATACATTGATTAACTTCAGTGAATTTTTAGAACTATTCTGAAAGGCAAAAACTAAGCTAATAACTTTCTTTATTTTGCGAAAAAGCGAAATTAATACGCAAGTCTAATCTATGTAAGCATGGAGAAATATCGGGTGGGAAGCGGAACAAATGTTGCGTCGCATGAATTGTTAAAATAAATACCTCTTTTGTATTATAACTAGAATACATATTAAAAAATTTAAGGTTAAATCGAAACGTTATGTAACTATAATATTATAGGCGAAGCCGTAAGCGTCCATGAAGCAAAACTTTTTGTTTTATCTGTAAAAATACCTATTGAGCAGTTTTTTTTTAAATTTAGTGAGTCACTAATATTAACAAGAATAATAACGGCGGACAAGAATATAGTACCCAATATAACGCCCAAAATAACCCGTAAGCGTCATCAGAGATGACAGAGGGAAATAAAACAAGACATAGGCGGTATCATATACTGTCTTTGTCTTGTTTCAAAAAAAATGTTCAAAAAATGCAGTTGCTAACCCAACTTATAGTCATGGCAACTTTGTTTTTTTCTCTATGACGTAATCTATGGTTGTGGTCTATGTTCAGCAGTGGACATTTCAGGGGAAATATAATCTCAAATGGCTTAGCAAGATCCTTCGTTATGCCGAAAATATTGCAGCATTAATTTTGAAATAAATATATGGTAAAGTTGAAGATTAATGTTAAGGATTATGTTGGACGAAAACACGATTTCGTAAAATTTTCTCGATAGAAAAAAAATCCAAAGTTACCTCCAAAATAAAAAATAAACCGCTGTTATTCATAAAATACTTTAAATAAGGTCATGAAACATTGCATACTAACTGAACTAACTATAAAGCAGTGCTTATGTTGTTTACTTTTTTTAAATACCATTATTTTCACTGTAAAAAGAAATTACCTAAACTAACGGCCTCTTGAAGCGTGATTCCTGCCGCCCGGTCACTTCGCTTCGGCCTTTAAAGAGGGAGGTTGTGTCGCTTACGATCAGAATATACATTACGCAACAGGACGACGTAAAACTAAAATGGGAAATAACCGTAATAAAAATAAAAAGCGACTGGCTTGGCATTAAGAAACAGGCATAAATATGATAAACCTAATGAAATAAGTGTCTAACGATCTTTCTACTTACAGTATTAGTGATTACAAACATGTCGGTACATAGCATACGACGCGCGGGCAAGTGGGGACGAAATTAGAATTTGAGCTGACTTACTATATCCCCTTAATAAGCTGTAATCAAAACGATGACTATAAGTTATGTACGTCCATTAATGACACAACTTTTGATATTTGAAAATCGATAAAAAGTTGACTATTACAAACGAATGAAACAATAAAATTACAAATAGATACATTTTTTTATAGGATAGGGCAAACGAGCATGCAGCTCACCTGATGGTAAGTGATTACCGCCGCCCATAAACAACTGCAATACCTGAGGAATTGCAGATGCGTTGCCACCCTTTAAAAAAGGAGTAGGCTCTTTTCTTGAAGGTCCATGATTCGGTCGGGAAAAAATTCTGGTGGTAGTCGATTCCACGAGGAAGTTGTGCGAGGAAGAAAACTTCTTTTAAATCACACTGTGGTAGATCGCCAGTCATCCAGATGGTATGGATGGTATCGCGAGTTTTGTCGCGATGTGCAACGGTGAAATTGTGCGGCTGGAAGCGGCTGGAATTAGTCCATATAATCACTTACACAATATTAGCAATGCTAAATGAGTCAGCATCTCACCTAGCAAATGCGTCACTGTATAATCACTAAGAACAAACTTCATGCAGGGAAATTCACAGATACGTTGTCATCCCTTCGGTATAGGTAAAGTTACAGACTATATACGTCCTACTGCTGGGCACAGGCCTCCCCTCATTTCTGAGAGGGTTTTGGGGCAAGGAAGTGTCCGCCGCGCTGCCCAAATGCTTGTTGGCGAACTTCACATGCCTTCGAAATATTTTTTTCTTATTCTTCAGATATGCAGGTTTCCTAACGATGATTTCCTTCACCGCCGAGCACGTGGTAAATCAGCACTTAAAATTGCAATTAACAATTTCATTAGTGCCGGCGTGGATCGATCCGGGTTACTCGCGTTCTGTTATTTTTACAGCGAGCGTTGACCATCTGAGCTACCACGGCTCTTCGGTATAAGAAATGCCTTATAGCCTGTGACTACGCTAGCTTCTTCATCCTATAAACACCTGTTCAGCGATGGAAATAGGTAGGAAAAAATAACATTAATGGAAAAGTAAAAACCGAATTTGTCGAACCAAAAAGGATTAAATAATTTCATATTCTGATGTTGGTACCAATTCGAAGTATATAAATAATTAAACCTCTTAAGAGTTATTTTAAAAAGAATACAACAACCTCAACGTCGCCTAAATATCATCCTCTATTTTGCTATCCGTAGGAGTGAAATTTTTCGCCAGATTAATATAATTAAAATCCGTCATCGATTGGTATATTATATATTGGTAATATAGTATATATATATATATATATATATATATATATATATATATATATATATATATATATATATATAAATATAATATGTTACAAAAACCCTGTGGTTCCCGTTAAGTGTGTTATCAGCATCAGTATCCAAGCGTAGAGAAATATTTTTTTTCAATAAAACACAATTAATAAATAATTTTAGTGAAAAAAAAAATAATTTGCAAATTGTATGTGGTTTTATTTCCTCTAACTCACACGAGTATCGGTACTGCGGGGTGACAATAGCAATAGCATCTTTGACAATGACAATAGCAATAGCATTTGAAAAAAGCATAATAGCAAAAAAGTTTACATAGTTTTAAAGTACTTTAAAGATGACGATTAAAATGTCATTATAATAATATTTAGCAATCCACTAACTTGCTGAGAAGCAGCTTTCTTGATTCATGAGAAATTACTTTCATAATTATGAAATTTTAGATACCTTTAAAAGTAATTTTCACTTTTAACAACCAATTTAAGTGTTTTATTATTTAAAGACTTATTAGAGTAAATACAATACAAAAATGAAATAAAATGAAATTGATAATTTATTTATTTTCTCACTATAAACCCACAACGCCTTAACACCAGGGTTTATTAATAGATAATATTACAAAAATGACTGTGCTCACTGGTGTCTGAAGTAGGTAATTAAAACCTGAGTAAGGTTGCCAGGTCTTTATATCGAAAAGCCGGACAGACCATCCAGCTTAGCCGGACATTTTGGTAAAAAAGCCGGGCACCCTTAATTATTCAGTCTTAGTATAACAAGATATTATTTTTTATAAGTAAAACAATGCTTATATCATTTACCATAAAATCTTAAATTAAAATTGAATGAATCAGTGTTCTTTATTATTAATCATTCAATATTTATTACAATATTAATTTCAATACTTGCAATAGTATGTATTTAAGTACATGAAAAATGTAAAAAATGGTCAAATATAAAAAGCCTGACAAAAACCGGACAGGTAGGACACCGTCTAATTTGACCGGGCACGCAATCAAAAAGCCTGCTGTGTCCGGCTTTATCCGGACGCCTGGCAACGCTAAACCTGAGTTATAGGTCACCAGGCTATCTTAGTAACCGTTAACCATTATAGATTTTAAAGTAAAAATTGATAAATATAGAAATAATAACATACAAGAAACTCACTGACATGTCATTCAAAGCGATAATCAGGACTCTTTCATTACTTTCACATCGATATATATTCGCGTACATGCTCTTTGGTCCAATTTGGTCGATAAACTTTCGTCTAGGTCTAGGGTTTTGTCGACGCTGCCACTCACTTCTGTGGCATAAATTTTCTTTATCTCTACGTGACTAACCACCGAAGTATTATTTTCGCAGACAGTCACAACATCTTGCAAACCACAGTTGTTATTTATCACAAATTTTTATACCCTATTTGATTATTTCTTATACTTACGCGAACACTTCATATTAAATAAAAATTTTAACCGAAAAATAAGATAAAAAGCTACCAAACAAAAAAATTAAAAAAAAAACACCGAGACGTAAATCACCTCAGTCCCTATCTGAGTCCCCTATCACCATGTGTGCTGCAAGCCATCCAAAATGTCGGGAATGAAAAATAAGTAAAATTAAACGCGAGAAAGTTTTATTCTCACCCTATAATTCAGTGCTCATACTAATAATACTAAAATAATAATATTTAAAAATAATCACTTGCATACATACATTATACGTAGACAAACATCTATACCCGAAATAATCGTTTGTAGGTTGTAATTTTTGTCCTGCTCGTATACCTACCGAGCTGTCAAGAACAGATCGGCATTTTTGAAACTTCCCTTCCATAAAAGCTAAATTAATCAGATGATAAAATGCAGTAAAGTCGTTTATGAATTCTTAACCCATGGTGATATCGGACTTATAACAAACAAAGAATGTGTGACATTTTATTGCCAATATGTGGTCCGAATAATTCGCTACTCTTTGGACTCTGCCTACCTCCCGGGTATTACAGGCGTGACAGTGTTTACATAATACATAAACACTCACGTCTGTCACCCAGAGGGGTAGGCAGAGACTACAGACTTCCATTTGGCACGATCCTGACACACCTCTCTTGCCTCCTTCACATCCATACACCTACGCATACATGCTCGTCGGTTAAGGGTACTCCTAATTTGGCCCGTTTTCAATAAATCGCCAATTTGGTCGATAAATTTTCGCCTAGGACGTCCCTTTCCGACTCTGCCATTCACATCTGCACCATAAATTTTCTTTGTCACTCTTTCCTCATTCATTCTTTCCACATGACCAAACCACCGAAGCATTCCTTTCTTAATCCTGGTCACCACATCATCTTGCAAACCACACTCTTCTCTTATTACACAATTCCTTACCCTGTCATTCAGATTCAGCCCTAACATACTCCTTAACGACCGCATGACGGTGTTTGTACTTTCTTAAGTAGCGTCAACTGTTTATAAAAGAACATGATAGGCGTACTTCAGACTACTAGTTATCTTGCATTGCACTTTAGTCCACAGGGGGACAATACAGGATAAATAAAGGTTTCTAAATACCACAGCATCGACTTACCAACATGGACTGTGTGCACGTTTGTCAACATTTTCTACGTAAGAAATCAATAATGAATGCACAGTATAATTCGTTAAAAAATCGCTACCATTAAATAATAAAAAGGGACTTTCCGGTAACTCGTAGAAAATACCATGCCCATGTGGTACCTATTAAATCCACCGTTTGTACCGTTAGTACAAAAAGACTAAATAATAAAATAATTGCTTTGTTTTGCTGCTTTTCTTCAAATAAAGATGACACTATAGATTTCGCGGTAAAACTAGAGCGAAGACAAAGTATCATTTCGCTCGCATGGAGGTCGGACAATAACATCATTTAAAAAAATCAGAGTCCATGTTTGCCTTTATAATAAAGCCTTTATATTCTATCAAAACGTGAAAGTTTTGGACGCACGATACTTTCAAACAAACAAAATATAGCTAACCATGCTAAAACCGTATCGTGCCCAAATACGTTACAGTTACAGGCGTGTATGTAATTAAAAAAAAAAAACATAAAAATTGCAGTTACATGTTTAAAATAGTTCATTTGTTTTACTTTTATATTCAGTTGGGTAATAAATTTACTGTTGGATCACTTTATATGATAGTTGAAAAAACAGAAGGAAAAAATACACAATTTTACTTTGTTCATGTCAGGTACTTGAACCGTTTATGTATTTAAAGTTTAAACACAAATAAGTAATGTATATTTTAGGCAACAGTAACCTTATTTATAAGAAGTATTTCCACATTCAGTATTATTTTATTCAATATAATAAGAAAGTTGTAAATATATAAATATGTCTAAGTGATTTTAAACTTAAGAATTATTTATTTTGATGGTATTAATATTTTAATGATTTTTTATGTTTTATAATTTAGTGTGGCGTGAAATAAATTATTTTCATATTAATGTTTTTTATTATATTTTTTAATATTTAAGTTTTTGTGTATTGTAAAATACGGTTCATAATATAGTGTAATTTACGGAGTAAACGATTGAGTACATTTTGGTTTTCATCCAACTTAGAGCAGGCAGAGGGGTACCTCCTCGCCTTAGGAAACACGACGTGTTTTTAAATTATGTATATTTTTTTAAAACCAAAGTGGCTAACAAATTAAAAGTCCACCTGATGGTACGTAGCAACTGTATCCCATCAACACCTGCAGCCAAATTAAACAAAGAAGGCTTCAAAAATGCGGTGTCATCTCTGAGAACTAAGACGTAATACCTCACAAACTAGAAGTAAGGGCTCCTTAACATCCATAATAAGGCATAACATCATGGCGGCAAAATGGGTACAATGGGGGGGGGGGTCCTACCCAGATGATTCGTTGGTGGAAAGGACTCCTATCCAGGTGATAGGTAAGATATTATTATGTATTTTATTGTATAAAAATATATGAGACATGTGATGCGATTCAATAATTCGGGCTATAGCTGGAATAATATCTAATATGGCTAGTACCCCTGAGTTCTAAGGGCAAAATGATGCTTCCATCTACAATTTAACTAATTTGACGGTAAATACAACTGTCGGCAACTACAAAATATCTAAAAAAAAGTTAAAAACCTAAGATGCTAAGACGTTGTGTATTCAAGAAATTGAGCTACGACTTAAGCAATTCTTTTACGTGTTAGAGTCAAGCATCAACTACGTTATGGTTGTAGCATGATCGGATCGGCTCAACCCGGGAAGAACCACGCGCTCTAACAGAATACGAGCGTAAAATAGCAGCTTAGTACTACTGTGTTTCGTATAGTGAATATAGAGAACCGGAGACTAGTACTTAGCGGTAACAACTAATTTTGATTTTTAATCGAGGATAAATGTACGAATAGATATATGATGATAGAGTATGTGAACCACAAGATTATCTTACCATCATGTGGACTGTGTGCTCATTTGTCACCGTTCTATAAAACAAAGATGTCCAGCTTTTGACTGTTACAAGCCATTGAAAAATGTGACATAATCCCGTTATTATCCTGCTGCGAGACACGTTTCTGGCTATGCAGCAATGGAATTGAAACTTCCAAACTATTTTTAAGTAATATAGAGGACACCAGCGTGATGTAACAGCGTAATACTTTAAAATAAAGAATAAAAATAATTAGTGGTGAGGAAGATTTGTGTTAGAGAGACTTGGAGACTGTGAGGGATAAATTTAAGTGAGGTTTGATGGATGCAGTGTACTCGCTCACTTATAAGTTGACAGGTAGAGAACGCCTTAAGGCGTTAAGTTTACATTTTAAATAAATAAATAAATGAGTAAGCAATTGTACGGTATAAGTAAGAGAAGGGATGACTGGAATGATAATACGTTATGGTGAGATAAGGAGGTACAAATGGAAGTCGACGTAAATGAAAAAAACATGTCTAGGTGTACTAGCGACAAAGCTAGTAATTCTGAATGTATGGATACATACAAAAATATTGTAATGACTGTTCATTACAATATTTTTGTAGGGACTTAAGTGCTCGTGTGTGCCAGGGTTATGTAGATTTTCTGTGGTTGTGTAATCTATTTTTGGACACTTGTTTGAAAACTTTGAAAGTCGAAAAATGTAGTTTACGAATGATTGAGTTAGCCGTTAAATGCCTCTTGTACACCGCTGATCAAGTCATATTTGCGCCGTTGGCGGGCAAGCTGCAAATGATGGTAACATTAATAGACTCCTGAGAATTAGGTGAACGCTTTCAAGATTTTATTTTAATGAGTTTTGTAAGTACAACCTGTGTTTTATTGTATAATCCCACATTGAAATCAAGTCTCGATAAGTTTCTTGTTGTGCTTTCCGGATTTCAGGATAGAGGTTTTTTCCAAAACAGTGATCTAAGTAAAAATTAATTTCAATAACAATTGTTTGTAATATATATTAAACAAAAATGTATTCTATTTATCATTAAAAGAAAAGGGTATAAAAGTAAACGCAAATAAGACGAAAGTGATGGATTTTGGAGGAAAAGAAAGTAAAACGACATGAAAAATAATAATAAAAGTGCAGGTCGATATGTGTTTGAATGAATGCAAGACAAATAGTGAATAGGGCTATTCATTCCATTGTGCTAAGATAGAATGTGTCAAAATGGCACGTATTATATGGCAATTTACAATGCTGTGTTAGTCCCGTTGTTGTATGGTAGTGAAAGTTGGGTGTGGCAGAGGAGAATGACAGTAAAATCAGTTCTGTAGAAATGCTGTCATTAATAAGTATGTTGAGGGTGATTTGGAATGATAGGTGAGAAATCTTGTGATGAGAGAAAAGTATGGTTAGCGAGACGTTGTGACCAGGGTTAAGAAAATAGTGCTTCGGTGGTTTTAACACATAAAGAGGAAAGAGTGACAAAGCAAAGTACTGCAGAAGCGAGTGCCGGAGTCGGCAAAAGACGCCCTAGACGGAAGTTTAGACGGCGATTTATTGAAGATGGATACGAAAGAAGCGAGATTATGATAGTCAGTAGTTTTTGCCTACACTTGCGGGTGCGTATATATGAGAGTTTATATATGTATGTTCAAAATATGGAAATAAAATGAAAAAAAATATCATAAGAGGTAACCTGGTAGTGGTAGGATCTGACGACTTCCCATGGGTTTGTTAAATCTTTACAATCCACCTGATGCCTAAATTTGTCCTCGTTTAAAAATCAAGAAGACGAAAAATAACCAAGACGGAATGCCCAAAAAAAACGAGAAGATCTGGTGACTCACTATACGAAAAACAGCAACAATATACTACTCTTCATCCAGTACTATATGGACAGAGATGAAAATGAGTAAGAGTACTATTATACTAAGAATACATCACTTAACACTACTTCAGATTAAATCAGATTTTATAAACCACAAATCCTAGCAAAACAAGACCGATTCCTATCAAGCACGTTCGCGAGGCGGTTGAAAAAAAAATCATTCGAATTTGAATAGGAAAAGACGGTTGGGCGCTACCATCTGCTTGGGATCCTAAAATTATTAAAATGGATTTCAATTCCAAGTATGCCACCTAAGATTAGACTGAAAATTAATTTATATATAAAACTTATTTATATAAAGGTAGCCCGGGTTAACTGTGACATCAGGGTGACAAACATCTCAATTTTCCGTGGCGAAGCTCGTTGTAAGGCATCCGGAAGGTTGAGAATAAAAAATAATTCAGTTTTACGCGACAAAACCGTAAAATATGTTTTATTCAACCATAGTGTTCTTGTAAATATAATGTTAAAAAAATATCTCCAGCCTCAAATAGTTCACAAAAAACATAAAACTCTGCCACATTGATTGAGGTAACAGATTACAGGTATTAAAAAGGTAACAGGTATCAAAAGGTTACATGTGAATCGTCTCCGAGTGCCGGGACAAACTTGTGTCTGAAGTCGAGTCTTTGCTGAACAGAGTCTCTGATTGGGGACGACTAAATCTAGTCCAGTTTAACCCCCAGAAGACACAAGTTTGCGCGTTAACGGCTAAAAAGAACCCCTTTGTCGTATCCCCTCAGTTTCAAGGCACTCCCCTTTTTGCCTCAGCCAGTATCGGAATCCTCGGCGTCGACATATCGAGTGACGTGCAGTTTCGTGGTCACTTGGAAGGGAAGGCCAAATTGGCCTCTAAAAAGCTTGGCGTGCTCAGCAGAGCGGGACAGTGTTTCATGCCGGCACACCGCCTGCAACTTTACAAGGCGCAGGTTCGGCCACACATGGAATACTGTTCCCATCTCTGGGCTGGGGCTCCCCAGTACCAGCTCCTTCCACTTGACCGCATCCAGCGCAGAGCGGCTCGAATCGTCGACGACCGAGTGCTTTCCGATCGGCTCGATTCACTGGCGCTGCGAAGAAATGTTGCATCTCTTTGCGTATTTTATCGCATCTATCACGGGGAGTGCTCTGAGGAATTGTTCGGATTAATCCCAGCCGCCAAATTTCGTGAACGCACTACACGGCAAACGCCCCGATACCATCCACACCATCTGGATGCTTGGCGGTCCACCACTGTACGTTTCACAAGGAGTTTTCTTCCACGTACAACCTCTCTGTGGAATAGTTTACCACCGGCGATTTTTCCGGACCGATACGACCTGGGGACCTTCAAGAAAAGAGCTTACTCCTTTCTAAAGGGCCGGCAACGCACCCGCAATTCTCCTGGTGTTGCGGTTGATCATGGGCGGCGGTAGTCACTTAACATCAGGTGAGCCGCATGCTCGTTTGCCCCCTCTTCTATAAATAAAAAAAAATATATGTTACTTCTAGAACTGCGGCTTTAACTTTTTTCCCATTTACCTTAGTCTATACTTACGGCACCTAACAGCTTGTAACGGATTCTCTTAAGCCGCCACGATTCGGAAAATAAATGTTTACTTATATTTTCCGAACGGTGTGAATATTACTATTTCATTCCTCGGGAATTCTCTGGAAATCAAAATTATTTTTTACCAAAATCTTTACTAAAACACCAAGAGTTGCGATTCGTCGTGTAAGATCGAACACAAGAAGAAGAAGGTTAACAACTCCAACCGCCTGTCAAGTGTGGTAACTATGCAAAAAAAAATCCCCAATGAGCCAATTTACGAGAGAAGCCTAAGTGTAGCAGTGACTTTTAATAGGCTGTAATAAAAGAATGAATTGACTGATGATGGATGAGCGAAATACTTGGACCTTAATAAATCATTGGTTCTGTGACCTGGATTATCTGAGCCTGTTCTCAACTTGAGACACTAAATTCGTATCTTGCTTTGATATTATCGAATATAGGTTCATTCTTTTTTTGTGAATATAAGATCAATTGAGTACATCAGTACTGGCACTAATAATTAAGGCACTGTAATAAACCGTATTAATTTATACATAATCACAGTCTTATAGCATTTATATTACTATAAAGGTAATTTTTTATTTTTATTTTTTTCAGAAATCAAAGCATCGTAGAAAATAAGCCAGTGGAGTCATCTTCGTCGGATGTGGAGCCATTCAGTACAGCGAGAGAAGTTAAGACTAAGACACCAATAATTGGTGATTCAATAAAAACGGTCACAGGCCAACTACTTCACAAAACTTCTAATGAAACGGTAGAAAATCCTGTTGTAATCGACACAAGAATACCCCCGAAACTTAAAAATCAACTAAAGCACCGAATAAAAACAAGAAATGATGATGGCGATGAACTGATAGAAAAATCTCATGCCGGCATAGCAATACCTGTTACAATGGAGGAGTTAGAATCCGAAAATGTCGTTACAGATGCAGCTAGTGAATCATCGACATCGCATGAAGGTATTTCAACGTGGATTCTTTTGAATAATCCAATAAATAAAGAAAGTTCATCTTCAACTACTGACTCCACAAAGATCGAAGAACAGATAAAGAAACAAAAACCAGTTATCTCTAAGAATAAGAATAAACGTCCACAAAATAACAAAGTTGCAAAAAGACCGATCATTGGTAGCACTAATAAATCAGATTTAGTCGCTGGTGGGTCTGCTATAAATGAAAATGTTTATAATAAAATCAAGGACACAGTATTATCAAACGTCCAAAAGAATAAAAACACCGCACAACGTACAACCACTACTACTAGCACTACCGCTGTGACAACAACAGAAGCACCAACAACAAAGAAAGAAATTGTCACAAAGGTGCCTAGTTCTCCAGTGATTAAAGTTACGTCAAAACCTGTAAAAAAGAAGAACAAGAATAAGTTGAAAGTAAGTACGAGTGCTCCGGATGTTAGTGAGTCAGCTCTTTTACCGATGGAAGCAAAAGAACAAGAAATAGAAATAGAAGTTAGCACACCTGTAACTACAACAATAAAACCAAAACGTACATCTACTAGAAAGAAGAATAAAACGAAGAAAAGGAAAACAACAAAGCCTAAACCTGAAAATACTACGGTTGTTTCTACTGAATTGAAAACTGCTAACAAGACGAAGTCATCAAAAAAGCCCAAACCCGCTAAAAATGGGCCAATTTCGACACAGATTTACAACTATTTTTCAAGAGAAGTAATGCCGACTGTTGGTGTAGGTGTTATTGGGCTAGCAAGTTTAGTTGGTATTGCTAGCTATTTCTTATATCCATTTTCAACACCAGTAAGAAGGACATTTGAAGTCGATAAAAAGGATGATATTTACAAACATAACGCTGAAGAATATGCTAGCGAAGGTAACGGTCAAGCGGAGGAAGACATGCTTGGAACAGTTCTTGCAGGTATGCCCGCTCATGCAAAGCACAAAATAAATCCTTATGCTGCTCAAACCACTCATATAAAGAGATATCCTGTGAACAAAGACCATGATATTAGGTATCGTCGTGTGCAACACTCTCCAAGTTACGAACCACACTATAAGGTTCATTACGCACAACAAAAAACTGGCATAGCACATGGTGCTGTGTACCCTGAACCATTTAATTACAATCGACATCAATACGAAACCCGACATGCGTACACAACAGAAACCAAATATGATAAAGGACCAGCGTCTTACACACCTTATCCAGCAGTGGAACCAATTTATACAGCTGCGAATACAGGCCTTTCAGGAATCTCATCATATGGCAGCGATACAGCAAATTCAGTAGTATATGGGGTAAAACCGTCAGCTGAGTCAGACTTTAAGCCAGTGTATCCATTTGATGGCCAGTTTTATGGTGAAACGACCAATCATCCAGTCACCTATTCCCAAACATCTATGTATCTAGGATCCAATAATGAATCTGAAGATACTGCGGACGGGTATGAGGAAGATTCAAGTTCAAACTCAAATGGAGGCATAGATGAAAATAAATTTGTTGTAGGTAACGTACCCAAAGAGCTTAATGAAGAATCAGCTACGCCAGCAGTTGTGCCAGAACATGGCCCAAGAAATTTGAGGAAGCGACGAAATTTGCGTAAAAGGAGAAGTATAACTCAATCAATTGAAGAAATTTTGAAAGCTGCAAAAGAAAATAAAGATATTTTTCTGAGCAATGAAATAGACGAAATACCCAATATTCCAGCACAGGGCATGTATGAAATGATATCAGAAGATATGCCGAAAACTTCAGAAGTCAAAAAAGTTTATCCAATCTATGCAGTGTCTATAGATCCGGCTAATAATTCGTCCCCGACAGAAATCCCAACTACTACAGCAAGAAGCGGCGTAATTGAAAGTGTTTCCACTTTACCATTAGACAATAATAAGCAAGAGTTCACAACTACAGAATCGGAAACTCCAAATGAAATAGAAACAACTACGAAAACATTTAAAGTATATGAAGTTTTCTCTACAAACAGCCCAACAGAGAATACAGAAAAGATTAGCCCAGTTATTAATAATGATGCACCAAAATCTGACACTACAACCCAAATCAGAAATATGAATACTGAAACTACTACAGAATTAAAATCAGAGACAACTTCGACTATGCCTCCTTCACCCTCACCCATAACAGAACCAAAAGCACCAATAACAACTACAACTTCAATACTGAAGCCTACCTATGGGCCTGATGTAATAACCTATCCCCCATTAAATCAAGATGGTGGGTTTTTCGGCTTCCTAAAACGTCTAGTTGAGTTTAAATACAGACTTGGAATGAGTCTTTTACAGACTACATCGGAGTCCCTAAATAGGTATTTACGTGGTATGGAAGAAACAGTAAAAAAGGTAGCCAGAGCTTCAAATAAATAGAATGTAAATTTATTTTTAAGTGGTATAGATACTCAACGATTTAAAGAATTATTTATTTGCTTAAATTCTGATAGTTATATTTTTTATGAATCAAATTAAATCCAATTGATCTAGGTCAAAAGATTCGTGGATATAATGTATGCAAATGTTATGAACGAAGGAAAGAGACGTGACATTAATTGCGGTTGTTCTACTGACATATCAAATTAAATAATGGCTTTACTTTCATTTCATGGAAGTAATTGTATTTGAATTTGGTCAACTTGTACCAACATTCCCAAGAGCTGTTATAGAAAAGAAAAATAGAATATAAATAGATTTTCTTTTTTTATAATCATGACGGATTTGATTGGCAGTATAATGATAATTTATTTTTAATGATGAAATTATTGACTTGACAATTTATGTTATTAATATTTTAATTACGCATTATTTAACTTCCTATTTTATTAAGGGAATGAATTTACTTTGCATTTAGACCTTAAAACACAGGGATATATTACATAGGTTCTTATTATTATTATAGTTTATAAAAAGTTACTATGTATTCATTATTTTTATATAAGAATGCTGAGATGAGAATTAAGAGATAGTCTGAAAAATATAAGATATACCTTGATACATAATATATATTTTCAGAATGTTATCCTTGGTCAATAAATTCTATAATAAAAGTGGTGATTGAGGAAAGCCTACTGAATTTATATTGTGATACAATTATTCATATAATTAAAAAGCAAAAGTTCTATAGTCTAGTTTATATTCGTGTTTTTTCTAGGTATTGTAAGATTTTTAAATTATATTAAAAATAAAATTCACTCAAACTCAATATCAAATACCAAGAGTGAATATTATATTATGTTTTATGTAAATATTATATAGTTTTATGTAAAAATAAATTACCTAAAATTTATAATTTGTTTTATTGTCATTTACGTCTTTTAACTATTAATATACAAGCTAGCGCTAGACTTCTATCCCATCGGATGGTTAGTGATGATGAAGCCAAAGATCACAAGCCTATTCACTCTTCAACTGGAGACATCAAAATTATGATCGAATAGAAAGGCAGACGCCGATTAATTATTTCACTACTCACATATACAAGTATATACTTACTAATAACTTTAGGAAATTATGCGAAATATATTTAAAATTTTTATATATTACTAATCGTCGTCTGCTTTTAGTGTTAAACCGACGTCGGAGTACTTTTACCTTTTGTGAACCACTGCAATAATTGTGTAAAAACTATTATTTCATTAAAATAATTGAACAAACGTCCAAAGGCTGCGGGGCCATGCAAATAAAGTTTGTATTTAACAAATACATATCTGATTGTTACTGTAAGAATAGGCTTTCCTAGTAGACTACTTTATTGTCATTCTTATTTTAACTCCTCTATTTGCCATAATTACCACGCTTGGCATGCAAGTTGTCAACCGATGTTTTTTATTTTTTAGTTGTTCTATCTCCTGGTTTGTCTCCCCCTGTCGCCTCTTACGACAACCACGGGATGATACGGGGTAGTGGATATTCATACACTGGCGGTGTATGAACTACACGGTAAAGATTGAATACGATACGATTGAATTATAAAAAAATCAAATGTTTTGATTTTTTTTTATAATTGTTGCAAAAAAAAAAGAGTTGGTAGTATCTTCCTGATCTGTTCTGTTCACCTATAGAAAGATAGTTTCTTTTATTTAATCATTCTAAGCTGTTGGCCGAGTATGCAGGAAAAGAGTACATAATAAGGTACGTGAGGGTAATATTTTAGAGATTTAGAGGGGACTTTGCCACCTTATAAAACCAAAACTAGGAGGAGGATGGAGATCAAAACACAAAGTCGTATACTATAACTAATATATTAAGAAAAAATATCGAACAAGCCTTGGCAATAATTATAAACACTTGGAAAAATCAACTTTAAAAAAAAACCAACTAAGTACATTACTCCATACTAAAATCGACTAAGATATTTACTATAATATCAGCTGTCAAAATGGCATCGGTAAAGCTGCGCCCTTTTGACCCTTCATTATTTGATTGACGGATGAAGAGCTAACCTATCACAAAGCCATCTACGCAAACAAGGCTGTAGTTTTAGAGTTATAAGAAAGTGACCATATTACCCTCACGTACCTACAGTCCCTAGTATATAGGTACTCTTTTCCTTCAAATGTGGCTTGCCTGTTCGCGGTAGGTAAGTTATACTTCCTAGTAGGTCTAGTCATATATAACATAATAATTTCCGTGACTTTATACGTGGCAGAGCCATGCTCCAGTTATATTAGTAGTATACTTGTAGCATGAATGTGTCGGCTCGACCGGGAAGGACCACGCTCTCACAGAGTACCAGCGTAAAATAGCAGCTTAATGCCGCTGTGTTTCGTATGGTGAGTGTAGAGAACCGGAGACCCGTTTTAGGCCACACGCACATACGGAATTGCGTTTCGGAATCCCGAAACGGAATGAACGGGTCGGCGTGTGCGACATACAGAATCCCGTTTTGCCCGCAATATTCCGTACGGAAAACGACCGTAAGTGTGTGACGAGTCATTGAAATGGACTTGCTGCGTTCGGAATCCCGAATCGGAAATCCGGAACGGGAATCCCGAATTGCGGGGCTTACTGGAAACGAGGCATTCCATCTTAGTCCTCACGGGTGACAATGTACGTAACGTAGTTTAGGATATATGTAGATGTCTATTTGCCACAGCAACTA